>OZ020285.1:5218474-5251124 GCA_963971205.1 Aethes cnicana
ATGTGGTACATAATTTTCAACGGCAGCTTGATTGAGTTCATTGAGTTAGGGAGCGAGCAAGTGAGCGATCATCGATTGATTTGGCTCGTTCACGCAAATCAATTACGTTCGAATTATATTATCACGCTCTGGGAGACGAAGAAGGGTAATGGAAATTTATATTACTTATCTTCAAAAGATTTCACTAAACAAAGAGATGATTTACTTATGAATGGATTTTCGGGACGCGCTTGTCGCTGGGCGCAAAAAGTGTAGCTTTAACGATATAATTTAACGCACGACTGATTGTGATTGATTGTGGTGATGATAACCTATTTATCTGTATAGAGCACATTCATTCAGAGGGCTGAACGCAGTTTGAAGTTTTATGTGCACCATTACTTTTTATTAAACAAAGTCTCCCGCTGCGTCTGTCTGTCGGTCTGTTCACGATAAACTCAAAAAATAGTGAATGGATTTTCCTGTTGTTTTCACTAATAGACCGAGTGTTGCTGTTATATTAATAAGACGTACAGGTGTATAATTTGTTTTTCTACTGTACGCGAATGCTTGCTAGTCGTAGTAACTATCTAACTATGCGAAGCCGGGGCGGGTTGCTTGCTACTCGTAGTTAGTAGATACTACCTAACTATAGTTAGTTCTCGAAAGTGACCAATAGTTTATTTTTGTTTATGAATAATGCCATCGAGTGGTGACCACGTGCGTTTAGTTGGTCGTATGACCGAAACATAGTGTTTCGGAAATAGACCCCGACATGCGGAAATGAATGCGCCGTGAATCAACGGCATCGCAAAGCTTACGCGTGCGCAGGCCGATCTCGCATTTACCTACACAAAAGGAAAGTTGTGATTGAAAACTATCTAAAGTAACATTTTAACTTTGACCACAGAATATTTCATAGTACTACATACAGAATGGCCACGGAATCACCCGCCTGAATCTAGCCGGTGCGCAACTCGAGCCCAACTCGTACCGTTCATTTGTTTCATTCGGAGATGGAGAATGAATCATTGGCCCGCGTGCTGGTACACACACATTTACAAGCTCATATTTGAGAAAACTAATTTTGGTTAGTAACATATTTTCACCGGAGCAAATCGCCCAGGTACTATCTGTACCTAAATGGAAAAAATGTTTATTAGTCTTTGAAAGCTCCTAATTAAACTGCTAGGGGTAAAAACATGTAATCTAGAATGTCTAGATTACATGTTTTTATAATGAATCTATAGACGGAATATTTATCACACGATGGACAGGGTCCAGATACAGACACGACAATCTATACTAATAATAAGTCTGTAGAAGAAGTCGTGTCTGAAACTTGAAAATTAAAAGAAACTATCAAGTCGAGGGGACTATATACATACGTAAACGATACTTAACACATAAAAACGATTTTTATAAATAAATCTATGTGAATCGTTTCCATACATAGCAATGCAATGTCCTTTTATCGAACACAAATGAAAGTCAACAATCAGCATCAAACATCGCTTCAAATCTACAAAAATAATATTTATTTAAACTATTTGCATTTTATAACGAGACCTTTTTCGGGTTGTCATTGAAGATGGAGTCCGACAGAACGTTGTTAAAATGTATGTGTAGGTATCCACAACGCGACCTCAAAGGTAGTTAACACGAGCACTGTATTCGGCAGAATACACAGAGAATAAATAAACCTACAATTGATCGAAACAAGCTCATAATAAATAAGCTAAATATTCTCGCAAGTAGATAGGTACATGGCTTTATGTAAACTGCGAGGTGGGCGTCCGTAGCGTAGGTAGCCTCTGAAAATAATGATGTTACCCGAATTGCTCTTATTGGATAGAGCCAAAAATAATAATTTTATTCAGTGCCGAAATGCGTGCGTATGTCACATTTAGTCATGTATTCGTTTTAGTATAACTAGTCGTGTTATGTGTAACAATTTGCTTCTAAAAACGGTATCTTGAAATTTTTACAAAATCGTAGGATCTCCATGCAAAATCCCACTTTAAGATGTAAAGTGGATATTTTTCCATCATATACCTATCCGGCGAACGTAAATTTTGATCTTGTAGTTAGGCACAGTTGGGTTCATTAGTATGTGTTAGTACACTTTTGGACCTTACTTATTACAACGGAATAAGGTGCAGAAGTGTGTACTTATTGGCAAACTCGACTGTACTCAATTACTCGATGCTGCAAATCACGAAATAGGTAGTAACCAAGTGAGCCATGTGGGCACAAACTGGAGTAATACATCTACAAATGCACTATTAAATCCCTAATGGGTCGTAATGGAGGCTTTCACGTCAACTAAGAGCTGAGCTACACGCTATAAAAGCGTGAAAAAAAATGGAAAAAATTACGAGACGAAAACGTTGTTTTGAAGGTGGCCGCGTAAATATGAGTAGGGAGAGTATTTCTGCTCGCACGTAGCGGCCGGGCGCTCGTGCCCCAAATACCCAAAACTGGGTCAAGAGTAACCTATAAACCGAATATACTCCTAATCTGAAAAGTATCCACAAGGCTTTAGATACATGTTTAATAGCTTCAACGAGTTGCAAAGCACACGTAATTTTGACTTGGTGGATACTGGTTGGTCCACGAAATTCACATAAGACTTAGGTTAGCACTAGCATGTTTGGTGGGGCTGTTCATATCCTACTATCGGCCTGCCTCCACTTCGCTCGTGTAGTAGTTCCACAAGTTATACCTACACTACCTTCCTCTTGAACTCTATCTATTACTGCCGCAGCATGTTAGGTCCGTTTAAACTTTTTGAGTTTATCGCGAACCGACAGAAAGACTGCAGACTTTATAATACGACGAGTATACAGTGAAGTGAAGTTATAAGTGTTACAACATCGATCCAGTGGACGATAGATGCTGGTCGACCACGCGTTCAAAGTTCTGTTTTCTGTTCGGCGGTGACTAATAAATCGTCTTCCTGACATTTTTAGCACCTGAAGCATACTATTTAATATTTAAGCTATGTCTAGTCGTTAATCTGATGTGATACACGCGATTTGTTACCGAGATTAGTGATTTTATTTGTTTTTATATCTTTAGATCTAATGATTCGGTAGTTATTTAAGATTCGGCTCGTCATTGGCACGTAACTGGAGTTTATGGGCTTCGATCATCGCTCCGGGATCGCTGGATTTGACCATAAAAAGAAGGTCGATATACTTAGCGTTGAAACAATAGGTGCCGATTTTTACGACGTTTCTGTGATTCACAGTTTTACCGCACTGTTTTTTTTACACGGTTTTCTGAATCATCTCGTATGAAGCGAGGTTTAAAATAAACATTTACGTTGAATATTTTACGTGATATTTTGAGACTCGTTGGGTATAAATAAATAGGTATAACAAAGAGTTCATAATAATCACACAAGAAGCAAACGGTACTTAATACTATTTTAATATACATTGAACCCGCCATAGGTTATTTTCTAAAGACTAGAGAACTTATTTGTATAAGGAACCTTTTAACTGCACTGTTTCTGCAAATCTTTAGGATGAAACTAAATTTGACTAATCAATGTCTAAAAATCAAATTATAAAACCCGGTGTAACCGCTAAGCCAATGTGCTTATAACCGCTAACTTAGATTAGATACACCTTAGCGGCGCTTACAAAGCCTATATTCGAAGTCTTAAATAGGGAACAGCGAGATCCCTATTTAAAGACTTCGAATATAGCCCCAGTGTTCTTATTTCAGCTAAGTAGTTAGTTCACACCAAGAAACTTAAGCTATCACTGACACTATACTCACATTATGAATCTTGTTCGGTCACTCTGAACGCCATGCGTGCGACTAACATACTGTGAAGTATTGTAATATGTTCCCTGGATTTATACATTCCCCAATTACATGGTAGTCATCCTGTTCGTCAAATAGGAAAGTTTTCGCAGCGTTTCAAAGCTTTTTTAAGCATCTCGGAAGTTTTCCATTGATAAGTGCTGCTACGTGGGATGACGAATACGCCAGCAACCAATCACAAGCTCTTACAGTCGAGTTCACCAATATACAACACATTTTTGCACCTAACTCCATGTAATAAGGTCTTAAAGTGGACACATATGAATGAACTCGACTACAAGAACCGGGAAAACGATAGAAAGAGACGAGCGTACGCGAGAATCAATCATCCGTTTTAAGGTTCCGTAAATACAAAAAGACCCTTTTAAAATTGATAAACTGACGTAGTCAGTGGTCCGACCTTCGTTCGTCCTAAATTGATGTGTTTTGTGTTCAGACAATCAGAAAATAAGTCAACTTCTGAAACAATTTTTTGCATTAAATCTGAAAGAATCTCATATTAAGTAACAACTTATCTATATAAATTACATTTCGTAATAGTACCTAGACTACAAATAAGACGTACCTATCCACTTTTGAACCTTATTTCTTTATAACAAGGGTCTAATGAAGATACTATACATATTGAATACTGTACCGACCGGGTACCCAAGTCATATGCTTGTATTCTTCTTTCCGAAACGGTAACTATAGTATTGTTAAATTGGCACACATTACAAAACGTCTCAACTTACAATATTTGAAGATACCTAATACTGTACATAAACTAAATATTCCGTTCTACTCACTATTTAATACATACCTATAAGAAGAAGAAAAATTACTTATCTGACACGACTTGACACGAGCATAAAGCAGCGGTGAACCGACCGCGGCTCTTGTTTTCAGTGGGACGCTTTATGACTTAAAACTATTTGGAGACTATACTATCTAATTGGAGAATCATTAACCGAACCCTCAATACAACGTGCGACTCGCACTTGGCACGGCTTTTACAACTTTACAATAATAGTAATACATATTCGCGGTAAATAAGGCATGCTATTATTACCATATATTATGGATACCTAAGGAAACGTCATCAGCTGATAAATTACCATGAATCCAATGAACCGAGTCTGACGGCTTATTCTACAAGGAAAACTTTAACTAAATCAAAACTTATATGACTCATTTAAACCGACTGAAAAGTTGGTAGTTTTGCACCTTATCCTTGTATGATTTTGTAATGTTGAGGTGTCATTATTTTCACTGAAATAAACTACCTAACTAGCTTAATTTTATCATTACGACAAGTTAAAAATTTACTTTCAAACTCTTTTTATCTACCGACACTCAACAGCAATGAAAACGGGTCACTTTTTGTATAGAAACTCCTATACATAGTGACCCGTTTTCATTGCTGTTGAGTGTATTAGGTATATACTCGTGTGTGTAATTAAAAAAAAGTTGAAACATGAGAAAGTTAGTGCTATATCTGTTTTACTCCTTAACCTTGTTCTTAAACACTGAAAGAGATTTAGCGAGTCTAAGGTCAACAGGTGAAGAGTTCCAAAGCAGTATAGCTTGGAAGGAAAAAGATTTACCAAAAAATTTAGAGGAGGAAGGCACAGACAGAAGGTTGTTCTGGGAACATCTCAGCTAGAGACGAGACGTAACCAAAACGTAGCGGGGAGTAGAAGATTTGAAAAGTACGCTATACATATACACGGTGAGTCAGAAAATATGGCAAATAATTAACCCACCGTATCGGCTATCGATTCTAAGTATATTCTAGAGGTCTTTAATTTTTTTCGAGTTGGTAAAAAAAATATATATATATGGGATTGGTTGTGTGAGCGACGCCTGAATCCTATACAAAATATTTCTTTTTTACCAACTCAAAAAAAATCAAAGACCTATACAATATACTTAGAATCGATAGCCGATACTGTGGGTTAATTATTTGCCATATTTTCTGACCCACCATGTATATACTGAGAATGTTTTATTTCATTTTCTGACGTATAAAAGTGTCCGTTTGTTGCCAATTTGCTTAATAAAAGATTGAATTTGAACATATAAATACGTTTCTCCTACCTAGACACATTTATTTATTATGATTGACGTGTACGACTTCCGAAACTCGTTCGAGATCATCTCGACTAATCTCGAGACTTGCCAATAGTTAACGCGGTCAGGTTGAAGTTCTGTTGTCTAGAATAAGCCTTTCATTAGTCAGCCTGTGCAATGCAAACAACATTAATGAACTCGGCCATGTGAGGTCACATTCCTAAAACCATAATCTAGGGTTAGGAATATTTATTCGCCATGATTTTCCACACCTCCGATTACGTCGGTCCCATTTAATTACCAAGGACATAGTTTCTAAAAGTAAATGTTTCACCAACAACATTTTCATGTAGATAGCTTTGTAGCCTACGTAAAGTGACGCCAAAACGACCGAATCTATAAGGGTCAAGAAAATGAGACGACAAAACACTTTAAAAAAAACGTCTTCAAACTCCGACAGACTGCAGTCGGCGTTAAAGTTCACTATAAGATTGTCATATTTGTCATAGCTTTGGGTCATACCACATCGAAATCGATCCAGCGGTTTAAACGTGAAGATGTAATGGACAGACAGACAAACAAACAGATAGAGTTACTTTCGCAGGCTTCGCTTTCTCCCATACCATTTATTTTTCAAGTATTCCTTGTATTTTATATTTACATGACCCTTTGTCAATAGGAAGCAAGTCGATAACATTGTTACTCGTATCTCGCATCTGGCAGCAAACGGAAGAGATAAACTCATAGAGTAGCTTTCAATTAATCAGAGGCCTAATATATATAAGCGCGTTTAATTAAGTAACTAATTCGTAGTAAAGTTACATTTTAACTTATGTTTTAATATAGCTTCTGCCCGCGACTTCGTCCTGGTGTAATTAGGTTATCGCGTTCCCGCAAGAAATTGCGTTTTCCGGGATAAAAAGTAGCCTATGTCCTTTCCCGGGACTTCAACTATGTCCACCATAGGTACCGAATTTCATCCAAACCGATTAAGCGGTTAAAGCGTCAAGAGGTATCTAACAGACAGACAGAGTTACTGATCATAAATCTCATTAATTTTAACTAAGTAGGAATGCATAAGCCTATGGTGTTACCAAAAGGAGCTTACCAAATTCTCGAAAGTAAATATACTTAAATCAAAGGCTATTGAGCTCTGGAAGTCTGTACCTGGATAAAAATACTCGAAAGCTCTATCAAGGGCTATACGACAAAACTATCTAAAGAGCTTCTACGACTCAGAAGATTAAAACGTGTGCAGTAACCAGAAGCCTGACTGGACACTGCAAACTGAACAAACACTTAGCCCACATGGGAATGAAAGAAAGCACAATGTGCAGATTCTGCCATGAAGCAGAGGAAACGCCCCTGCATATCCTTTCATACATAAGCGTAGTATCCACCTAGGGAGGCATATTATACACCCAAAAGAGATACAAAATATCACCGCCCAAAGAATCTGGAAATTCCTGGACTCAACGGGCATTTCAGGTAAACTGTAACAAAACTCAAGAGGGCCGTCACAATAGATCAGCCATGGTCGAGGTGACACACATATGGCCCTACAAAACCGCAATAATAAGAATAATATCATAAGCCTTATGAATTTAATAAATAAAAATTACAACACATGGACTGTCTAAAACTAAAGGTCCAAGTATTCTAGCTATAGAAATATCTTTATTTTCGATAATGTAACAATAGGTCTTAAGGCTATACTTATGATCTAAGAGAAACTCAGCAATTTAGTCGAGGCACAAAGACCTCGACGCTGATTTTCAGTGGCTCCATAAAATAAAATAAATAAAAGAAAGCTATAAATTGTAAATTAAGCATTTTAGTTATGCCAACATCAACTGAGTATCTACATTTGTATAGGTACAATATTTTGTTATCTGTTATCGAATCCGACGGGGACGAAGACGCGGGCAGAACCTAGTTTATAAAATAATCGCACGAGCATACTTTGTACGATAAGATTCGTTTTTAATAGGTCCCGCCGTAACAGAGAGCGGTTGTCTACTATCAGACAAAACATTGTAACTATTTAAAAAATAAAATTGCTTTAATTTATTACTTTAGCGATAACTGTGTCACGAATACAGTAGAAATAAAATAACTTATTACAGTTTAGATAATACGAGTATGTAAACGTTCATTTTTGCTTAACCTTATAATTATTGCCAAGTTACAATCAAGTTCGCCAAAATATACACACTTTTTCACCTTCTTCCGTTGTAATTAAACGTCCCAAAGTGTACACATTTTAATTAACTGTACGACTGTAGAATGTAAGCACAATACCTACTTATACCCACCTACCCACTTATTGTATTTGTGTTTTTTTTTTCTGTACAATAAAGTGTTACTTACTTACTTACTTACTTATACCGGGATGAAGTTATTTTCAATATATGTTTGTATTGGAATTGGAAATCTTCAAATTGATCGCTCTTTTTAACGGCTCTGAAAGACTGTTCTATTTGTCGATTAAATAAGTAGATTAATCTATCTATCTATAAGACATATATTTATTATTATATACATATAATAAAGCTAAAGAGTGTCGAAAGTCTGTACATGGAAGATATAAAAAAAAATTTGGCTGGGGATACTTTAGAATTGATAATTTTTTTCTGTTTTTTTTGTCTGTTTATCTGTTTATTCGACGGAGCATCACGTGAAAACTACTGGACCCATTTTAATGAAATAGGCTAGTTTTCATCCCGGAAAAACTCTGAGTTCCCGTGGGAGCGCTATAACCGAATGCCACGCGAAAGAATCCCGGGCAGAAGCTAGTTTATAAACATATTTCAGCATTTTCATTCTAACTTTACTTTGGAAAGAAACCAAGCCATAAGTACCTATCCACGTGTAGAGAGAACGACAGTGTTGGTCGTTTAATGGAGATGTGTAATTAGGTGTTTAATGATTATACAAATGGCTGCAGTATGTCATGAATTCTTTTCAGAAAAACCGCTTACCGAACGAATGACCTTCGCAAACAATGTTACCTATTAACGCTAACAGGACACTTAATATTACAACATGAACTGTTTATTTAAAATTGCCAATTTCGTTCGCTAAAACAACATGAAAAGAAAAACACCAGCATTACCTGTTGTGACGCGGAGTGTGCTCAGCTGTTTCACATTTCAGAGGCGTCGATGTATTTGTGTTCACATTCCACTATAGAAACTAGTCTATTTGATTTTGTTGCAGTATTATTATGCAGTTCGGGCGTGTTGTTTGGTGTACGGTTTGTATTGTATTGAGGCAGGGTGGCCGGGGCCGTGCGCGCGCCGCCCGCCCTGCGCGACCTCGTCCGGAAAAACCCGAAGTGCGCTCGTGCCCGACGGCCGAGCCGCCATGCTTTCCCGAATGCTAATTTTAAGTGAGATTTTGATTTTCGCGAGCTCGATAGCGGCGCGCGCGGGAGCGGCTCGGCGGAGAGTGCCGCCGGCCGGTTGCCAGCGTTACCGCGCATGCGCTAAACAAACATTCGCACCACGAGTCCTTGGTCTCTTGAAACTTGTTAGTGTTATGCGCGCGCCTGAAAAAAGATGCTTTTTTTTAAATCACGTTTTACAGATAGGTTCCTTAGTAGGCACTTAAGTAATGAACAAATTGATAGTGTTACCAAAAAGGTAAGTATCAAGTCTGTGTCTCTCTCAAGTTGCACGTTGAACTCTAAGATAAGGGAATAAATAGTATTGAGTCGAACATGAAAATAAAAATGAAATAAACTTCAGGCTCCGCTCACCACTTTATTCTTACAAATCCATATTAATATTATAAATGCGAAAGTAACTCTGTCTGTCTGTCTGTTACCTCTTCACGCTTCAACCCTAGACCGATTGAGATGAAATTTGGCATGGAGATAGTTGGTGTCCCGGGAAAGGACATAGGCTATTTTTTATCCCGGAATAACGCATAGCTCCCGCGGGAACGCGATAACCGAATTCCACGCGGGCGAAGCCGCGGGCGGAAGCTAGTATTTTATAAATTAACTTTTCTCAAACATGCTCGGAAATGTTCGTGTTACTTTCAAAAAAAAAAAGAAGACGCGAGGCTGTCCATTGCCGGCCTTGGCCAGCAAAAACATTATTGTCGTGTGTGTTTTTTTAATTCGCTTGCTATTTGAGACACCTCTAGAAACTGACAAATCCATGGAGGTAATAAGTACAACTTCCATGACCAAATCATCCACGATCATGGAAGTAGTAAATACTGATGTGGGGTAAGTGCGCCTAAATTTATTTCGCCCCTATGCCTTGTAAACAGCCAACTACTAGTTGAGTAATATTTATAGGTTTCGATATATTTATGTTAGGCGCACTTACCCCATCCTGGCGCACTTGCCCCGAAACTGACAAATCCATGGAGGTAATAAGTACAACTTCCATGGCCAAATCATCCACGATCATGGAAGTAGTAAATACTGATGTGGGGTAAGTGCGCCTAACATAAATATATCGAAACCTATAAATATTACTCAACTAGTAGTTGGCTGTTTACAAGGCATAGGGGCGAAATAAATTAAGGCGCACTTACCCCACATCAGTATTTACTACTTCCATGATCGTGGATGATTTGGCCATGGAAGTTATACTTATTACCTCCATGGATTTGTCAGTTTCGGGGCAAGTGCGCCAGGATGGGGTAAGTGCGCCTAACGTAAATATATTGAAACCTATAAATATTACTCAACTAGTACTTGGCTGTTTACAAGGCATAGGGGCGACATAAATTTAGGCG
Source organism: Aethes cnicana (assembly GCA_963971205.1). NCBI lineage: Eukaryota > Metazoa > Arthropoda > Insecta > Lepidoptera > Tortricidae > Aethes > Aethes cnicana. The sequence goes on from OZ020285.1 coordinate 5,229,098, forward strand.
CACTTACCCCACATCAGTATTTACTACTTTCATGATCGTGGATGAAAGTTGTACTTATTACCTCCATGGATTTGTCAGTTTCTCTACAGAGGTGTCTCAAATAGCAAGCGAATTAAAAAAAACACACACACGACAATAATGTTTTTGCTGGCCAAGGCCGGCAATGGACAGCCTCGCGTCTTCTTTTTTTGAAATTAACACGAACATTTCCGAGCATGTTTGAGAAAAAGACGTTATCCTACACGTAACTGAGCCATTAATTTAACTTGTGAAACAGCGTGGCCGTCGGCGGTCCTTCATTTCGAGTATTTCGACACATTACTCATTCGACACCCCGCACGGATCTAGCACCAGGCCCTACCACTAGCTATTAGGCTCCGTTCGTCATTATACTTATAAATATTTCGTATTCTTCACCTACCTAGGTGAGTACGTCTACCTAGGAGGGTAGATAGGGGAAGAAAATTCCTACTGTAACATTAGGCAGCAAAAGAAAGATAGGTAGAATCTTCTACTATCTAAAGTCCCGCGCCTTCACATTTCAAAACGCTTCATTTTTTTATTATTATTTAAAAAGCACCACCAACACCCTCAACGCATGTTTGATGGCTGTCTCAGCTCGCACACATGTATTGAGAGTGTTGGTGGTGTTTTTTAAATACATTGAAGCGTTTTGAAATGTGAAGGCGCGGGACTTTAGGTACTTAGTAGATCTCTAGTCGAAACGACCTAAACGAGCTCGCATAATGACAAGGGCGTGAGCTTTGCTCAGGTGATAATAGCTAACACCGAGTTTTCTCAGACATGATATACCTAGCTAGATTGATTTGTCGCCCCCCTAAACCCCTATTCCATATTTCGTCCAAATCGTTTCTCTAATTTTTCATACAAACTTAATGTAATTGCCAAAGATAACGAACTCTTGTATCGGGCTTCTTGCACTGCAAGCGGTGTATGTAGGTAATGGAATTGAATCCAATCGTTATTCTGCGAGTTATATTTAGGCGTGATACGCATAAACCCATGACAAAGGCAGTATTGTTGCAATTCTGGAAAAAAAAACTCGTGCCATGAACCTCTATTATTTAAAACTTGATATAGGTAAGTAGGGCCTATATAACTCATTGTGGTTTCAACTGTTATCCGAACGGGAGCACGTACAAGTATCAGCCATAGTAAGTATTATGTACTCTTGCGCAGCTACTCTGTAACACTACGTATCAAATTGAATTGAATTTAGATCGTGTTTGTATAGCTGTTTCATACTTCTCCGTAGCGGTCGAGCAAGACAACGTAATGTATATCAATTTAAACAAACGAGTCGAAATAACCAGAATAAGTATCTACTGACTCATTCTACACATTAACAATAATAACATTCGACGATAATTGTCCGCGTGGAGGTTTTAATCTCCTCGCTTATTACCGTTTATTATTTGCATTATAGAAAGGCGTAATTTGAAAACTTAAACGAATAATTGGCCGCCAAACGGTTCCGGTTTTCCGGAAGCCTCCAAAGGTTGTTCCGCGGACGTCCACTCGTATTGATATTGTGGTAATTGAACAAAACACATACCATTTTCAGTTCCGACCAATCAATTTTATTGCTTATTTGTTTATTCAATGCAACCATATACATTTTTCTTTATGTAGGAACATTAGATCTTAAATAAATAGGTAGTAAATATAGTAGAGTAAGTATGTAGCGGATTGGTTCATTAAAACACGTAAACTTGCTTGAAAACTTGTAATCGGTGGTGAAAATTTGTAGCCGAAAAGGCGCGCGGTGACAGAAGAGACGATAGTCAATTGTTTTAGGTATATATTTTTTAATATTGTGCCAGCCAGGCCGGAACAGCAACCTCTTTATAAGTAGTTTCACCAACGTTTTTAAGATGGATTTTATTTATTATATATTGAAATAGGTGGCGGTACAGTCGTGCATAGAAAATAATACCTACATTTTTTTTTTAACTATTACGAGCTCAATTGCGTCGCCTACAAGGTACATGGACCCTGGCAGGATATGGCATTATATTGGCATTTGGCAAATAGGTAGGTTATGTCTTACAAGAAACGACACAATATAAGATAGGTACCTACACTTAGGTTATCAAACTTAAATTATAATAACTTATACATTATCTACATTCTCGTCTTCCATAAACTCTAAAATTGTATAATATAATAACATTTTTATTATACATTCCAATTTCACATAATTATCCGTACATTACCTTTCATTACTATACTAAACAAGAATTAAAACCACTTAAAAATACATAAAAAATTAACAAAATCTAACGGCCCCCGCGGCATGGTACCGAAGATGCTGGTATTTCCCCGTTGTATAAGATACTCTTCAATTTCGCTAAGAACTTTGTTATAAATTCTGCTTATCAGATTATCACGTGCCTTGCACTTTTGTGCGGTTAAGTATAAGTAGGTACTAAGTACTCGTAGGTAAATACTTAAATAAGCAAACGAATGCCTACATCTATTCGTTCTGAGCTTTTGCAGTGTTTCGCAGCTAAGGGTCTCGTGCCCTGTGTCTCGCTGAAACAACTCAAGCACCCGTCGAGGCGTGGAGTATGGTGCAATATAATCAAGGGCCTATATTCAAAGTCTTAATTAAATAGGGATCTCGCTGTTCCCTATAGGATCGCTCACGCGTCAAATTGAACTTTAAATCTAGCTGCTTAAAGTTCACGCGACGCGTGAGCGATCCTATAAGGAACAGCGAGATCCCTATTTAAAGACGTCGAATAGGTATAGCCCAAGGGTTCTATTCGAAATGTTACATAGGGAAAGGGAACTTCTGTATCCCTACCGTCAAATCGTCACGGCGGTCAAATTGAACTTTAAATCTAGCTACTTATAGTTCGGTATCAACGCCGTGACGCTTTGACGGTAGGGATATGGAAGATCCCTTTCACTATGTAACGTTTCGAATGACGGCCGGATTGGTCCAGTTGGTAGTGACCCTGCCTTCTGTTCCGACGGTCGCGGGTTCGAGTCCCGCTCGGGGCAAACTTTGTGTGATGAACACGAATGTTTGTACTCGAGTCATGGATGTTAGTATTTATATATGTATGTATTTCTCTATATAAGTATTTATATCGTTGTCTAGCATCCATAGTAGCTTTGCTTAGTTTGGGGTTAGGTCAATATGCGTGAAATGTCCCAAGATGTTTATTTTATTTATTTATTTTATTTTAGAGCGCGCCCCTGGGCAAGGCTATGCCACTTTTATCGCCGGATAGAGACGTAGCTTTTTAAAGTAAGTACATATCTATTTATTACAATAGGTACCTACTACTTCTACTACTACTACTACATCCTATTTGCGTCCCACTTCTGGGCACAGGCCTCCTCTCATCACGAGAGAGTTCGGGCTATAGTCCCCACGCGGGCCCAGTGCAGTCTGGGGACTTCACACACATCTTTGAATTTCTTCGCAGATGCGTGCAGGTTTCCTCACGATGTTTTCCTTCGCCAGGTACCTACATTATCCTAATTCAAAAACAAATAAAAACTCATACCATAGAGTAAAAATATTTACAAAAGTTATCTTATCAGATTATGGTCTCGGCGCTAGTCTCAGGACCAAACAGTAGCTTGAGCCTTCAGTGCCGAATGTTCGTAAAGAGAGACCATTTTATGTGACAATCGGGGTCGCTGGCCTTGAAAGTTGTAATCGCTTCTAATCCTACTGAAGTGTAGTTAACTAAGTACATCGCAGGTCTACAGCTTTGCTAATGGGTCAAGGATAGCTTAAGCTGATTAATAGATGCTTGCCTACAGCAAATACAGCCTCTGTACCTCTAAAGCTACTACATTTAAAGCAAATAAATAAATTTCTATTTCTATTTCTATTTCTGGCAAAATTAACACTTGGAAATTTTCCTCAGGCAAAGCTTAGGTAGGTATTTAAAAGCATACACTTAATATAAGGCCCGGTACACCGTTGTGAACCGAGAAAACCAAAGTTTAAAATAAACATAATAATAATGTATTAAATAAGTTAAGTAGATAGATAATCCACCTTGTATCTCTGGTGGAAAAATAACTAGGACACGAGGACACACACGGGCAGCTACTTGCGTATATTTTAGTCCGAAAAATACGTCCAGTTTGTACTTCGGTACCTATAAATACGAAGAATTAAAACTATAGTTAGAAGAGTATACAATTAAACAAGAGAACTAAATCTCCTTGTTCAACCAACTATTCTGTGTCGTAATACGGTTCAAGAGTGGAATCATCCAATTATGTACAAGACGAGCGCCACTGAACCGATAAAATGATTTGACGGTAAGTTAGTGCGCAGATCGATGAGAACATTTCCATCAATTACTCCAAACTCATCTCATTGAGTACCTATACTAATTATCAAGCAGTTTATTCTATTTTCTCAACCTTGCCAAATTGGCTTAATACATTTCCAATAATAGTTGTCCAATCCAAATATAACTTAGGTAAGTATAAGTAGGTACTCGTTATTCGTTAACCAAGAAAAAACCGTGACTACTCCATCAACACAATTAAAACCGACCGACCAGTAGGTTAGTAGTATCTATTCTGTGGTTCAGTATCCGAAATAAGATCCAAACTGGATCCTTGTCGGGACGATAGCCTTAAAGCCTCTTGTGATGAGAGGAGGCCTCTGCCCAGCAGGATGACCGGGGGACGTAGGTAATGCCTCCACCGTGATTTTTTTCAGCCATCCGAAAACGAGGAGGGGGCGAGGGAGTGCGAGTCGGGTTTTTCCTCGTGTGCCCAAGTGCTGCCAGTCCTTTTGGATTCGTCTGGGAGATGGGGGAACGGGAGTGCTTGGTGCCGGTGCACCCTGGGCATAGGTCAATAATACTCCTTGAGCGGAGTATTGATGGCTGATGACTAATACCCGACGAAGGAGGGGGGAGGCTTTGGCCTCGGAGTGTCTCTCTGCACGTCCCTTTGATTTAAGCAAAGGGCGTTGCAGAGGAGACGAGTGGGGACGTTGCCCTTTTCAGGGCGGCGTAAGTGTGGCCCCGGTCACTCGCTGACTGGGGCTTCACTTGGAGGTAGCGGCCCGCAAGGGCTGCTTTCGTGGAGTGGGGTTGCGGAGGAAGAGGAGTGCCGGTATCTCGATGCGCCGTTCTCCCTGTCCTCCGCAACCTGACTGATGGAGCAGATCAACAGAGGGTAGGGTTGCCCCAAACCTTAACCCCTGGTTGATGTCTGCTGAGGACTCGGGTGGTGAATCGTGGGATCACTTCCCGTCGGTCAAGTCCTCGGCTGGTTGGCGTGACTCGTTTCCCCCGCACGCCTCCAGCGAAGGGGGGGCCTTTGGTCTCCACTTGGAGGAGTCCTGCTGCGGCGGGCGGCCGACGCAAGGCAGCCGTTGTGTGCGCTAAGGCGATCCCGCACTCCCGTCATTACGCGGCATGAGGCAAACCCTGGGTTTTTAGACGGTAGTCGGGGCGGATAGGGCCATCTGCCTGGGAGCCCGTCTTAATTGGCCCCCCAACCGGACGGAATGAGTAAATGCATTTTCCCGAGGTTAAGAAAAAGGGGGCGGGACACGACGCTAATAAAAAATAACACTTTAAAGCTTAATATTTCATGATCGCATCCTTTAGTCAAAGATTGGTTTGAACAAACCCACAATATTTTTTCAAGACATATTCAACGACAACCCACATCAAGGGGTACGCAATAAAAAAAACATCTCCACTTTATGAGTAGGGGATATACCCTAAAAAAATACATTTCAAATTTTTATTGTACCACTTTGTCGGCGTAACTAATATATACATACGAGTATATATTCATTCCTGCCAAATTACAGCTTTCTAGAACTAAGCATCTCCGAGCTATGACGGATGGACCACAGACTTGGATATACTATTTATTTATTTATTTCAAGTTCTGTGGGACGGATGGACAGACATGGCGAAACTATAAGGGTTTAAAAAGATAGAGAGAAAGACAAACGAAGAGGAATTGAGTTTAGATGGAGAGAAAGGATCTTATTAAAGATATACAAACGAGAAGAGGGAAAATGGTTGGACTTTTGATTCGGCACAATAGGTTTTTGAACGTTATAATGGAAGGTAAAATGGAAGGAAGAAGGGAAAGAGGTAGACCCCGCTTAACCTACTTTGACCAGCTGAAAGAGAGAGCAAATGCCCCGTCTTAATTACGAACCTAAAAAGGAGGGCACAGGATCGAGAGACATGGCGGTTAGGTACCTACTCCACCGATAAGAGCACGGTTTTTAAATAAAAGAAGAAGAAAAACACTGCATGCAAACAAACCTTTGATGTATCTACCCAGAGTCACTCTCAAAGTCAAGACGAGTCTAACAACATCTCACAAGCTTACATCCATGAAGCCGTTTAGGCTATAGAGTGTGCCAAAGAAATAGATATACACTCGAAAAACATCAGCCTGATATTAATGAGCTTACCTACTTACCTACTTTTTTTATGCCTTAGGCCCTGTAATAATAGTAACTTTTCCCGAGATTTTCGAGGATTTCTGAGCTTTTTTAACATAATAAGTACCTACTTAGACTCGGTCCACATGGGCTTTTCTGGGATCACTATTAATATCTGGGCCATCGAACTTTGCTTGGCTGAAAATAGCTAAAAACAAATTTTCCCAGATATGACACCTAGCTAGATCGATTTCTCACCCCCGTAAGCCCTATATTTCAAATTTCATCGAAATCGTTAGAGCCGTTATCGAGAACGCGATTACAAATATATATACATATTTATATATATACAAATATTGCTCGTTTAATAGTATAGGATATTTTCCGTGAATTTTCAGATTTCTCCTATTTTAACCGACTCTTTAAAAAAAGATTCTCAACTCGTCTATATGTTTTTTTTTAATTAACGTCATAATTTGGGCATGTTTTTGGATTGTGAACGAAAACTACCTTCGGGTTTACGTCTAAGCTCAATTTTTATTGTTTCGAAATTGACACTACTCGCTCCAGATGTACTTATGTACTTATTACCTCCATGTTTTCCTTACGTTTTCTTTGCTGAAAAAGTTGAGGATCGAAAAACGCCCTTTAGCAGCAGCTGTCAAATACTGGCAAGTTCCGAGTGCAGACATTGCAATCTAAACTCCACCCACTCCACCAGCCAGTCGAGTCGATGCAAGTCGATTACTTATTTTTCAGAACAAAGAAATAACGACGAATATTAGTCATTTAAAAAAAAACAAAACATTATATTACTCTCATTTTATTTGCATTGCTTTAAAATACGTTTATTCGTATACATAAATGATTTCCTCATAGATTTTATTATTTTTGTTGATCGCTCGTTTCAATGCGATTTATGATCGTAGGTCCGTTTCGATTCGAGCCGAGCATTCATCACTATTCACTATAGACGAAATCGATGCTTTCCAGTTATTCAATATACTCTATGGCTTTGTATAATGTACTCTATGGTGAAGTGCTTCTATCTCTCACTCACTCATCACAAGAATAATATTGGATTTACGTATCAAAAGCATTAATATTTTGCTTGATCTCAGTATTCTTATCCTCCAGTGAGTAACGTTATGAGATGCATTTCAAACAAGCGTATTTTCAAGTCTTCAAAGAATTATTGCCAATTTGTTCTTTCACAGTACTTCATCTCTAGTATATAGAGTATCGGTATCGCACAATGACATCGTTCATCGATAGACAAAAAAGCCTTTTCAACCACTTGAAAGATGCTGAGGAACAACACAGCTTCTCAAAGTACAATAAAGCTGAAACTCCTCATGACAATGGAGTTATGGACAGAAAACACTACAGAAAACTCAAACACGAAATGAAGCAGTTTAGAGGTAAAGAAAGTATATTTAAAAGGCCTGAAGCAACTTTACGAGACTGTTTACGCTCAAGGGGCGTCCCTGACCACTTGAAAAATCCACAGAAATGGGTATACTATTCACTATCAGATGTGACACAGGAGCAGATGTCAGATTCCACAAATACTGCAACTGCACATGCTTTCATTCGTGAACTAGAAGAAAGAGAGACTGCTAAAACTAGAATGGAACAGGATTGTGAGGGACCTGAAGACTTTGTGTTTAAAAAGCCAATATTCCATGTGTCAGCTACTGTGAAGAAGTCACCCAAACCTGAACCAAAAGCAATTTTTAAAAGCAGTAAAGTGATTATGCCTGAATATGTTGTCGGTAAAACACCTAAGAAGCAAACTAAAACTATGAAAAAGGAAATCCCTAAAGATTGTGTAGAAGGGGAGAAAAAAGCTGAACTTAAGTTAAATCATCTTTATGAAGATGAGGATAACGAAGAAGACTAGATTGACTAGTTATATTTATCTTTTATTTTTCTATATTTATCTGAAAAATGTTAAATAAACTTTTGTGATAAGAGAAATTTCTTCTTTCTTCTAATCTTGGGGGAAACAATAATGTAACCAGTTGGTCAGACTATCTCCACACTCCGCAGTGCCATCTCCAATAAGAAATCATCGGTAACTACTGCCCTAGTAACTAAGGATTGCCACTAACCATTACAAAATTGTCCTGTAATAATATGCTCCTACTATTTTAATTGGATATCTAGATCAGTATTTTTATTTCTGTTCTAGTCTATCTTTAAGTACATATAGGATTCAACTGGTATGGATTTCTAACCATTATGTAAGTGCTTATGTTTTACTTGCATGAAAAGTTTGTGGTTTCCTGATTCTCTATAAAAATGTACTTTCAAAACAAACATTAAAATATCAATGCTCTTATCAGATTGATCCAGGAGTGAGGACATAATTTTTGCTCAAACCAGGTCCTCCACATTTATTCATTGTACTACACTAAGATTAAATAAGAATGCATAGGGACTATACATCCCTTGAATGTAATTTTAGTATGTACCTATATATGTATTTTTATACATATTAATGTAAATGTAATGTGAATCTATGTTTAAATTTTGAAAAAAGGCCTTTCATTTTTCATGTCTCTACTTCTTCTTTTCTTTGTCAGTACACTCTTGGCAGAGTGGTTGTGTTGTGGCCATTGTCTTGAGTGGCGAGCTTTATAATGCTCATATAGGGATAGAATTTGGCATACAACAAAGAATATATAGTTTTTATTTTATTTGCATTATTATTTTAACACGGAGATATAACTGCAGAATCAGATTTTATTTCCAAACTGTCTGTTTGGCTCTCTGGCTTGCTGTCTGCGGAAAATGTGCTCAAATCTCTCATCATGGAGTAAGCGTCTTCTCCATCTGCATAGTACTTGGGCTCTATCTCCAAAATCTTGAAACCAAGGGAGTTAGTGTAGAGGTTCAAGGCAGCTCTGTTACTTTTCCTCACATGGAGTGACACATATTTAGCCTGAAACACAAATATGACTGGTTTAAATACAAACTACATAACAGCATACCTACTAGCTCCTCCCTGCAACTTCATCTCTTTGGTTAGAGCATATAAATTGCCAAAAATCCTTTCTTAATTGATGTCCATGTCTAACTATTAATGTGTCAAATTTCATTCCAATGCATCCAGTAGTTGGAGCTGAGCATTGATAAATCAGTCTATACTACTTGTTCAGTACAATAAGTAATTGTGAAACTGGCAGTAGTTTTCTATCAATGAAAGGTTGTACATAAGATCTATTTCTATTAAGCTACAAACCTGAAAGCATTCAACCATTGCCAATGATGCTTGATTCATAAGTTTTTGAGCAAGTCCAAGACGTCGGTGGGATCTCTTCACAGCCAGTGATGTGATGTGCCCATGGCGGTTGTCTTCACCGTCTTCCTCCATCTTCGCCAGAACATAGCCTGATGATGACCAGAATATTTGAGCAATGATGAAACACTACACATGGCGCCTAACTATATTTTATTCCATTTACTTTTTGTTTTTAATGAGACCACAGTCCTGTTGGTCAAAGACCTTATAAACAGTCATTAGCCTTTCATATAGAGCAGCTTTCAAATAGTGAGTGAAAAATAGTACTGCCAAAAGTATAAAAAACTAAATACAAAAAGCATGTCAAAATTTTGGGATAGATCCAGGACACTGGATATGAAGGGTTAATATATTCATGTGGTCTAAAGACTTGAAAATTAACAATGATTAAAAGTTACTTCATTTGGCTAATTCAAAGCTTACCAACAATATGCCCCTTCTCATCCTCAGCTACATAACTGAGCTGTGGCCATGACAATCCATGGTAGAAGTAGTATTTCATTTGATAATTTTCAGGCAAGCAGAGCAGGTTGCAGTGCTGCATATTCATCAGGTCACTCGGACGAGCACAGCGAATATTCATTTTGGCCTGGAAGACACAATACACAACACAATCAGTCGATAACTTGGTTAATAAAGATAATTAATGTCACGCGCCAAGTGCATGATTCGAGTTATTATACCTACCTAAGTTTTAAAGTGAGTAATTAGCAAATTATTCTCTTCTGTTTTTCCTTGCTCTCGGTTGCCTGATTTCTGATGCAGGAGGGGTATCTGACATACCCCCCAGCAGTTCACGGACGAAACGGAACTTCGACAAACAACACTTCCAGACTATGTACCAACCTAAAAGAAAGAACAAAGAAAATATATTATTTCAAAGATTTTTTTTTTATAAACTATAAACATATCTGAGTGAATCAAAACGTAGATTAAGCGAATTGGGCTACTTACAAAACAATACAAAAACAAAAACTAAGAATACGCTACATACGCAGGTTACAATAGCTAATATCACTTCCTTCATTTCAAACTAAGCATGGGTTTAAATATGTGAACACAGTTAAGCAGTCAATTTACCAGCTAATAGCTTAATACTACAATCAAAAGTATGCCATGTAATAGTAATTCCGTCAAAATAAATCTGGATGGCGTGAAAAAACAGTATACGCTGGATGGAAACTTGTTCACGTAGTGAGAAACAGCGCCATTTTGAACCGTCTAGTCTGTAAAACTTATGAATCAAGGAGCAAGATCACAAAAGCTCGTGAAATAATGAACAATGATACTTCTACACGTACCTTGGCTCGAGATTTCTACTTCAGATTTTTATATTTATTCAGCTTGATTTTTTATCGCCTTAAAGTTGAACCGAAATTGTATTTTTAGTATTCTAACCTTAAATATTTGACACCTTTATGACATTTCTAAAATATATATCTGTCATTGAAAATCAGAAAGAAAGTGAACATCACTAGTACTAATCGTTTATGTATTCGATTCTTCCATTTCTATTCGATTCTCAACTTATGACAAATGTGTTGGAGAATTTTACATTTTGCAAAGATTTTGCATAAATTTATCCATTTATACTTTGCGGTAGGTATGTATTATATAAAGTAGGAATGTTCATGAAAATTGTAAACAAGTCAGTGGTGATGTAGGTTTTGCCTTTGCCCATAGCCTTTGCCTCTCCTAATGAAATGAAAAATATGTGATGCACTCTATGGCATAGGTAATTAAAAAAAAGACTAATGTCACATAAATAAAAAAGCCAAGCCACAACCAAAATACAAAAAAAATCAACGAACAAACCATTAGCGTTTACTATTAGGTTATAAGCGGAATTAGTTTTTCTTCGTGTGATTTATACTTACTTGCGCATAACTGCTTGCTGGTAAAGAAAGGCGTGTTATAAATGTTACACATAATAACGGTAAAGTCAACATAATCTATCGAAATGGAAGAAGATACCCCAGAAGGAAAGCCTTCCGCTTCTATTTTAGCGTAAGTGTTCTTTATTTATTTATTAATGTCATGTTACACTTGAGAGTCATGCTAATAAGACTGAAATGTGTATACTTTAATTTCAGTCGCTACAGAAGCCCTACGTTTAGTAAAGATGAAGTACTAACATTAGTTAACATTATCGATAGATACAAGTACACACTTTTGAATAAATCTACAAATAGTTCTATTAACCAGGCCAAAGAAGTGGCCTGGAGTAAGGTCGCTAAAATATTTAATAGTCAGGGCTTTCCACATGAAAGAACTATAGAGTCTTTGAAAACGAAATGGGAGAACCTCAAAAGGGATTTAAGAAAGGTGTCCAAGGATGGTAACGATAGTAACAATGACATGCTCACTAAAATAGTGAATATGGCATATGAGGTTGAGAACAATGTAACCAATCAAGACGTGGAAGATATTGATGATGATTTTACCAGTAAGGATACTTTATTAAAATTTATATCACTATTTGAAAGTTAGTAACTATAAGAAATCAGTTTATATTCAAAATATATCAAGTACACAGTGTTATAATAAAGTAGTCTTTGAAATGGTGGCAGCTCAACATTTTAGATATATTTATTACTCTATTTCTATGTTTTTTTATAGAAGTTCTAAATGAGGAAAAAGGCAATCAAATATTGAAAAGAAAATCAAACTGGGAAAGCGGCGAAGAAAAAGAAACTGATAATAATTCTAATGGTAATAATTATGAACTTATTTTATAATTAAGAACTGAGATCTGAACACATTATGTATTTCATTTGCATTCTTTTTTTATGCTGTAGGTTTCTATATTAATACTGTAATTTATTGTAATAACTTTTTTTTGCATTGTTTTCAGATGGAGATAGTGAAAAGAGGTAAAGCAATTGTTAATTTATCAATTTCATTAACATTTTTTCTTTTTATATATCTACTACTACAGCCTATTTGCGTCCCACTGCTGGGCACAGGCCTGCTCTCATCACGAGAGGGTTTGGGCTATAGTCTCCATGCGGGCCCAGGGATTGGGGACTTCACACACATCTTTGAATTAATTTGTAGTTGCGTGCAGGTTTCCTCACTATGTTTTCCTTCACCAAAAAGCACAGTGGTTAATTCAAATTTAATTTCGCATGTATAAATAAACTTAGAGGTGTGAGCCGGAATCGAACCCCCGACCCTCTGCATGAGAGGCGGTAGGTCGAACCACTAGGCCACCACAGCTTCGGCTTTTATATATCACTAGCTTCTGCCCGCGACTTCGCCCGCGTGGAATTCGATTATCGCGTTCCCGCGGGAACTATGCGTTTTTCCGGGATAAAAAGTAGCCTATGTCCTTTCCCGGGACCCCAACTATCTCCATGCCAAATTTCATCTCAATCGGTCCAGCGGTTGAAGCGTGAAGAGGTAACAGACAGACAGAGTTACTTTCGCATTTATAATATTAGTATGGATTTACCTACTCAATATAGCAATTATGTTTATTTCTTACAGACTGAACCGGTCTCTTAATTTTGCTCCAGAAGAATGCACCCTCTTATTGGAATGTGTAAGAAGAGAAAAGAAACATATATTTTGTAAGGAGTACAATACTCACTCAATTGCTTTAAAAAACAGAGCATGGAAAAGGGTATGTTAAAATGTGTTTTTAACATCAAGTTTGCAGTTAAATGCTGATTATAATCGTTCTATTAGAGTGACTCAGTTGGTAGGGACCATGCCTACTGTTCCAATGGTCATGGGTTCGAAACCCGCTAGGGGCTAAATTTGTACAGATGCCAGCGATAAACAATGTAGGTACATAGGCTATGGAATGAATGTCTGTTAATTACGCTTTCATAGAGTGTTGTCACACACTACTAATGTGATGTTTGTCAGTCGTTGTACAAGTGCAACAAGGTAGAGTTGTTGAAACCCCCAATTTGAAATTGTATGTTGGTGGTATGTATAGTGAAAAGAAAGAAACCTTTACAATAACAGGCACATTTTTTACAATGTTTGTAATTATTTTGTAACTGGAGCCACCAGATAAAAAAAAGAGGATTGTGAGGATGTATCTAAGACCCTTTACTTACACTTAGTATAAATTTCTCTTTATAAGTATTTAAATTGTTGTCTTTGCCCATAGCACAAGCTTTGATTGGTTTGGGGCTAGTTCAATTAGTGTGGAAAGTCCCAAGGTATGTGTTTATTTGTTTATGTGTTTCAGATAACGGATGCTTTCAATAAAAAAAGTCCACAGAACAGAACTACGAAAGCACTTCGCACAAAGTTCAACAACATGAAAACAATAGCCAAGACCATGGACATAAAGGAACCTGTTAAAAAGTACAATTCAAATATAATAAAACGTGAGAATTTGATGAATGAAAGCACAAAGGTAATTTTTTATTAAGATAGGAAATTCATAAAAAGATACACTTGTCATTTATCTTTCTTTACCTGCAATGAAAACCAAACTGTATAAAAATAACTGTTTCCCTATGGCTATTCAATCATACAACAAAATGCCTAAAAATTTCCATAATGTCACTTTGAAAGAATTAAAAGTAAAGCTGTTCAAGTGGCTACTGGAGAAATGTTTTACACTGTTAGGGAATATTTAGAATCGAGGAATTGACATTTTAAATAATTAATTAAGTACACATTTTTATAACATTGAAATAACTCCTGACAAATTGTTCCCATTAATAATTAGTTCATAGATAAAGTAATTTGCATGTCATTCTATGACTAAACATGTTCGCACGTAACATATAACCATTTTAATATCATCTTATGTAACCATGTTTTATGCAAATAAAAGTTTCTGATTTCTGATATAAAACTAGATAAGCTGTTAACTTCTGTAATTTAAAAAAGCTTTTATGTTCGTGAATATGTATACTTATTAACCTTATTCACACTGTTGTGGTTTGGTTCAATTTTGGTTCAATTTGTTGTGCTGGCAAACAAAATTTGCAAAATCCATTAAATGATGTTTTAGGATTCCTAATTTGCAATTTGCCAAAAATACCTTTACCTTTTTGCTATTTAAGTATATGTTATGCTCTATTTTTTTTACAGAATATTAAATCCGAACCAATGTATCAGGTTGAGCTCGAAAATGGCGGCGGCGACGACGATCAACACACTTCTGACAGCAACGAACATTGGTCGCCCGACCCCCTCAGTAACATACTCAACAGTGACCCAGGAGTTGGTGAGATCATAAACTATTACTATGCAACTCTACATAATTATGTCTTAAAACACACGTGTGATCTTATTATGTAACTCGCCTGACGGCTCGTGTCATAAAACCACACTCGTGTTTTAAGGCTCTCATTATGTAACAGTTGTATGCAACAGTTGCATAAACTACTATTATGTTTAAATTCGTTGCTATCAATGAAGTTCTGCACTACTATTAAGAAGAAATGAAATAAAAGTCTTGTACTTTAAACAAAGCTATTTGCTTATATTTATTTATACAAACACTAGTGCCTGCGACTTCGCCCGCGAGGAATTCGGTTTTCGCGCTCCTGCGGGATCTATGAGCTTTTCCGGGACTCCTACTGTCTCCAAGCCAAATTTCATCTAAATTGGTACAGCGTTGGAAGCGTGAAGAGGTAACAGACAGACAGAGTTACTTTCGCATTTATAATATTAGTATGGATTCTCAGAAACAGCTCTAACGTTTTGGACGAGATTTGGGATTTAAGGGTTTTCGGGTATGACAAATCGATCTATCTAACTGGGAAGACTAATTTTAGCTATTCCCACCCAAGCAAAGCGCGGTCGCCCAGCCCAGGTACCTACTATAATATCGTGAAAAACCGACTACACGTATTTATATAATTTTGTAGTCATGTGTTTTTTTTCAGGTTCAAATCGCTCGAATGTGTGGAGTCAAGAAAGTAAAGAAGTAGTGAAGTTAAAAATAGACTTACTGAAGTATCAAATGGAAACTGCCAGGGTGAGTCATCATCATCATCATCCTACATATAATAAGTAATAACATATGGACGAACAGTGCCTAACAGAATATGTCAAAATATATGGAGCAAACTGACATTAGAAAATACGTTCCAATATGCTAATAACGCCTCTTTGTAACGAAGGCCAAACGGGTGCCCGAGCTGTTTGAGCACCCGTTTTGTTACTTATAATAGAACAATGTCCTAAAGCCATATTTATTGGATATTTGACAAGGTCAATAAATGAAATATTCATACAGAAATGTCATTTACTCCGTAGTGAAGGTTTTGGCCGTGAATCGGTGGTGGCCTAGTGGTTCGACCTACCGCCTCTCATGCAGAGGGTCGGGGGTTCGATTCCGGCTCGCACCTCTAAGTTTAGATACTTATGTGCGAAATTCCATTTGAATTTACCACTGAGCTTTTCGGTGAAGGAAAACATCGTGAGGAAACCTGCACGCATCGGCGAATTAATTCAAAGATGTGTGTGAAGTCCCCAATCCGCACTGGCCCCAAACCCTTTCGTGATGAGAGGAGGCCTGTGCCCTACAGCGGGACGCAAATAGTCTGTAGTAGTAGTAGTAGTAGAAGTTGTAGAAGTTTTCGGCGGCCATATAAAACTGTTGTTAGACATAAACTACGATAAAATAGCCTTCCCTTCAAAGTACTAATTTTATTATGTTTTAATAACCATTCTTACGAAAGAGTCTGTATGTAGTTGTAAGTAGTGTTGTGTTTGACGGTAGCCTCAGCACGCACACATGCATTGGGAGTCCTGATGGTGCTTTATAAATACTTTCACAAATACATTGAAGCGTTTTGAATTTTGGGCCATGTTAATTGTTAACTCTAACGGTTTGATGCAAAGGCTTAGAGATTTTTCTTTTATTCTCAGTTGGAGAGGCAAAGAATAGAAAAAGCGGCTCGGGCGGAACTGGCGGCGCGAGAGGCCAGGAAAATCGAGGCCTCACTGAGGCTTCGAGCGGCGCGGCTGGAGGCCACGGCAGCGGCCCTCAAACTGCCGAGCGATGACCCCGCCTTGCTCTTCACCCCCGAGGAGCAGCCCGCTGAGAAATATCTCAGCCAGTACGAAGACACCTGAGTCTATGTTAGTATTCTTGTCTATTACTGTCACTTGTAGTGACTCTGTTGTATAAAGTGTTGCCACGTGAACGAGTAATGTCAGGTTAAAATATTAAACAGACTCATTTCAATGGATTTGTGACGTTGGAAATGTATTTGTTAAAATAAGAAGGGCATTCAAATGAAAATACAATAATATAGATACGAAATGTTTTGTATATTTTACTTAATTGCATTTTACACGATAAATTACAATTCATAATATTAAAATTAATATTTTTAAATATGCATTTGTACAATTTCCATCTATAACTAACTAAACTACAACACCTAATAAAATATATTACACATCGCTAATTTACAACATGATTTTTACACGCTACGTCTATCTAGTTATGTCAATATGTATAAAGTACTAAACGTAAGTACATACATACACAGTGCTATGGTTGTAGTAGTGTAAAGATTAAGTAATGAGCCCCGATCAAAAAGACAAGCTTACACGAGTCCACCAGAGCTTATTATGTCTATTTTAAAATTCATTGTCATTTTACGACTTCACATAAATACATTTACGGTTTGTTGTTAAAATATCTTAAATAGTTAATACTTATTTAATAGCTCTCGTGGACTCAACATAATATAGTTAGTAAATAAATTGAGCGTATTGACTCATTTAGTCAGTTACACGATCTTGAATACAAAGCTACGTTGAAGGAAGTCTGTGTGTTTGACCCCATTAGCTAACTATCCGGGCTACTGACTCGTGAGGCAATTTTCAGGAACATAATGTTCTTTCAGAACAACCCATGGCGTGTCTATGTTAACAGTCTATTAGTATAGTCTCGAAACTTATTATGGCACCAGCACTAAAATAGCACCGACAAAATGCATAATATCAATGCGATTTATACACCAAATCACATCGATATTACTCTTGTGGATCAAAGAAGCAATGAATTCTTAAAAGCCAGTCGTTTAGTTTTATATGACAGTACATTTTCACACGTACACGTACTACGAATAGTAACTAATTGTTGCAAAATTGTATAAAATCTGGACGGATAACTCAACTCACTGTGGCAAATGAGCATCCTGCAATTTAAACCTCGCAAAACAGCGTCACTTTAACAGTTTCAATTATTAAATAAATTCGCCGAAGCGTAAAAACTACGATTCGACAGGGTTCCGATAGTTGCTTAGTGCCTTCAGTAATTCCTCTTTCAAAAAGACAGTCTGAAGGGTGTTTTCCAACTAAACATGCATCGCAATACGTGGCGCGTTGCTTAAAACAACTTTACCGTCCAAAAATTGACCACACTGATAGCTAGGATATGCAATCTTTTGTGTGGACTTTAAACCAGAATAACCCTCTTTTCTATGCACTCGTGAAATTTTCATTCAACTGTGTTGATAAAACTATCGAAACCCCATAAAAGTCTAATGGCAGCCTTCAATTTATTGTAAGTAGATAACCATACTATATTCTAACATTAAGTTAAACTATTTCGTCATCGTATGGCAGTCACATGTTTTGCAGCTATGTAATGTACTATGTCGATAATTTTCTTTGGTAATAATACCGCTACGTACTCGCATCTCCACGATCAGTAACGTAGTGCGACTTTTTCGCTTTACCTTAACACTGAATCATGTCATATTGATGCATTTGATTGTCCTTCCAGGCGTTCAAATGTGTAAAAGCGGTCCATGACTGCAAAAGCAGTCAACACTGTCTTGTACGCCGAACATTTAACGTCTTCGCTCCAAACAATATCAACGTTCGTAGAATAAAACTAACATCAACGTAAAGTCTATGTCTCTGAACGCGGTTATTCACAGCCTATGTTGCTCCGCTCCTTTCTAAATAGCCGTCTAATCGGACTCATCCTTTACAGACAGGATTCTAGTGCTCACAGATTGGCCATTCTACACAGAGCTGTTCAGCGGCATGTGGTAATTCGCAACTACGTATTGGGCTTTTTGTCATATTGGCAAGATTTCTTGTCTTCAACGGACCAATGTAGTCTATCTGCTACGTGGTTTTTGCCTATGCAAAACATTGCCCCCTGTCTCTCAGGGTTAAGACAACAGCGTTTGAGAAGCGCCTGTTTGAACATACTATGTCTGCCACTATATCTGTAGCGTGGCAAGCGACGGCGGGTTGTGTGGCGTGCACGGCGTCAGCGGGGTGGCTGGCGCGGAGGGCGCGACGGCAGTTGCGGGGGTGAGGGGCGTATCCACGGGGGGATCAGCGGCCCGAACTAACACCCGTCGTAATTCCTGCGCCCGTGTTGCTAAAGTCCTCGCCGATTCAGCCATCTCGGCCACGGCGCTCGCGCACGGAAACTGTTGCGCCGCGGCCTTGGTTTTGGCCACGGTGGCGGCCAGAGCGTCCGACAGGGCGTCCGAGTAGCGCAACGCTTGCGCCTTTAAGCTGGCGTGCTGGGCGCTCCTGGAAGCCAAATGATACGTTAATCTCATAAATTCATTAAAATAGTATTTTCGTTAGGTAAGTACTGAGACGATTTAGAAAGACTATTTAAAGTAAGTATGTACTTTAAAGAGAAGCTACTGAAAGGACAGCTCATTAGTTTCTCTATTCTACAAAATGGTGATGAGTGATGACGTTTAACTTGTGGATATTCTAGTATCGGTGTGAAACTAGAATATTTTTTTTTACTTCGATCGACCTAGACTTCGAAAATTGTTTTTAACATTTATGACGACACGGACGGTAGAACCTCCCGGTATGCCACCAAAAGTCCTAACTGTGTACTAGGGCACAGGTATTTTCTAGGAACGTATGTTCCACCGTAGACCACATTTTGCTTTCCATCAAGTAAGATGGAGGTTAAGTACCTTGCTACAATAAAAAAACCAGTAGGTATGTGAATGTGACAACTGATATCTTCTATTATCACACCATGTCAAACCTCACCTGTGCACGGTGTCTCCGACGTGCACGATCCTGTGCGCGCTCAGCACGACGAATTTCCCGTGCGCTAGGAACACGTCCGGCGGCTGTCCCATGTCCACCGTCCGCAGGAACGCTTCGACGGCGGTGGAGAGGTGCGCGCCGTAGGTGGCGGCCTGCGCGGCGTAGAACGCGGCCAGCTGCCGGTCGTCGGCCGGCAGGCGCGCCGCCGCCGCCACCGCGCTCACCTAACAACAAAACAGTTCATTTGAGGCCTAAGAAGACTACTACTACTACAGCCTATTTGCGTTCCACTGCTAGGCACAGGCCTCCTCTCATCGCGAGAGGGTTTGGGCAATAGTCCCCACACGGGCCCAGTGCGGATTGGGGACTTAAGAAGACTGTCAGTGCTGATCCTTTTAACCCTACCTATAAGGAAAATTTTATGGAAGATCTTACGGAAAGGGTGGTGTTTACAAGATGCTATATTTCACTTAAGTAGGTACCTTATCATGAACCCTATGAGGGTGAACGCACTTTAAAAACTAGACCTTAAATACTAGGTTCATCATAATGTTCAGTAGGCGGCTGAAAGTATGAAGATGAAAATAACAGGATGGTTCATTTATTTTGAACTTGACGATAATCCGTGTTCCTTCCGAGACCGGCGACACATTGGTGAAACATCTAGTGTCGCAAATATCAATAGGCGGCCGTGCCAACGTCTATCAGATGGTCTGCCTTTTCATCGGTATTTGCAAAAAAAAAATCAGGACTGAAGATGATAAATTTGATCCGGTTCGAAGGACCAAATATACTTAACATCGCTATGGACTAGGGCTTGTGATATACGTGTTACACGCGGAACCGTAGCTACGTAGCCTTAGCACCGGCGGTGCTAAGATCCCGTACTACACGGTCACGTCAAAGATACGTACCCGTTTCTGGATTCGGCTACGTTCCCGCGAATCTCGGCTTCGGCTCCGCTCCGCTCGGTTGTTGAAAGAGAGCTTGTGTCGAACGGACCCTTCGCATTATGTGTTATACTCGTGGTCTTTGCATTGCTTTGATTCCAGTTTTTTTTTTAAGTAATTACATATTGGCATTACATTCGGGGGTCTTAATAAAATAACACGCATAAAATCTACACTTAACGTCACGGTCACGACTGGATCCGATCTACGTATAAATAAGATACGTATCTCCGTGTACACGTAGCTACGTATCTTAATTACACGTAGCCGAATCACACGGAGCAAACGGAGCGGATCTCCGTTGCCGAGTAACACGGCAACGGAGATTCGGCTACGGGTACACGAAACACGGTCACGACCAGGAGCACTACTATGGACTCGATGTCTATCGGAATAAATGATTATTATTATTAAATGACGAAAACGCAACGAATGGCTAACCTCGCCGGCGTGGTCAGCGTCCCGCACGAGCGCGTCGAAGGAGGCCCGCAGTTTGTCGGGCAGCGCGGCGCGGATCTCCGCGTTGCGCCGCCCCACCGCGCTCCGCGACTCGAGGCGCACGTAGTCGTACTCCTCCGTCCACTCGTGCGCCGGCACCGTGCCGGCTGACCGCCTGAAAGGGGACCTCGAGTTAGCAATCGCCGGAAATAAGACAGTATAGTACGACACAACTTAAGGCGCGCGACGAAGCACTTAAAGCCGTTGACGCAGCCTGTGATTGTTTAATCCACGCGCCTTCGAATCTAGGTTGTGTAAACCTGTACCTCATGGATACAGAAGAATATTCCCCATAAAGCAAACGTGTGACTTCGTCATGGCTTTCATAGCACATGCATTCTCCAATTTAACAATTAATGCTGTCTAGTGAAATGAATCGTATATTGATAACCCAAAAGAGAACTTCTATAACGAGAGGGCAACCAAAGCAGAAGTTCGCTCAGAATAATACGTTAAAGTTACTCCAGGAAATCCTGATTGGTGCAAACTATAGGCTTTAAGAGGATCAAGGAACTAAGATCTTAAGACAATACAAGCTCCCTCGCTAACCTGAACAGTAAGGACGCGTTCCCGTGTATGAAGGAGGCCGCGCGGCGCACGTCCTCGGTGAGCGAGCGCGCGCACGCGACGAGCTGGTCGAGCGCGTCGTGCGTGCCGTCCGTGGGCTCGCGCTCGCGCTCCAGCCGCTCCGGCGCCCAGTCGCCCGCGTCCAGCGCGCTCGTCGCCTCGTGCGTGATGCGCTCCGCGTCCTTCAGCGCCTTCACTAGCGGCCGTAGCTTCACTGCGATGCCTGGGAAATAAACAATAACTTCATTGTCACAAACAAGATTCATCTGAAAAAAAAACACATTTTTTACATGAGATAATGGC
>OZ020285.1:5251324-5325801 GCA_963971205.1 Aethes cnicana
CGAGCGTGGGCAATCCTTTCAAAATACACTCGACAATCAATTCGGACTTTGTATAGCATTTTCCATACAAAGTGTCAAAAATTCATTGATCTTCAGTGTAGATACAAAGGACCCGGCCGACCGAGCTTTGCTCGGGTGAAAATAGCTAAAACCCAGTTTTCTCAGATATGAGTATGAGACCTAGCTATCTAGATCGATTTTTCGCCCCCGTAAACCCCTATATTTTCTTCTCAAATTTTCGTCCAAATCGTTACAGCCGTTTCTACGATCGCTTGGATAAATAAATAAATTAATAAACAGACAAATATACAATACAAAATTATCGCGTTTAAAGTATGAGATTTACAATGCATATGTTCAAAAAATGCCCTTTATGTTAGTCATCATAAACGCAGAAAGTGGTACTTCGACAGGGGGATATTTAATAAACTGGAGTAACATATTATAAACTACTTTTTATCCCGGAAAGACCCATATTTCCCGCGGGAACCCTCTTACCGAATTCCACGAGGACGAAGTCGCGGGCAGAAGCTACTAATAGATATTTATGATAAATACAAGTGCGGAAAGTAAGAGTGGTGGTGATCTAAAACACGAACGAAGCGAATGTTTTCCCACTTTCCGCGTTTATGTTGACACACAAAAGCGCACTTTCTGAGCATATGAATTGTAAACGAATATTTCTGAAAGCTACAAAGCAAAGTCATCGTGAAAGAAAAACAGCGTAAAAATATTTCAAGAGTTGATTGCATTCTTAGAAACATAATGCGCCTTAGGTAGGTACCTAAGTAGTACCTGTTTATAAATTAGCAATTATAACTGTCTGCAAGATGATTATTACGTTTATGAATGAACACTATTCTAAAATAGCACGTACATTATGAATATCTAATCACCTCTGTACGTGCTTTGTTTAGGTCTGATCTTACCGACCTTGGCTTTATAATCAGTTTGACCAAGCGAACCTACGTGCCGTTTAGTGTTTAGTCGACCCTGAAGGAAGTTCACTTGACTGCCACCTTGATACTCTCAAAGTTAAATAACTTTTTGTCAAATAAATAAGTTAACCGTCACTAAAACGAAAATTGAGATAGATGTCTTTGTTCGTGTCTTCATGTAGGAATAAATGCCGTAATATACTTTTCTTTAGGTATTATAAATACTAAATTAAATAATACTTTCTCAAACGTTTGCACGTTTATTATTGTAGTGACGATTTGAATATCACGAGTTCACTACCTGTTAGCTGTTACGCGGCAAACATATAACAATCTGCTGAATCACTATTATATTTAAAACGCTAACACTAGGATTCCCGACAAGTTTACTATAAGGGTTACTTTGGCTTACCTTAGGCAACGTGTCAGCGACTAACGTTAGCAGTCCTGTCAACGTGACAGGTTTGTCATTATTGACGAGTTCTGCTAGAAGTTCGTTGGCCAAGGGTTCGTTGAGACTGAGGGTTTCGCTGCACCAGCTGATTATTGACAGCTTCAAAGTATTCGGTAAGCCGCTGGAAGAATAGAGAGGCGTTTTCATTATCGTCATTCTCATTCGTCCTGTAGTGGTATTGGCGATCGATTTGTCATGTCCAAGAAAACCGGTCGTTTTTTATGAACCTTAATAAGACAGAGGCACACACTTTTCATCAATGTGTTCAGTGACAATCCAAACTAACCATTTTGATGACAAGTGGCGCACATAAGGTTCATTTTCGTATAGAAAAATTACCAGTTGAGTACGGTTCCCACGTAAACCAACGGCCAATCGTTACAACACTGCTGCTGTAGGTCGTGGCGTCATATGACAAATAGTTAACGCGTTGACTAATAAATATAACGCAAACCTTTCTACTACTACAGCCTATTTGCGTCCCACTGCTGGGCACAGGCCTCCTCTCATCATGAGAGGGTTTGGGCTATAGTCCCCACGCGGGCCCAGTGCGGATTGGGGAGTTCACACACTTCTTTTGAATTACTCCGCAGATGCGTGCCCACTGAGTTAGACTATGCAGTGATAGATAATATACTTATAAACAAAATAGACGGACGGCTTGGAGCAGTCACGATACCGACATTATGTTCTTATGAACTAATAGTATATCTATGCTAAAAGATGTTAAGGAGAGGTAGGCCATATGAAGCCGTGGTGGCCTAGTGGTTCGACCTACCGCCTCTCATTCAGAGGGTCGGGGGTTCGATTCCGGCTCGCACCTCTAAGTTTACTTATGTGCAAAATTCAATTTGAATTAACCACTGAGCTTTTCGGTGAAGGAAAACATCGTGAGGAAACCTGCACGCATCTGCGAAGTAATTCAAATATGTGTGTGAAGTCCCCAATCCGCACTGGGCCCGCGTGGGGACTATAATCCAAACCCTCTCGTGACGAGAGGAGGCCTGTGCTGTGCCCAGCAGTGGGGTGCAAATAGGCTGTAGTAGTAGTAGGGTGTTATCTACAATGTCTTACCAAAGGTGGAAGGCGGTTGAAAAATCAACTATATCACCCCCTAACATTGCGTGGCAGCGGCGAGCGTGTTACGGACACAATGCGCGATCGTGACGCCCGCCGCGCATCGGTTAGCAACCATCGCGCGCAATGTGTCAGTAAAACACAGTAATGGTATGTTTACATGAACGGCGTTCAAAACGACATTCACGGGCGCGTTCACGAGTAGAGATCTTCTACTATCTAAAGTCCCGCGCCTTCACATTTCAAAACGCTTCAATGTATTTAAAAAGCACCACCAACACTCTCAACACATGTGTGCGTCCATCAACTATGCGTTGAGTGTTGGTGGTGCTTTTTAAATAATAATAAAAAAATAAAGCATTTTGAAGGCTGTTTTTGAACGCGCTCGTGAATGTGCACGTGAACGCCGTCGATCGGTCGACAAAGATCAAAGGTGAATTTGATCGTGCTCGGGTACCTGTTTACACGGTCGGCGTTCAAAACGACATTCAACGGGCACGTTCACGAGCCCGGGTGCGTGCGTATAAACGTAGCATAAAGGCCTCGCCGCTCGTATGGACGGTCTTACCTGTCTATCCACATCTCTTTGCTGCAATTCTCGAGGCTATACTCGTATTGCACGCGGGTCCACTCGCCCGCATCGTTGATACTGAGCGTCTCGTCGAGCGTCGTCGCGCTGCCGCGGCGGGGAGAGTCGCGCGCGTCGAGCAACGCCGGGTCGAACGAACTAGTGTTGGAGCCCTCTTTCCTTATCCTACAACAATGTCGTTAAATCAGCCTATACACAAGACAAGAGGTCTGTGTTCAAAAACTCGAATATTATCTTGTAGTTTAAGCGCGCTAAAAGCGTTGTGAACTGTCAATCTCCTTATATTACGGCGTACATCGGAAATAGCCAGGGAGGTTCAAGTTTTCATACTACGCGTATACAGCGCCATCTAGATGCTGCTCATGGAGTTCAAATTTGTATGCAGGCTACCGACGACATCTATTATCGCATTTAACACTTATTTCGGGCGTACGCTGATTTGTTTGATGGCTGTCATTCTAAGTTTACCTTACTCGTACTTCTTCTATGGTGTCAGTTATCGATTCTATGCATGCTTTTTAGGTTTTTATTTTTTTCGAGGTGAAAAAGAAAAAAAAAACATGGCCCAGTATGGGATTCAGGTATCGCTCACATCATCAACCCCATACTTTTTCTTTTTTTTAACTGGAAAAAATTCAAACCTTGAAAACATGCTTGGAATGGATAACTGATACTGTAGTTAAAATATCGTCATAACAGACAGGATATTGATGTGTTTAACTGTAAAACTACTTCAGTAAGGCGAAGCTTAGTGTCCAGGTGTTTTCAGCGAGAAACATGAATAGTTATTCTGTTTTTACTCCTTTCCATAAATTTTTCTACTTAGATTTTGTTTAATCATAGAATAATTGTTAACATCACTTTAGAATAATTTATGAGTGTCGCGGGTGGAGGTTTATCCTGAGTTAATATTGAGTAGTGAGTAGGTATTTATGAGTTTTTACCGTTTTTCAGTTTCCAGTGCGCGTTTACTTAAGTTAGTTTTAACATAATATGCTGTCGCTATTTGTGAGATCCTATAATTGGCTTTTTGTTTTTAATTAAGTATCTTATGCTGTTGTAGTTAAGCTGTTGGTTCTCCTTAAATAAATAAATAAATGACGTTTTGCTGGACCCTATATTTATTTCATCATCATCATCATCAAGCTTAGACGCCCAAGTACTTAGCTTTAAAAGCGTAGTCGTAGTTGCCAGGTAAGTATGCATCGGCAAAAAAAATCTATCCTGCGATAGGTCGCCCCAGTTGCTCAATACTTATGTAGGTATAATAAATGCAATAGTTTTACTGTTAGATCCTCTCACAGCCTTCATTTACGTGAATCAAAAAGTTCTACTTACGCAACACTGTTCTTTTCACTGTCAATCATTTCGAATTGCTCCGGCGTAGCACTGTTAGTGGAGTATCCACTTCCATAATGGTTCTCTGCAGCAGTGCATGTCAATGGCCTATTTTCAACAGACTGTTCTCTAGACTGTGCCATCTTTTCCTCGGGCATATTGAGTTCCAAGGCTTTACTCTCTGATCCGGGACTGGTCAAAGAATTTAAACTGACTATAGCAGCGTCATATAACTTCTGGAAGTTTAACTTTTCTGTTTCTAGTGCTGTTATTTTCTGCTTGAGGAGTTCTATTTCTTCTGCTTGTATGAGTAGCTGTAGAAAAAGATTACATTTGTAAATTAATTGAATGACAGTGTAATTTTTCAAGGGCAAATAAAATATGTAAAGGAAAATCTCTCATCAATGTGTGAAATAGGTAGGTACACTTTTGTTGTATAATAGGTGTACTGTCATATTAAGTCTGATGATTTCAATACATCTAATTTACTTTTCCAGATGATGATATGATTTTTTTATACTAACAAGTAAATGGTACACCTATATATTACGCATCTTAAATTATCAACAGTATAGCAGAACACAACTTAGAAGGCGCGTGGCGAAGCACTTAAGCCGTTGACGCAGAGTCTGTTATTGCTTAATCCGCGCGCCTTTTAAGTTGTGTCGTGCTATATCTCATATTCTGTTGCAACATGTAAATTACTTACTTACTACAGCCTATTTGCGTCCCACTGCTGGGCACAGGCCTCCCCTCATCATGAGAGGGTTTGGGCTATAGTGGGCGCGGGCCCAGTGCGGATTGGGGACTTCACACACATCTTTGAATTACTTTGCAGGTTTCCTCACGATGTTTTCCTTCACCGAAAAGCTCATGGTAAATTCATCGTAAGTAAATTTAGAGGTGCGAGCCGGAATCGAACCCCCGACCCTCGGCATGGTTCGATCTAGGCGATACTAGAGGCCAGTACCGCCTAAGTCGAACCACTAGGCCACCACGGCTTTTTTATGTAAACTACAACAATTAAAATTGGAAAGTCCTTCCTCTTACAGGTAATTTATATTAGTAGAGCATAAGGGACAAGACTGGACCCGCGTGGGGACTATAGCCCAAACCCTCTCATGGAGAGAGGAGGCATGTGCTCAGCAGTGGGACACAAATAGGCTGTAGTAGTAGTAGGGACAGGAACAAAGTAATAGTTATTTAATGTGAGTTCATCAGCTCGTCTACAACATTGTATCACATCCATATTTATAATATACTAGCTTCTGCACGCGACTTTGCCCGCGTGCAATTCGGTTATCGCGCTCCCGCGGGAACTGTGCGCTTTTCCGAGATAAAAAGTAGTCTATGTCCTTTCCCGGGACTCCAACCATCTCCATTATTAATTTAAGCATTATTTTCTGTTCTCTCTATATATGGTTTCCTTTCAATTTTGTAAAAATATCTCATTCTTTATGTTTGCCAAATAAACATTTTTCATTTCATTTCATTTCATTTCCATACCAAATTTCATCCAAATCGGTCCAGCGGTTGAAGCGTGAAGAGGTAACAGACAGACAGAGTTACTTTCGCATTTATAATATTAATATGGATATGGATTTCATTTAAAACTAAAACGCAGTACCTCATGATTCAAATCTGTATCATTTTCAAATGACGTCTGGCAACTGACACACACATTTTCATCCGAGTCGGTCTGAGACTCGGTGTTAATGTAACTCCAGTCCATTTCCGTGCACGCATCGGCCTTGGAGACATTAACTTCGGCAGTGTTGCCGAGGAACAAAGACACCAGCCCTGAAGGCCGGGGCATGTTGAGGCCAACATCATCCCAATCTTCAAAATCCTACGGGAAATCAGAGAATAACCAATAGCTACATCATAATTATGATTAATTGAGGAAGTCAAGAGAAATTAACCCACCAACAGAAAAATGTGACTACTATTTAAAAGCACAAAAGTTGAATGAACATATTACATACTCGGCATAAAACAATGAATCAATATTGCTTTCCTATTTGTTGTAATTTTCTTTTCTAATTACCAATTGTATATGTATATGCTAATCATCATCATCATTTCAGCCGAAAGACGTCCACTGCTGGACATAGGCCTCCCCCAAGGCTCGCCACTCAGACCGGTCCTGTGTTACTTGCTTCCACCGGTTTCCCGCGACCTTCACGAGTTCGTCGCTCCATCTTGTGTGTATATGCTAATATATCCATGTAAATTCTTTTATAGAAGTATAGAACAATGTTCTCATTTTAGTAACTGTGACCGATACCTAAATTCACTCAACCATTACACATGATTTTCTCTCTCAGAAACTGTAAACATGGTTACAGTTATTTATATGTAGTCAGGGCATCTGTTCATGATAAACAAACCTGCCATAAGTATTTAATGCATACAAGATAAAATCATAACATACATTCTTTTAAACAATAATTTTAATCACTTTCACATTAAAAATTATATTTTTGAATACAAAATGTATAGGTAAACGTATGTACCTGGTCCGGATTTTCATCAGAGAATGTGATAGAGGTCAACTTGTAGTCTTGAAGGAGAAGATACTCATTTATGAGGAAGTTGAGTGCGCTTCGCTCATGGGGTTTCAGTGTGCGCTGGTTGAATTTGTCCCTGGAGTTCTTATCTAAGGCAGAGTCTCCATCTAAAAATAAAATATAGGTCAACTCATCAAATTGTTAAATCATTTGAAGTAAATGACCCTGTGATTTTATTTTCAATAGTACAGTAGATTTATTTTCTGTCTTTAAAATGAGTTTAACTATAGCATTTATTATAAACTTGTAAAAATATTTATTGAAATTACTATTACACTGAGATGACAAATAAAAATTTTATTTTATTACCGGCAAACTGTGTTAAATTGGCTCTCAAGGAGTGGATGGTTTCCTTAGCTTTCCGTAACTCAAACTCTAATACAGCCACGTCTCCACCACTGCCGCCGCGGTCGCCTCCTCCATCTTCGGAATAACGTGCTGTATCCAGAGAGTCTAGTGTAGCTTGGCTGGGTGAACGGTCTGCAAAACATTAAAAAAAATGACTGGTTTTGAATCAACTTGAAATAAATGGGGAGTTCGTAGTCAATAAAGCAAATATTTACTCACGCATAGAAATAAACTCGGAAGCTCTAGAAACATGTTGTTCAAAGTTCCCTGGATTTGAAAAGAACTCTCTCAATTGTGGCAATTCTTTACCACTTTCCACCAGCTCTGTGTGTAATTCTAGTGCTGTTAAAAAGTAATTATCCTTCAATAATTTGGTGGCTATATCCTCGTAGGTCAGGTGAGGAGCAGCGGTAAAAGAACTGTTGTTCTGATCCTTATAGGGATTCATTATTTAAGCTTTCACATAACAAAATATAAAGATGATTTTTCAAAAATTGTTACCACTTCATGATTATGCATCTCACTAATTATTTACTACGCAAATGACTTCGTCAAGTTGTGGAACTTAGAGGAAAATAAAATAAGTAAATATGAAACAAGGTACTTTCCTCGACATGACAGATGAATGAACCAGGTGACAGTCAGGTGAGAAATACGTAAAATGAACCGAGTTTTTGACACTGGCATTATGACTAATAGATTCCGAGTATTTTTACTTCGAAAAATTAAAAGTGTTGTCTATAGTTTCTGTCACAGTGACAATCACTCACTGTCAAAATCGCTCGTAGAAATTTTGAACACAAACAAAAGTTGATTACGGTACGACCGTTATATCAGCTCTTCGCATGTTCTCCCCATAAACTGAAAAGATGGGTGAAGCTTACTTTAAAGTGAAGAAGAAGTTAGAGGATCTAGGCTATAAAAATACTTTGCCTTTAGACGCAGTTCCTTTAGTAGAATGTGTACTCGCAGACTTGGTTCAAACTACTCGGAGCTTACAGCACTACATGGACTTGTCCAAGGAGGCTCTTATACAGCGCGACTCCTTGATGATGGAGGCTGAGCCGTACAAATGCGATAACGCCAAACTCATTCAAGAAAACAATCAGCTCCACAGTGAAAATATAAATTTAAAAGAAGAAAACCTCAGAATATCTAGAGAAAGCAAAAGAAAAATCAAGGCTTTATCTGAGGAAATTACAAAGAAAGACTTGCTGATAAGCAAGTTACAGCACGATATTAGAGATCTAAGCTTGAAGGGACTATGTGCTGAGACACATAGTAGCCGTAACAAAAGCAGAAGAAAGGATGGAGGTGACAATTACACCAGTCGATTATGTATTTGTAGTGAGAAGCAATATGGTTACTCGGATAATGATGAGTTGAAGAAAAAGATTCAAAATTTAGAAGAAAAGAATGAATCGTATTATGATGAAATAACTTTGCTCAAAAATCAAATTGAACTTAGAGATAGTGAAATAATTCGGTTACAGATCCTATTAGAAGGCGGCAGGCCTATAAAAGCTGTGAGCCGGGATGTCTGTAGCTCTCACTCTGAGGGTAAAGTCCAAGATCTACTAAAAAGGTTACAAGATATGGAAAAAGCAAATGATGTATTGAAAAAAGAAATTGCTGATGGTCTGGAAAAACAACATGAGGCCATGCAAAGAGCTCTTGATCTTGCAGATAAGAACAAAATGTTACATGATGAGTTAAAGAAAGTGGACAGCATAGCCTTAACAGTTGAAGATGATTGTAACAAAAAAATTGCTGCCATGACAAATGAGATAAACTTTTTACAAACAAGACTGGACGGACTGGTTATGAAAAATTCAGAACTATCCAAGCTTTCCAAAATAAGTCCCAAAAGTATGCCTAACATTGATAAGCTTCAAGAAGAGTTAATCATAACAGTTAAAGAAAAAGATTCTCTAAAACAAGAGATTGCTGATCTAGTTGATCTAAATAAAAGTCTACAAGATAAAATTATATCAGTGACTCGCAATAAAATTGCTGATGATTCTGATTTTAGTTCAAGAAGTAAAAAGTGCCCTACTAAAGATGAATTACAGGTACTTCTTGAAGGAGAAAGGAAGAAATATGAGAAATGTATGGCTAATCTACAAGAAAAATTAACTGAAACAACAAGTATGCTTAACATGCACATGAGGCAATGTAAAGATAAAGAATTTACCCCAAGATCTCATACTTCTGATAGTCTTTTTGCTAAAGATTTACACAAAAGATTGTGTGAGAGTCAACAAACAATGTTGATGTTAAAAAAAGAAAATGAAGACATTAAAGCCAAATATGCCAATCAAGAAGAGGGTAACAAACAAAATTATAAAGATGTAATAAGCCATTTAAATGCTGAAAATGCAGATCTTTCTAAAGAAAATATTTCCCTCAGTCACCAATTAAGTCAATTAAAGGGTTTTAAATATTCACAGTTAAATACTGGAGGAGAATACACAAAAAGAGATATCTTAAAGCTTCAAGACGAAATAGACAGATTAAGAGAAAGTACACAAACTTTAAAAAAAGATAAAGAAGAGTATATGTCACGTTATAAGGAAGCTATGGATCTAGTGGATAAATTAAAAAGAGATGTGACATACAAATGTAGGGAAATAGAACAATTGCAAGAAGAAAATAGTTCTTATAAAATGACCCATAGAACAGGTAAAGCTTCTGCTGATCATCTCAGAGAAGAATGTAACTTCCTGAGAGAACAAATAAAACGAATGCAGTCTGATGTCATAAAAGAAAAAACTATGGCTAGTCAAATTAAAAACATACAGATGGAGACTGAAAGAAGCAGTAATGAAGTTCAAAGTGAGTTATTATGTACTCAAAAAAAGCTTAGCTTATCTAAGGATGCTACAGATTCATTACAGAGAAAATGCAATGAATTACAGGCTGAAATTGCGTCATTGCAGCACGATAAATCCAACTTGATCGAAAATCTCAGAAAAGTAGACCAAGAACGTGACAAATTAATCCTAGAATTAGATAATAAAACCGAAAATATGAGTACACTCGAACAAAAGCTAAAAACACAAAGTTATGAAATAGGCAGGCTAGAAAACGAATTATCTGAACTCACAAGGAAACTCAATATAAATAAAATATCTGAACATAAGCTAGTTGATAATGAAGCACAAATAAAATTTTTAAATGGAGAAATGTTGCGCCTAACCCAGCAATTTGACAATGCTGTAATTGAAAATAAACATTTACAAAATAGTCTGGCTGATGCTAATGGTACACTGAAACTAACTAAATTAGAATACGAAAAATCTCGAAAAGAAGTAGAAGGCCTCAAGCAGCAATTGCAGCATTATGTAGCAGAGATCAGGCGAATCGAAGAGATGCTTTCGCAAAAGGAAGCAGAAAGATCCGATATGCTGGAGAATTTTGCGAGCCTCTCGGTTGAAGCGAATATACTTGAGAATACAAACCATTCATTAGAGAGTGAATCTGCCTCCAAAACAATGCAACTACAATCATATATTAATAAGATAGAAGCTTTGGAGGAAAGACTTCTGGATAAAGAAAATACAATAGAGAGTCAGTCATCACGAATCGCGGCGATGACTTGCAAGATAACTGCACTAGAAAATGAAGTAAAGTTAATTTCTGAAGAAAAGACTATACTTGAACAAAATGTATCGTACTTAAAGCAAATGTGTAGTAATTTAAAAGCAGACAATACAAATGCAACACAAGGTATGGTAAACACTGACTCTGAGCTTAAGCTTTACGAAAACAAAATTAAATCTCTTACAAATGCCAAGGCAAGACTTGAAGTAGAAAAAGATGACGTTAAAGAAAATCTAGAAACAACTGAAAAATTATTAGCAAATGCACGGCGAGAAATAGTGGAGTTAAAACTCGCCCTTCAGGATGCTACATCTGAGACTAAATCGTTGCAAGAAAGAATCAATCGGTTAAGCAGAATAGAGACTGAAATACATGAGGTAAGAACTGACAGAATCCGCTCTATTTGTATTTAATAGACGACGATTTTAATTTTTATTAGCCCTCCCATTTTAATGCACCATCCACGGTTCACGACACCGGTCCTTCACCATTCTCATTGAGCGGAGTTCCGCCACCTTCACAAAATCGTTGGTAAATCTTGAGGGCTTCTTTCGTTGTCTTGTCAGTATAGTGAATGTATTGAAAATCTTATAAAATATTCAAGTTCATTTCAATCCCTTACAGAATATTCACGATGTTTAATGATAAGATGACCCCGCCTCCGTGATTTTACAGTAACGTTCGTCACAAGTCATTTCTTAGCTTAGCATGTAATGTAATGGCTGGCTGGCTGGACCCTGACTGCTTTTTGACACTGTTTGTAATGGGTCATGTTCATATCATAGTCTACCTCCATTTGGCGCCCAACTCGTATTGGAATCTGATGAAGCTTCTGGAGCCATAAAATTTTTCTTTCTTTTGCAGTCCACATTGACTCGGGAAGAGCTAGAGCTACCTCTGATGTTGGAAGAAACAATACACGAAGTAAGCCACGAAGAAGACGAGGAGAGCTCTCGTTTTCATGAAGTTCATAAAAGGTTTTCAAAGTACTCACATGGAAGTACGTTGTAAAACATTCTAAGTATGTACCGACCTCCTGCCATTTGTGTTCTAATTATATAGGACTGTTGTATTTAAAGTCAATTATGTGCACTTTATTAGTTGAAGTTGTTAATTAAAAAGATATTGTATCAAATTATTTTTTATTTATTACCATTGGTTAAATATGAAAAAGTTATTTACCTTAACCAAATCCTTTACATACATTGCTTTCTAACCGTAATAGAAACTTAACACGCAAGTGTAATAAAATCACTGTACATCGAATAAAAGGTTGTTTGTCTACCTTGGGTATATCCTGCCTGATATTGCATTTCATACTACATGACGCGGATAAACGCGGCCTACTCCCAGTTATCCACGTCCCATGAAATACTGTTTTTTTTCAGTAGTCCTTAGTGAGAAATAGGAATAGTCCACAGAGCAAATGCAAATTCCCACTAGTCCGCCGCAGGTGCGAACTACTGAGAAAAACATTCCCAATAGTTCGCAGTGAAAACAATGGGGTGCGAAAAACTGTGAATAGGCCGTAAACGCGAATATGGTAGTATCAAAATCTTCATACATAGACAATGTACGTTGTAAAATATCTGCAAGTGATTAAGGGCCGGTTCCTATATCCACGTAACGCCTCGTTTTGCCTACGGACGGTTAAAATTTGACAGATTCTCTATGGAACAAATGTCAAAAATCAACCGTCCGTAGGCAAAACGAGGCGTTTCGTGGATATAGGAACCGGGCCTAAGGGAGGGTAGTTTCAAAATGGCTACTTAGCCTGGAATGCACCAAGAAAGTTAACGTCCAAATATGGCGCTAGCTGTCATTCCATACAGAATCGTCATTTTCTTCAAAGTGAAAGTCTCGGCGGCCATATTTAACGAAAGTAAGTATATCTTTTTGATACAACCTAGGCCTACCACACCAGAACAGTATGAGGTTTTGACATTTCTCTAGGGAATGATAAATGGCGGCGGGTTTTCTTAATGTTTGAACCTGAGGGCTAATTTTAATTGTTTGGGATGACGATCTTGATTACAAGTGGACATCTGTATAAATTTAACCACATGGTTCTCTGTTAAAGGCAAATTGTTAATTATAACATATATAAATGATACAAGAAGAGTGGCAGAGTCTATACTGTTATGTAAACGCGGGTTAACACTACATCGACATCTAGCGTCCAGTGGCTGAACCCCGATTACCCGACCGTTTAGCAAGTTGCTACCGCTAGTTGAAGCTAGATGGCGAGCCTAACGCAGTGTATTTCTAAACAATTTACAACTAATATAGTTCTCTCTAATATAGTTCTAATGTAGTACTAGAACTCTTTTTTGAAATTCTCTTATTACACAGAAACATCGGCTTGTAAGTTGTAAACTGTTAAGCAATAAAATATGCTTTGCGTTCGGCTCGCCATCTAGTTTCAAGTAGCGGTAGAAACTGCTAAACGGTCGGGTAATCAGGGTTCAGTCACTGGACACTAGATGTCGATCTAGTGTTAACCCGGGTTTCGGATCACACACTACAGTATCAACTATGCCACTCTTCTTGTATCATTTCTCTATTATCATAATTAGCTCTCGGTTCTCCTAATGTGGTAGAAGCACTCACTCTTAATAATGCGAAAGTTTGCTACAGCAGCACATAATCACCATACATTGTTACATTGATAAAGGAATTAAACTGGAGGTGCCTGTATGTACATTACATAGCCCAAGGGGCTGATTGTAGCAGGCCATAAACAAAAAAGGTGTTAGTGACTATAATAATTGATTGCTTTATAAGATCACTAATAATATTTATATTAGCATTACATTACAACTACTGTTTAGGCTCCTGTTCAATTCAAATTTCTTGATTGTTCATTTCACCTATTTATAAGGCACAGTGAAATTGCTTGGAAATTAATCAATAATTATACTGGGTAGTGATTCAAATTAATTAGATACTTTTAAAAATAATACAAACCAGGACAAAACGTAACTATGCTCATGAAAAGACATTCATGAGTTTTATATAAATAATTGATTTTTAATCTGCCATCCCCCACCTCTTAACAAAATATGTTCATTCTTATTGCACAATTATCCAAGCTACATCTAGTTTTACATTTGGATATTCAATTATCAAATTTATGGTTATGAATGGCTGGTTTCATTTCATATTTTACATAGTTGAAGTAGAGAATTAAACTAATACATATTTCCCATATTTTCACAGATATTACTAATAATTTATGTTTACACAGATATAAGTACCAAAGCACTATATTACACTATATATAGAACTAGGAGTTGATTTTGTATGAAAGTTAAGTTAGTTTTTAGCTTTCAGTTATACTTATAGTGTATATTAATTTACATACTTGAAGTGTAGTTTCTGAATTTAAACAATCCCTTTGGACAGGCATTATTTATGATAATTGATGGAAACACTTTTTTACAGGTACTAATTATTATCAGTTTCATTGTATGGTATTAGAATATTATAAAAATTCAATGTCATTAAATTAATACTAAGTCACAGGATCAGGTATTTTGAGTGACTATCGGTGGGTCTTAATAGAGATAACAGTGAGCAATCATAGGTAATCACAAGTTGTTCAAGTAGTAAAGAAATAGGTTAGCATTAGCAATCATTCACAAAATTTTAGGACATTCTCTGATGTTAACATTTAGCATTGATAGGAATGTTCATAAAACTATTTATAATGATTCGGTGGAAAATTAATCAAATGTAAATTTCAATTATAAAATCATAACATAATCATAATAATAGATGTCAATAAAATGATTTAGTCATATGTAGGTACCAAGTTTTTAGTTTTTTTCTACTATTTATTCATGGCTGTTTGCTAGGGCGCCAATTTCTGAGTCATCCAGTCATTCCATTGCTGCAAGTGAAGTGTCTGATTAACAAGAATGTGATACACCTTATACTACCAGTACAAGCCCTTACTACAGTACAAGGTAAATATTTCAAACAATAAATAAGTCATGAAAAAATAC
Organism: Aethes cnicana; assembly: GCA_963971205.1. Taxonomy (NCBI): domain Eukaryota; kingdom Metazoa; phylum Arthropoda; class Insecta; order Lepidoptera; family Tortricidae; genus Aethes; species Aethes cnicana. Next base: position 5,266,249 of record OZ020285.1, read on the forward strand.
AATAAATAATAATAAAATCACAAGGCCATCTGCTGGGTTCGTAAGTTATTAGCATATTTACAATAAAAAAATCTTAATTTAGCCCTTTTCCACCCCCAAAGCAAGTTCAAGGTCCTATATACATTACAAAGCTACAATGTGATTTTAAGAATATAATTAGATTAGCTAAACTAGGAATATATTTACAACATTCTCAGTATTATGTGACTAATGAGTATTTATCATATATAAGGACCATATTTCTGCACTTCCCATGCTATCTCCATTACAATAATGCTAAGATAATTGACTTTAATTACTTTAAAAAAATACAACATTGATGCTGTATAATTCAACTAGTTAAAAATTACACCTCTTCGTATTACAAAGTTGCCAAAATTCTTGTAAAACCAATGCCTGCGCCGAGGACTGTCTGTCCGATGCCCCATATCATGGCATGGATGGGCGACATCGGCTGGTTGGCGGCGCGGTAAATGAACGCCACAGCCGCGCTACTGGCCACTCCAGAGGTCACTGGGCTCACGACGCCCATCACTATTAAAAGTACAGGAAAAAACTTCCCATATTTGTGCTTCCTTAAAGTACCGAACGCGACGAGAGCCGCACAAGTGTGCACGAACACAGAGGAGCACAAGGACCACAGGAACATAGGGTACCACATCTCACCAAACGTATCTAAGGGATCACCTGGCGATAATCGGAACACATCTACAAATGAATCGAATTCAGACACTCGGAACTCCGACAACATGTCATACATGTTGTCTTACGAGTTTGGATGCTTACAGGCATCGGGGCAGTTTTGCTAGTCATCAATATTTCACCAAATATGAACTGTCCTTCGACCCAGCACCAATACACGATACACAAAGTAAAAGTTCATTTATATCAATGTGATTTAGGGCATGTTTGATAGCAGAGATTTTTACTGCATAGTATGCATTTTATGACATACGTAAATTTCGAATTATTTCAAAATTGAATAAAACTTTTCATTACGGAGTAATTTATTATCATTAGTCATTACACTGAAGTACTGTACTGAACTGACGTTGACATTCATTTGAAGTTTCGTAAACGTCAAAATTCTCTGAAATTCTCTCAAAAATCCTGTGCTAGTGATGTACATCAGCAAATCGATTTGATTCTGCGGGAAGTCTAATCGATTTCAATTAATAAAAAAAGTTGTCTATGGTTTAGTGTTGCATGTGTATAAATGTGTCCAAATAAAAAAAGATTTTTACAATCTGTTTTGCGGTAATCCTTTCCAACTACTATGTTACCACAGGCGTAGATTACTACATTTTTCATGTTAAACGAATATATCTCAAAAGTTTTAATAAATTTAGTGTATTACGCTCATTCACTCGGGCTTTAAAGGACGTTTTTAAGTTATTTTGGGAAATTTTAGTTATTTATATGACAACACTTGTTGTTGATGGTAACATGAACTTAGCCGCTATTGATTGTCACATATCTTCTAATCTGTGTTGATTGTCTGTCTGTCTGTAGAATCGTTGCTAGAAATAGTGGAATTAGTTTAAATTTCTTTTCTCCACAGAAAATCATTAAAAGTCACCACGTGTGTACTATCGTAGTTGGCAAATAAGCGAGATCAGTTAATTTTCAAGGTAAGTTTCCATTTGTATTCGCTATAATTTTCCTTAAAAACATGACATTTGAATGCCATGAAGTTGGCGAGCTTGTCTTACTCCTTTGTGACAAATCGAAACGAAACATTGTCGTACAGTGGAGTGGAAGGAATTATAACCTAATTGTGACCTCGTGATATTATTGTCGTGGTATACTTATCAAGATTGGTGTTGACTGTTTTATTTTTTGCGAGGACTGGAATAAACGTTTCTACAATGGGCAAGGTCCGGTCTGCTCCCGGGGCTCCCCGGAAACAGGGGTTCAACAAATCCGGGCATTCCATGAACCCTGATCGACCTACGGAGGGGTTGAAAGGTGTTGGTAATCCCAGGACCAAAGGAACTATTAAAAGGCTGCAGATGTACCGGAATTTCAAAGCGAAAAGGGATAAAACTGGTAAAATCTTATCTCCAGCGCCGTTCCAAGGTTGGCTGCCGTCGGGCACCCGCGCTCGCGTCGAGCCGAATCAGAAGTGGTTCGGCAACTCACGTGTCATTTCTCAAAACGCCCTGCAAAAGTTTCAGGAGGAATTTGGAGCTGTTGTTAAAAATCCATACAAAGTGGTAATGAAACCTACCAACTTGCCTATCACCTTACTGAATGAAAAGGCCAAGCAAGCTAGAGTACACGTGCTTGATACAGAAGGCTTTGATAGAACATTTGGTCCAAAAAAACAAAGGAAGCGAGTCAATTTGAAGTTTGGTGACTTAGATTCCTTGTCAAAAGCTGTCGAAGAGAATACAGAAAAGTATGATGAAAGCAAAGATATTGACAGAGTGCGGGAAGACACAGGTGTTAGAGAAGGACAAAGAGACTGGGTTTTTGGGGCTGGAATGAGTAAACGAATTTGGAACGAGTTGTACAAAGTGATTGATTCATCGGATGTTTTGTTGCAAGTGCTGGATGCCAGAGACCCAATGGGGACTAGAAGCCCTTTTGTAGAAAATTTCCTGAAGAAAGAGAAGGCACATAAACACTTGATTTTCATCCTGAACAAAGTTGATTTAGTGCCTAATTGGGTGACACAGCGGTGGGTTGCTATACTTAGTGCAGAGTACCCCACAGTGGCATTCCATTCATCTCTGACTCATCCTTTCGGAAAGGGCTCCCTCATAAACCTGCTGCGGCAGTTTGCTAAACTGCATGTAGATAAGAAACAAATTAGTGTTGGACTGATTGGTTATCCAAATGTTGGGAAATCATCTGTTATTAATACTTTAAGGTCGAAAAAAGTATGTAAAGTGGCTCCTATCGCTGGAGAAACTAAGGTGTGGCAGTACATAACTCTGATGAGGAGGATATTTTTGATTGATTGTCCTGGTGTGGTGTATCCATCAGCCGAAACAGACACAGAAAAGGTACTTAAAGGAGTAGTCAGAGTAGAACTAGTACAGAATCCAGAAGATTACATTGAAGAGGTCATCAAAAGAGTGAGAAAAGAATATTTGATTAAAACTTACAAGGTTGATGGTTGGGAGACAGCAACTGAATTTTTGGAGAAAATGGCTGCTAGAACAGGCAAACTATTGAAAAAAGGAGAGCCTGATGTGAACCAAGTTGCTAGGATGGTTCTCAATGATTGGCAAAGAGGTAAATTGCCATTTTATGTGGCTCCTGAGGGATTTGAAGTACCACTTTCAAAACAACCAAAAGAAGACGAAGCTAAAGAGAAGCAGACTACATCTGAAGACAAAAAACCAGAAGAAGCTGCTGTAGAAGTTTCAAAACCTGAAGATACTGAGAAAGTGGAAAAAGATCAGCCAATTATTAGTGTTAATAATTTAATTATTGCACAAGATTTTGCCAAAATACGAGTAGGGCTTAAATTCGACAATGATGATGACATGAAACCACTTGGTGAAGTCACAATTCCAGAGGAGTTGAAGGATATTGATGAAAATAGTGGGGATGAAGAAGAATCGCAAGATGGTGAAGACAAGCAAGATGACGATGGGGATGATTCATCGGATATTAGTGATTTTTACAGTAATGATGAGAAAGAGTGCAGTGATGTTGAGGATTACTTGACCAATGATCCAGAAACAGTCAAAGAAATGAGGCGTAGAAAGTTGGAAGCGGCTAGTGGTGCATTTACAGTAGAAGAAGTATCAAAGGGTGGCAAGAAACGTAAGGCTGCACCTGAGAATACAATGTCAAAGAAAAAGAAAATGACGGCAAAGGAAAGACGTGCTGTCGAGAGAGCGCAACGTCGCACTAAAACAGGAAGCAACTTTTATGAAGTGTCTAATGTTAAAAATAGGAATAGAAATAAGAAAATACCTGTGTAAAGTTCCAATTTAATAAACAATGTCATGTATATTTTTATAATAGCATTTTATTGATATTCTGCCCTTCCTTTCCTTGTCTACCTTTGTGCAATGCAATGTAAAAAAGGCACATTTAATAAATATTATTATGAAAAATTTGAATACACAGGGCCGCAAAGAAGAAAAAAGGTAATTGATTAGTAATTCCAATTTATAAAAAAATATTGGTGCTTTTTGTCTGTCTTTGTTTAAAAGTTACGTGTTGATGATTTCAGATGTCATCCGGCAGCGAGAGTGACGACGAGTATGTGCCCGGGGAACCTGAGCAAGTGTCTGAAGAGGACTCCGCTGACGAAGAAACTGACATACAGTTTGAAAAGGAACAAGAAATCAAAACCAAAAAACGGAAAGCAGCACAAGAAACAGATAGCACAAAGAAACGCAGAACGAGAAACACTGTAAAAGAACCTACACCAGAACCACAAGTAAAGGAAACTGAAGATGTTCTTAGTCCAGAAGAAGAGAAGAAAAGATCTGATGACCTGTGGGCCATGTTCTTAGACGGCACGGATGCTAAACCAAAAGCGGCTGCCAAGGAAACTCCCACCGTTAGTCAAGTTGTTAAGCCGGCTGAAGAGAAAGTTAAAACAAAGGCTGAATCAAGCAGTGATGATGCTAAAGCCAGGGAAAGAAGGATATTCGAGTTTGCGGGTGAAACTATTGTTGTAGAAGACAATGTTATTAAAGAGAAGGTCAAAACTGCAGAAAGTTCCGCAACAGGTAATATTCGTAACTTTCTAAAATACGTACTTATTTTATGACTAGCTTCTGTCCGCGATGGCCCGCGTGTATCTCGATAGTAGAGATCGCGCGGAAACTATCCCTTTTTTCCGGAATAAAAAGTAAACAGTGTTATGATCTAACCTCATACCAAATTTTGTTCCAAACCGACCGCAATTTTTCTATAAATCGTTTTTTGTGTTCAGTATCGTTTATATAGTCCCCTCGCCTCGACTTGATCATTTCTTTTAATTCTCAAGTTACAGACGCGACTTTGTCTACATACTTTATTATTAGTATAAGGGTAAACCAGACTGTAATTGGCCACTCTGAAAAGCAAAGGTTATTTTTTGGTTGACTTTTTTTTACTGTCGGACATTGTCGTAAGTCTTGTTGTTTATCTGATCGCAAAAACACATGATGAACTGTAACGTTTATCATTATTTTTTGAGTGGGCAATCGCTGGTCGTGGGCAATTACAGACTGGTTTACCCTATGTAGCCGTGGTGGCCTAGTGGTTCGACCTACCGCCTCTCATGCAGAGGGTCGCGGGTTCGATTCCGGCTCGCACCTCTAAGTTTACTTATGTGCGAAATTCAATTTGAATTGACCACTGCGCTTTTCGGTGAAGGAAAACATCGTGAGGAAACCTGCACGCATCTGCGAAGTAATTCAAAGATGTGTGTGAAGTCCCCAATCCCGCCTGTGGACTATAGCCCAAACCCTCTCGTGATGAGAGTAGGCCTGTGCCCAGCAGTGGGACGCAAATAGGCTGTAGTAGTAGTAGTAGTAGTAGTAGTTACCCTATATAGGATATCCACAGATAAGAATCAAACAGACCAGACAAGTTGCAGATTACAATGACCTTTCTCTCAAGATTTGTTTTCTGATTTCAGTGAGCAAACTATCTGCGCCGCTGGCGCGGGGACGCGGCTCCGGTTTAGCCGGTGTCCTAGGTCAGCTCAATAAGAAAAACCAACTTTCTACTCTAGAAAAGTCCAAACTTGACTGGGAGACATTCAAAAAGGATCAAAACATCGACGATGAAATACAAACTCACAACAAAGGAAAGAATGGGTGAGTCACAATCACAAGACATCAATACAATTACCATTACCTACTGAGTTACTCACATAAATGGCAGTTAAAGCCGAAATTGCAGATCTAAAGTGTATGTTTGATTGTTAGCATGAGTGGAATTTTACTAGTGAACTGTTAAATCCAAGGTTCTTGGTCAGTTATTTCAGATTTACAAATTAAGTTTCATGCGTTTGAAATTCAATATTACATGTATCTTACAGTAGTGTCAGCAGCAGAAATAATTAAGCAAGCATTCTACGATCTATGACACGCATTTATTGTAATTTTCAATCTTATCTTTTTTTATTACTTAGTTGGAGTAGCACTAGCATGAAAGTAGTCATGTGTCGTGCCGGCCATTTTTTCCAATTTTAGCATTATTTAACCGCCTAGCTCTAGCCTAGCTAGGCCCTAGCTACTTCTGATAACGTTAGTAGTAAATAAGCTTACCTGCCATAGAATAGATTAGAGTCACAGAATATTTAATAGTACCACATACAGAATGGCCACGGAATCACCCGCCTGAATCTAGCCGGCGCACAACTCGCGCGCGTGATCTTTATGCAGCTACATTTAAACTTCAGCTTGATGCGTGAGGGATCGTATAGGGAACAGGGAGATCCCTAATTAAGACTTCGAATATAGCCCTAGTTAACATTTGACATTTCCTCCATAGACTATCTGTCAAATTTTACTCGTTCGTAGCCAAAGGGAGGTGTTTTGTGGATATAGGAACCGGGCTTTAGACGTCAAATGCGATTGACATTGCAATATGCGGGTGATACTTCTAATTGGAATAACTCGATTTTTGCAAAAATATAAAACACGACTGCAAACAAACTTTTGATTTCACATACATTATATTTGTGATCCATTCATTCAGTCCTTCATTTTGAAACCCCACTCAATAGGCTATGACAAAAAAAAAATTGGAAACGTTTAAAATGCCTCCAAAAGTCAGCCATTTTGTTTTTTGCAATTTTGACATACCCAGTGTCACTCTCACAATTAAGACGAATCTAACGACACCTCGCAAGCTAAAATACATCCAGCATTTTAGGCTACACAGCGTGCCAAAAAATATACATACATACACTCGAAAAACATAACCCGCCTTCTGGCGCAGTCGGGTAAAAAGTGGCAGAGGGGGTCGCCCGGCTAAGCCAAGTCTTCAGGATCCATGGCTTGAGTAGGCTGGTGCAGTTTATTAAGCAGTTCCATGTCCACTGCGCAGGTACCTGGACCGCCAGGACTTCCTGGAGCGCGCCGACCACCGGCAGTTCGAGATCGAGCGAGACATGCGCCTGAATCGGCGCAGCAATCGATGAATACCTACCGCCGCGCCATACTTATAGCCTTCTATTCTAAGTGAAATTACAAAATTAAATAAACATTAGATGTAACGAGCTTTTCATTTCAAAACTCTATTGGTACGCAATGTATATGTCGACACATGGCCGAGATCCGCAGCTTTAGGAGCCTTTCATCGTAGCTTGTATAGGCGTCCTGGGAACGGGCTGGGGAGATTATATGGCACTCATGGAGCGATCTGCAAAGCACGTGATGCCTGGACTGGAGTTAGCCGTAGTTAGGATCTTGTCCTGAATATTTCTCTCTCAATTTCCAATGACAAGCCACACCGTGACATTCGTTAGATGGTTGACAGCTAGCTGTGGCCAAACTCGAATATCATCAGTGCTTTGCATTCCGCCAGTGCCAAAGTAGGTTAGATAACCAGCACAGCCAGGATATGGAAAGCAGTATCAGCATCAAATAACAGGCGTCCCCACATATATGTAACCAAGAATCCATGCGTACATTCCCTGAGCGCCTGCTCTAAATTTCAAATTTAGAGCAGCAATGTGGTTGCTGCACTAAATCAATTGCTGGTAGTAGGACCCGGTGAAAGGTCCGTTCGGAAAGCTACCACCGTCACTCACCTGCCGCCAAATAGCAATGCTCGCACTGTTGTGTTTCGGAAAGGGGGTTAGGCAGCCGGTGAAATTACTGGCATAGAGTAGAGGCATTACCATCAGGGTTCGCATTGCATTGGAAATTTTAGAATTTCTTACGTCCACGGGTCGCAATGACCGCTTACCATCAGTTCATTCAGTGTGCTCGTTTGCCTACCATTCCTACCAATAACATAAAACATGACTGACGATGTTGCCCATTTGGGAATAGAAATGTCATAAGAAATGATCCCTGTTCTGTTGTTAATCATCAATTCATGATATATACCTACCTGTTCTAGATAGTGAAAAAAAAAACATTCAATCGCCATCGTCAAACCAACTGGCAATCACAACTGCCCTGCAAGTTTACCTCAAACACAAAGTCGGTGCAAAAAGTTATTTTTTAATTCGTTTGCTACCCTAACTGACAAGGTACACTAATTAAAAAGTTCTACCACACACGGGCGGTGTGAGTGCGACACCTAGGAGTGACCTTAATAAAGTGCACCAGTCAGCGTCGCGTGGTTGGTAGCTGCGTGAAACGTGACACTATGCGACTCGCTCCCACAGCTCTTTGCTTATAGAAGTCTATAGACCAGGAGTCTACAGCAAAAAGTTTCATCTACTTTGGTGAAATTGTAGCTGTAAAATAAACGTACCTAAATTTTGAGTTAAACAGTCGTTGGCGGTTAATGCGGTTATATTAACTCGGTATTTATTGGCGTTTTTCATTTTAGTTTCATCGTTTTGTTGTATCTATCATTAATAGCACTAATATGTAGGTATGTACAATATATAGTCAAGCATGTATTTAGGTTAATTCATATGATCACACTTGTCATCGGCAGGGTGCTCATGCCCATTTCCTTGAGAAATTACGCTCATCTACGCGTCGGTTCTCTAGAACGTTTTAGCGCGTACTATAGGCATTTGGAATGAACTCCCTGCTGAAATTTTCCCTCTGCGCTACAATATGGGATGTTTTAAAAAGGGTGTCATTAAATAACTTCGGGACCGGCAACACATCGGTGACGCCTCTGGTTTGGGCGGCGGTAACCACTTTCCATCAGATGGGCCGTCCGCCTGTTTGTCCGTTTATAATAATAATAAACTTGCGAGTTTTGATGCGACTCAGAAATGACCGAGATGCAGTGCTATGCTCATGTGCTATTGCTATGGGGCTTACTGCTTACCTACAATTATTTCACACAAAGTGCTTCAAGCTATCGAGAACGGAGATTCAGACTATGTAACGGGAGCGCTAAGCAATAATTTCTAAATGCATTTCAATGTATTTTGCCAGTCTATAAGTATACTAAAACTTTACAAATCGAGCATTGCCGTGAGAATTCACTCTTCTCTAAATAATATATCCATTAAGCTCGTGAATCGTCATATGTGTCCTAAACGGTCCCAAGGACCATGTAGTTGGCTTGTTGGCTCAATCACGTCAATGAAATGAACTGGACAATGAATTTCAATCTGCGCCGCGCACTGGTTGGTGGTGAAGTGATTTGCACACGCTGCGCTAATCAAGCACTAAACGGTTTGTTTTCCCGAGGCCGCAGTGTCACTGTGCGCTGCAAGCACTAAACTTGTGCCTAATATTGCAACGGAAATACTCGAGTGTTTTTTTAGTAATGTAATTTGATGTTAGATCATGTGAGTTGAATGTTGCCAAACATGACCACTTACGGACGTTGGACCCTGTACGATGGCAGCATGGATAATGTCCAGGTAAGATAGCGAACTCGTTCTGCCAATTCAAACAGGTGGTTCACGTTTACAAGCCAGTTGTAATCTAGAACGTTACGTTTGAATGTCTTGTCTGAAAAGCCCGTTTAGTCTTGTTGCTTACCTAAATACTAAAGTGCTTAAGAAACTAAGTAATTTAGTCACGTTGGTATGGTTTTTCTTTTTGTTGAGAAAGATTTCATCGACAATTTTTCATTATACTATCTTTAATTTTCATCTATGTACCTAAACAGGTACTCTTACACACTATTACGCATACGCATATCTATAGTATCTATATAAAATACTTAATCCCTACGGATTAAGTGCTCAGGTAGTTAAGTATTTAACATGTAACACACTGCTATAAAGTCCGTATAAACAGATACTTAACTTACTCGGGAAATGGGTCGACGTCTGGAGGTGTAAGGTAACTGCGTTATGCGCTCTACATCCGCTTGACCTCAATCTTCTTTTTTTCTCCCGAGTCCATCATAAAGTGCAGAATCCGTGATTGCAACCGACGTGAAGACACATTCCGCAAGCAAGGTCGTAAAGTGACTAAGTGCTCTGCCAAGTTCCGAGTCATTATTTTAGTATCGTACTGTTTTGTTATGGGGCCATCTCACCAGACGAGGAAAGGAAGCCAGCACACTTAGGGTTTATGGAAGTCACATACTTAGCAAATGCCATTTTCTAGAAGTATTTACCCGCGTATGAAAGGTACGACGAAGGTTACTTACTAACTTTAAGTATGTCCTGTTCACAGACTTGTCTTGTTAATTTCTAATGGAATGCATATTTTAAAATCTCCAGAGGAACGCACTTGGAACGAACTGTATTTTGTTTGACTAAAACATGATCCAGTTCTACAAGAGGCGATGCCAGATCACATTACACATTGTTCTTTACTACGTTTACTACATATTTAAGTTATGTTTTATCAACTCTCTTTGTTCAGTTGCTTGATATGCAACAAATAGGTTAGTTAGGTAGGTACCTACTCGTTGTATTATTTCGGACGGACTCGTTGCTAGTACCTAGCGGCCTTTTTATGTTTTATATTATTTCATTAGCTAGGTAATCAACTCTTCTCGTAGACCGTCCATACAAATTCGTTAGTAGATTAGAAAACATAATTAGCCCCACTTGCACCAAGCCGCTAACCTCGGGTTAGCCTCTTAACCCAAGTCAAATTCATACAAAAAAAGTTAAGCGGTTAACCAGAGGTTAGCGGCTTGGTGCAAGTCGGTCTTACTGTTTTACATCTTCTCCTCTCCAACTATGGGGTACCTACTTGATCCCACTGTTTTTGCACCACAGTTACTTATGCGCTGTCAAACAGCTATACCGAATTTCCACTCTTATTTGACGAATTATGTACGACGAGTTGGGACTGTCACTAAATACCGATGACAAGTGGCGCACAGAAGATTCATTTTCATACAGGACAAGTACCAGTTGTTTCGGGGGATCGCAAACCAAGTGGCATTCAGAATGAACCCATTGGATATAAGTAGGTAATTATAACAAAAGGAAAAAAACTGTGGTTGTCTTGGACTTGGGAAATTCCTTGGCAAACGCAATACAAGGGCTGGTACTTACCGCAAATTCATTCATTAATAAACATCGTCTAGTTTCTACCCACGGGTGGTCGCAAAGGCTCGTGACGTAATCTGGAGCGGTGAATGGAGCCGAGAGGAAAAGTGGGCGCGCTACCGAATCCGGGCAACCTTGCGCCCACGCAGCGATCCTTCACCCCTGCCGCCTACGAGAGGCAACAGTGCGTAGGTACATATTGGCAAATCTGCAGACTTACCTAGATTAAAACTAGCTTCTGCCCGCGTGGAATTCGTTAATAGCATTCCCGCGGGAACTATGGATTTTTCGGGGATAAAAAGTAGTCTATATGTTGACCAGTGTTATAAACTACCCCTATACCATTTTTTTTTGCAATAAATAAAAATCATTTATTTCGGACAACTATTAGTCCATAAGTAAATCTATAGGTACAAAGTTATTATCATTCAAGTTAAAAACATTATTATGTTATATTATATAAAAAATATTAGATCAATGAAGTTGGTTAGGTGCCTGCCTAATCATGACTAGGTCGTAGGTAGGGGTGACTAGTCATATGTACAGCCGGCGTTAGGTGCAGATTGGACCAGTGCTGCAGGTAGCGACTGTCCGCTCTGTCCGCTATAACGCGCAGGATGCCGTTGGAAGCAGGGTTGCCATCTCCTAAAATGAAAAAGCCGGACTCTGCCTAGAAAAAGCCGGACATCTGGAAGCCGGCGACGCACGCGTGCAATGCGTCCAGTAGTTTCCGAGTTAAGTCCGGACATACATACATACACACAGTAAATTTTTCTAAAAATCGTTATTTTGGGTTTAGTGTCGTTTATATAGTCCACTCGACTAGATAGTTTCTTTTAATTTTCATGTTTCAGACGCGACTTCTACAGACTTTATTATTAGTAAAGATAAGATAGCTAACTTTAACTTAATCCCTTTCACATATTGCAGAGGTATTGCGTTTGGCCATGAGGTTGCGATTCCCAAGACAACCAGTAGTTTTTCTGTAAGAAAATGGACCTTATTCTGTGTTCAGTTACAGTCCAAGTTAACCACTTTGATGACAAGTAGCGCACAAAAGGGTAATTATCGTTCAGAAAACGTGCCGGTTGTGTTGGGGATCGTAAACCAAGTGGTATACGCAATTAGACCGCAGTGGAAGCTCGCTGGGCCGATAACCTAATGAAACAAGATAATTCTATTATACTCAAACAACTGTCTTTCGTATTCTTTTTCATTTGAAGTAAAAGTCAAACATGAAAAAGCAATCAATCTGATGGCCAGTAAAACACACCTCGACATAGACATTCAACAGTTCTATAACAGCTAGTGGATCTACAAATCGGACCATTTTTCATGTTATTTTTTATTGTTTGTAAATTGCACACATCATATCAATCATATTATCATGTATACATATTTTTGGTGCGTTGTTTTCTTTTAATATTTATTCATGGTCCATGTGATAAGCACAGGCGAATTCATTTTTCAGTGTTCAGTTAGGTAAACAATAAGTGCATCCATTTTTCAACCATTGGTGTTGGTAAGTACATTGGCCTAACTCTAATCGTCTAGTTTTATGATCCAGTTGTCAGAGAAACATCTAAGAAAAATTACCTAAAGTAGTTAGTTATAGATTTTTCCTCCACAGAACCGAGTTTTATAGTTTTGAGTGTAAAGGTGGGTTGGTTTTTCTCTATTTCCTTTTTTCTGCATTTATGTAAGTAAGTATTCAAGTTTAGAACTTATCTGCTTAAATACAATAAAAAACCTTAGTTATTTTTCAAAATAAAAAAATAATACATTCAAAACATATAGGATCTTATGAAAGAAAAGCAATCAACAACAGCAGAAAGAATTCAAAATATTAAAAAAAAACTGATCACATTGGACACTTTTACCAGGGTATTTAAGGTATAAATAAGTGAACTTTATTAGCTATCAAGACAAGATGACAAACTGGTAATTATTACATGTAGGTACCTAATATAGAATACTCGGCTTTCCCTTACTTCAGTAGGTAAGTAAGCCTAAAGCCTCCGTAAAAAATGAAAACGGATCGTGACTACGTCTCCCGTCCTAACCTAAAGTAACAACTACAATAAATTATCCCTACAAGCGGACAAGAACTCCTAATGACCTGAACAGAATCGGAGTTCAGGTTCAGATAGCTCGCACAGTTCTATTATCGGGGTCCATAATATTTGGTCAGGTGCGCGAGTTGACCTGCGATGAATGAGCGAGAGCGGCGTGCGCATGTGCACTCGCGCTCGATACCCTACCCGCACTACGCCCGTACGCGGCACGTGTCGGGCACCCCGGGCGTGATGAAGGAGGCTGCGGAGCCCTAGCGGGGTGAGCGCTGCGCGGCCGCCGCGCGTCAGTCGGCCGCTGCCTACCGCGGCGGGTGCTTCGCGACACGTGACGCGGCAAATAGTGTTTTTTTTTTTTAACATTAAATGTGATGTGCAGTGACTGTTGTTGCGTGTCGTGAGTGTTTCTGTTGGGCGGTGCGAGCGCGCGAAGGTTGTCGGTGGATGGTGCGGCGCGGGCGGGCGCCGGGGCGCGGCCGGCGGGAAAATGTCGATACCCCTAGGCCGGGAGACTGTGCTCCCCACGCAGGTGAGTCCTGTCCGCTTTCCCGAGCGAGCGCGGCGTCGGCTCGCGTGCCACCCCGTACGCACCCTCGACTGGTACCTAGATCTAACAAGTGATACGTCGCGACGTACAGTTCTAGTCAGAAAAGGTAATATCGAGCTGTTACTGATATCCGATAAGAAAATTTTCCAATTGTGAGTAACTCATTTTAGGTAAATCATGTTGATATTGTAAACACCTGCGGCCTCGGTGTCTTGCGTGTTATCGCTTCGATAGTATATCACCCCGATTGGCGATAGCGACGTATTTTTAACTGGCTTTTCCCACGAGTTTCCTCGCGGAATCGAAGAGTAGGTACAGTCGTACTCGCAAGTTTTGGTCGCTTTAGTTTAATAGACAAATTCCGGAAGATTAATTTGTTATTTATTGTATTTACATCTAACTAGAATGTGCGTAAATAAAACCAACAAGTTTTAATTTTAAAATGCATATTCTGTATTCAGGAATAAATAAAATAAATAGAAATATAACCAGGAATCTAACGGCAATTACTTGATCTATGTTAAATTCCTACAACGAGATTGACCTGCTTATTTACGTATTGATAGATTTAATTTAAAGCATCGATCGATGATTCGATATAAACATGACGAGTGAATTATCAGCTTGTTCCATTATCTAACCAGTTACTACAATAGGGCGGGCAACGTAATTGATTGTAACATTCACTGAATGCAATGTAAATTCTATCATTCTTCTTGCTTCATTTATTTCTTATCAACAGTCTTCTATGCAACTGCTACTTTTCTCTTAAAATTATTATAGGTATCTACTTAGGTAACATTGCTTATCATTGTGTGCAAGTGAGCTAATGTACCTAAGTATGATCTTGATCTACAAGCATTTTGAGATTTTGTCTTCTAAGGATGAAATAATGATGAAATGTCATAATTATGCTATAGGAAAATAGAGCCATGATAGAGTTGCTTGCTAGGGTATACAATACGATACAAATACTCTTTATTGAACACCACACAATAGAGAAAAAAAGAACAGGACAAAAAAGATCAGGAAAACATGTTGTTAGGTATACATTGTGGGTATTTTTTTTGTTACTCATTTACTTACCTAGAGGTAGGTATTATATACTTATCGCGCTTTATTTTATACGCCATTGAATTAGATATTTTATTATTATTGTTATTATAGTGTTTATAATACGAATTCAATGAAAACTATTAAATTAACGCTTTTCCGCGATGCTGCGCGCTCCGGTGCCGGTGTCTTGACTGGAAGAAATCGCTTTAAAATTACTAAGATCATAAAATTATTCAATTCTCGATGCTCTTCATATATCTAAGTAGGTAGAAATTAAAAAAAAATGTACGCTCGAAAGTTAACCATACAAAGTAAATAGTTAATATTTGTCACACAAAGGAAAAAAAATAAAGCGTACTTAGGTACCTAGATTTGATTTGATTTCATTATCACTTAACTACGTGTTTTCATTTTCAACCGACGAAAAAAAAAGGAGGAGGTTCTCAATTCGAGGCGTAGGTATATATATATATATATATATTATGTATGACCACGCATATCTCCGTCAATTGTGAACCGATTTCGAAGATTCTTTTTTTAATTGAAAGGTGTACCTCCAACTTGAACCCTTTTAATAATTTGGTTTAGTTCTGATGATGGGATCCATGACAAAACGAGGGAACTCCTCGAAATTTGTTAGCATGTGTATGATTTTGGCATCAATTTTATAAAGACTACAGTGAGACTTACGTCCCATCGTACAGATGTTTGGAAATTATAGCCGAAAAAAATTTTTTAATAAAAAAATGGAACTGACTTCAAACTCCGTCAGCCTGTGAAGTCGGTGTCAAGTGAACCACCCCAAAGCTATGACTATCTTATAGTGAACTTGACACCAACTACACAGGCTGACGGAGTTTGAAGTCGGTTCTATATATATATATTATTTTTTTTTGACCTATTTGGCTAATATTTTTCGGCTAGTGTCCGAATTCGACCAATGAATTTTACGTCTCTATTTTGGGAAACGATCGATAAGGTACCTCTATATTTGATTAGACCTTTTTACTACACTACTTAAGCCGAAATTGTTCTGTAAGAGTATAACAGGGTATAACGGCCTTGCTATTCCAGCCCAGTTAATAATAAACCAATTCTGCGTACCTATAGTCTACCCTCTTTACCCACTTGTGTGTCTTCATCATGTCTGCAAAAACTGACCAACTGCATGCCGATGCCGGTATCGACGTTTCTAGAAACTCTTCAACTGTTTCTCTTTCCAAATACAGTTGCCCACGCGTGTAGAGTGTAATAGGTAGTAGGTACCTGAACGAACAAGGGTGATCAACTGATCATCAATATATGAACATGCAACTTGACAATAAGATCGTGTTCAGATATTTATGATAACCTTATTTGCCATACATCTGATGGCCACTGTACATATATATAGTGGCAGTGAGATTTGTTTCCCATATGGAGGAATTGAATGCCAGGCTGTACGAGTATTTTTAGTGCGCTGTTTGGCGGCGGTAAGATCAAGGCCCTATTGATCCAAGCGGGTGCAAGGTTCCGCCGCTATTTCCCCTACTTTAAGTCTATTTCCGCTTAGAATGTCAATGCTAACAAAGATTATCAGACTCTTAATTCAGTGAAATGTAACTGAGAAATTCCATGTGATTGAATATCATTCAACGATATTTATGTATGTGAATAACTCTATCTGTAGTATGGATGCCTAATTCAGTAGTTATGCTTTTTTCATCAAATGACAAATTATGCTAACTTAAGTTTTTACTTCTGGGCGAGTCAATAAAAATCTATTCTAAGGCACTTGCTCGTCCCACCACCCATGATGAGCGATTAGCTTTCGACTAAGTATGTTCTAAATCGCTTCCTCGCGGTGGTGGGACTAGAGCCTAAACTAACTCTGCGGCTATATTCGAAGTCCCTATATAGGATCGCTCACGCGTAAAGTTGAACTTGAAATCTAGCTGCATAAAGTTCACGCGACGCGTGAGCGATCCTATAGGGAACAGAAAGATCCCTATTTTAAGACTTCGAATACAGTCCCCTGTCTTTGTAGCTGGTGGATGGTTTTTTAACGTTTTTCTTAACGTGCTGTCACTGAAATGGTTAAGATGAAACTGAGAATGGAGATGAGAATAAGACCCTGGCAAGGACATATGAGTATAATAGAATTTATCCTGAAATTAGTATTTAAGTGTTGAAGTGTATGAAATTACGCACAAACGAAGTAGCGAGCGAACGCTAGCAAACTGTCTATAACTCAATAGTTTTCACACTTCGCTCTAACACCTTTTGTTATTGGTGGAGTCATTAATCGCCAAACGACATAATTCCCAGTTTTCCGTCACGTCCAAAACCGACAAATTGGCCCCACTTAGAGCGACGATTACGTGATAATACCGCTCCAAATAATAGTCCAACAATCTATCTTTATTACAGAATTAAACGTTATTTCTTTAGTGTGATAGCTATACATATACCTACATACATTCCTCCAAACATATAATTATAACTCCCTAGTACAGTAATTTTATTGATTGAATAGGTGTCTGGTATCCCCTTAAGAAAAATACTTAGAAAAGTATTTATAGATTGTTTTCGTCAACATATTTACTCGTAGCGTCATTCGAGACCCTTCGAATCAATATCTTGTATAAGTAAAGTACCTAAGTACCTTATCAGTTATTCTATCTATCTATAATTTTTCATCTAGATTCAACAGCAACGAAATCGGGTCACTTTGTATAGGATTTTCTATACAAGTGGCCCGATTTCATTGCAGTTGAGTGATACAGTTAAGTGCATTATTAGAATGTGCCTAATGAGGCCTCCGGTATTTTTCATTTTCTTTGCAATTGCAATATACACGCGTATTTTAAGATAATGAACGAAATTTTAAAACTTGAAATTCATCGTCCCCACATTCGTCATTCGACATTCATGTTACATGTCATTCGCCGACATAGCCCAAAGAATTGCGAGCCTTAAGTGGCAGTGGGCGGGGCACATTGCTCGCAGGACTGATGGCCGATGGGGCCGGAAAGTTCTCGAGTGGCGCCCGCGAACCGGGAGACGAGCTGTCGGTAGGCCTCCAACAAGATGGAGCGACGACCTCGTGAAGGTCGCGGGAAACCGGTGGAAGCAAGTAGCACAGGACCGGTCTGAGTGGCGAGCCTTGGGGGAGGCCTATGTCCAGCAGTGGACGTCTTTTGGCTGAAATGATGATGATGATGACATTCGTCATTAAATAGGTATACCGTAGGACGACTGTATTTCAGCGGCGTATCTTTCACAGCTTGATGGCTTCCCTCAATATCTCTTTATCGCGCCAATCATTCCGATCAACAGCTCTCCTGTATCGCATAGCTGGATAGGCTCACCGTACAATCCCGCCATTGCATGATTGCATTACGTGCACTCCAGTACAATTACCGCGGCCCACTGGCTCGACGCGCTTCACGCGCTCGATTCCTCAAACACGCTAATTTGAGACGAGGATCTAATTCAGAATTCAGATTGAGTTCAATGTAATGTAACTGCACTGAGTATTCGATTGATTGCTTCAGGGGGAAGATCTAATTAAACTCTGCTGAGAAACTGTGCTGACATGATCATTCCCGATACCTATATTCAGATGTTTTTTTATTCGAGTTTATTATTCTATCTATCTATTATATATACTCGTACTAGCATTTGACCGCGACTTCGTCCGCGTGGAATTCGTTAATAGCATTCCCGCGAGAACTATGCATTTTTTGGGGATAAAAAGTAGCATTTATGTTGACCAGTGTTATAAATTACCCCCATACCAAATTTTGTTGCAATCCGTCCAGTAGATTTCGAGTTAAACCCGGACATACGTAGATACATACATGCTTTTAATTTTCAAGTTTCAGACGCGAAACCGTGGTGGCCTAGTGGTTCGACTTACCGCCTCTCATGCAGAGGGTAGGGCGTTCGATTTCATCAATATTATGGGGAATTTTTTGGGAGGCCTACTTATGTCCAGCAAAGAACGTCTTTGGGCTGACATAGGTAAGTCAGCAACACTCTGTATGAGGAAACATACCTATAGATACCTATCTCCAGCTGAGAAAAGGTCGATTTTTACTTAAAGTATCTCCTTCAAATCACTTCGAATTTCGAGAAAGCACATTTTATTATTATAGCGACAGAGATTTCTGCGGCTATAAACATCTAGTCCGAGTATCTTCCAACGGCCCAATATCGGCGCCGGCGTCGCGTCGCGTTGACACATAAACGTTCTAATCTAGGCTGGCGACTGCAACAGTAGGTGGGACGCATCCAACATGTGACTGCTACTACTAGACACATCTGGTTTCGAGGTTATTTCTACTTATTAGACGCGAATTGCGAATTGATCGCGAAGTAAGATTTATTTCATTAAAAGACTTAATTTACAAATTGGTTAAGTAATAACGTGCCTAAAGTATGGTCAAAAGTATCTAAATAATGTCATACATCTTTTTCCATCTAAGTATAGCTACGCAAAACCAGCGGTTGACAAATACGCTGGTCTGGAAAACATTAAGCAACTTGAGAAGAAGCTAACCCACTTCCAGGTGTCACTGATTTGATTATTGATAAGAGTTCGATAATCCAATGTTGCGTTTTTATACGACCTGATTTAAAAAGATTAGGGCTTAAAGAAGTGCATTGATGTTATGAAAATGAACGCAAGCGGGAAATGGTGGTTTGAACTTTGGAACACCGTAATTAGTTCGTACTCGTTCACACTACGGTACGTCCACACCTCGGCTAGATAATGCTTCAGTGTTACTGGCGTGTAGTACCTACTTCCTCACATCGCTCGTCCATGACTCACGGCTTCTGCGAAGCTCTTATCTTTTTAGGCAAGTACAGCTTGGTCCGAAAATACTTTCCAGTCTAGGAATAGTTCTAATCCAGTCCATTTAGCTTAGCTTTAAGCGCACCCTTCTCGCCAAAGTCTCGCGTTTTATGAGTGCCGTCGTTTGGTATGCGACGGTGGATTGTCATTTAATCCGTCCTTACATGTGACACGAATATTCTAGAAGGGAACCATTAACTTGGGTAGCACATTGGGTACCCTTGCGACCTTATCCATAATTATTAACAGTACTAATTACTTAAGTAGAGCTGATAATTGAAATCCTGTTTGGTCTGCTCTTAGAGCTCATTTTAGTCTGGTTAGTGTCGTGAAAGGTTCTTGGATTGGTTTGTTTTGTGCCTTACTATTACTACACTACTCTTTGTTAGATAACTAGAAGTTGATCTCTCAGCACTTGTGCTCCTAGCTGTACCTCATAAAAAATGATGGCATTATCGAGGTGTGAATTAATCGACGCTGACGTAGGATAAGCGACGCAGCTTACTCCATTAGCTTTTACGAGTACCGACTCCTCGCAGACTTCAAATATTGATTTAAACATTCTAGGGGTCAACGAACTCTTCACTCGCAAAGGTTTGCCACACGGATTTTTGGTGATTAGTCATGACCTCGTTGGTACAAGTAGGTACAAATCTGTGTCTCGACCTTATTGGTTCTCAGTTTAATACCTATGGACCGAGTCAATCGGTGATTTGCTTACGTTTAGCATCAATGTTTTTTTGATCTATTTAGCTTATTTTATCTACGGAATAGGTACTTAGAATTGTAGTAGGTAAAGCAAGTATAGTCACATATATTGGCGGGTCAAAAATACGCTTCTAAATGTGCATCGAGACAGGGGCTATATTCGAAGTCTTAAAATAGGGATCTCCCTGTTCCCTATAGGATCGCTCACGCGTCGCGTGAACTTTAAACAGCTAGATTTAAAGTTCAACTTGACGCGTGAGCGATCCTATAGGGAGCAGGGAGATCCCTATTTAAGACTTCGAATATAGCCCCAGTCTACCGACGCGCGACGCCGTAATCTACCTTTGAGCAAGAGACTAGTGCAAATGATTTTAGCCCTTTACGTGGCACACCGTCAGTACATAGGTAGGTACATGTGTCTACTTACAATTGTACCTCGTTGACTATGTGACTATGGACCAGTGAGCAGTGATGGAGTATTGATGACAATCGTTTAAGATAGTCTGAATCGTCTAAATTAGTGTATGACAGATTTCTAAACAATGAAAGCAAAACAAACACTTAATTACTCAAATTTATTTTAAGCGAGATTCTAAAAATCGAGGCGTACCTACTTAACCGCAGCGCAGGCGCCAGCAAAAACCACATGTATGACACTTGACTTACAAAGAAAACATCCTATAAAGCAGCATGCAATAATAATGGTTTCTATGAAAACAAACAGTAACAAACAAATACGATATCAACACCGTTTTTAGAAACTTGTACAATTAAAATCTGTAAAAGTAGGATAGTTCTCGAACCAATTGGCACTTGAAGATTGTGCCTACATAACCGTAGGTATGTGCCTATTTCTCGTGGATGACGTGGCATGCATGGGCAAGGTACCCGTAAGATATAGTATGGATAAGGATATGTAGGTGTAGGTAAGTACCTAGTAGGAAATGCTAACTAGGCTATCCTCGAGCTATATCCTTATCCTTCTACATTGTCTGCATCTTAGCGTGGCCCTATTACGATAATGGGCCGTAGAGTCCGGAGTGAGTGAACAATGCCTGGTTCTCTAACATATTACATTAGACCGTCCATTACGTGCAATCACAATCACACTGCACATTTATCGAATAAACTCCGCCTTGGCTTACATGGCACACTTTAGGTACAGGGCCTTATCGGCGCATCGGCTACTCGCACTTTGTATGTTCGCTTTATCGATACTGATTATGTCACGATAAGGGGATAAGTGCGGTACCGTTTTTGATTATCGGACGGTTATAAATTTGAATGTTGTGCTTGCAATTGCACGGACCGTGGGCTGTAATCACGGGTATAATGTCTCGTGTGCTTTATGTTACTTATGGAGTAGCAAAAACAAATGCAGACATGGCACACGCTTTATGATAATTACTGTCGCGCTTAGTGACGACGGCGCGGCGTCCCAGGAATGCGTGCTTATATCAAACAGTGTAAGCCCTGAGCGATGCGCGTCGCATGCCGGCGGCAGCACTCCTCATGCCGACGAGTCCCGACGCAAAAAGTCAGAAGCGTCCAAATTACTCTTACTACGGGCATCGCGTGCGTGATTTCGCAGAACTGCTGGTCCTTATTCCTTAAATAACCCCGGCTTCTTGCTGCCGGCCTCGGCGGCGTCCTTTGGGCCCGAAGAATGCCTCCGGCTCCGTATTTGGCTACATAATAATCATCGACTCCTGCCTCTCCCAAGGACTCGATTGTTCGCCCGAGTTTGGAAATTGACGACATTTTTGGCGAAGATTCATGATGGCTGTTTTTAGCGTGAGCTATTCCTATATCAGAAATGTCGTTTTTCGGCTCATCTTGTTGATTCTTTGCCTGATTACTTGGATATTTGACTTCTTCTCCTTTTTTTAGCTACTTCTAAAGTTTGCAATAAGAATAACCGACACCCTTTAGATTTTGCTAATGGATGTAGCTTTTTACTTCGTGGGTGCCAAACTATTGTAATATCCTCATCTTTAATACATTGCCCCCATTACTTATAATGATCACATTCTTCAAATTGTCGTCGTCCAAAATCGCACCATGTCTCGGGGTCACGTGTTACAGAATTTGTCTCACCCGTACGCGGCGTCTTTAATGTCGCTTAATTAGGTGTGAAATTTAAATAAATACCGTATCCATGACATTTAAATGAAATGAAACGCATAGTTTACAGTTTAGGGTTGGTAAAGTTGGCAGCAAGAATATGTGCGACTGTCGCAAGGCTCGTCGGCCGCCAGCCCCTTATAAGGCCGCGAGGCCGCTGCGCCGGCGCCGCGGGAGGACGCCTCCCGCACGGCGCGAACACAACCTCGTTCACCTTTTAATTCAACGCACGCCAATTATTTCAATGATTACAATTTGGGAAATATGGACTCAATTTCCATTAACCCCACATTAAGGTTATGAGCGAAATGGCTAGGTCGACGTTGATGTCATGTCACCAGAATCATGTTTATGTTAAGTAAGAGGACACGGTCTAAGATATTGCAAGCAAATAAGGGTTATCTATCATGATAGATCGAAGCTTTGATGATTCAGCCTCGCAAAATGCTTATCCAATGACTTGAAACTGTTCGTAGCTTCGTAGATAAGGCACGTCGTGAAAAATAGTGAAAAAACCTGTTAAAATAACGCAGTGTAATCAACTATCATATAGGCCGGTCAAAGCGGCTGTTGATGCATCGAGTGGAATCTATGATGAACTAAATTAAACCATAACTACTAACCGATAGAGTTCTATTAGGAATCCGAGCAGGATCTCCATAGGATAAGTGCACATGTGCAACTGAAAGTTGTGATAGAACGTAAGAACTTTCTAGAGTGCTTAATGTTGAACCTTATTTTCATAAAGTTAAGGCAGTCTCGCCGGAGTTTAATGGTTAACATGCGTCAATTAGATTATCTGATGTCTGTTGCGTGACAGAATGAGAATCATTCGAAGTCGAGGGTTTGACACGGATCGACTCTAACATATCCTGAATTCTAAGACTGTATTGCTGGAATGTAAACGTTCAAGTTTACAGTTCATCTAATTCATACCTAGTAAAGATAACTCGAGCTAGCTGTTGTGCTTGCTAAATTCTATCAAGTCAAGTGAATTTTATACAAAAAATATGCATGAATGTAGAGCAAAATTTGTGGGGTGGGGCCACTATTTAATTGAATCGTGTATCTGGCGGTTGAAAACGGTTCGAAGTTGGCAGATGGAGCCAGTTTTATGATCCAATTTAAAGTTAGCTAATTGGATCGAAACTTACGCTCTTATAAACTTATAATATATATTGCAACACGTTTATAAATTTAGCTTGTGTCCAGACTCCAGCTCATTCCCATTAAAATAAGACATACCTGATATGTTATTTTAGACAATGATAAAGTAAATCAAGTACCAGTAGCAGTAGGTACCAATAAAGACATAATGTTTGACATTTCTTTCAATTCTACAACTTACACGAAAATACTTGTGAGAAAGTGTGACAGATCATCAAGGAGTTGAAAACATTGGTCGCGACGTCGAGCGATTCTCAGTCGTTGAGGTAGCAAAAATTGTCATTTGATTCAAGACAGCCATCAATCGTTGTAGAGAGCGCATTAGTTATCCGACACAGGATATAAAACCAATAAATATTACGATTTCTACCGTCGTGGTCGGCAGCTTAATGATTTTCTAGGTAACTCGGCCACAAGTTTTTATGAACGTTCCCTCTTACAAATGGTTCTTTGTTTGCTATTAATTAAGCCTGGAACCTAATTGGCTATTAGAGTAACCGCGCCTCGACGGTATGGCTATAGTTTTTAACTAGTTTCTAGACTATACATAGTGTTTGACCTAGTTTCGCGAATCTCAGATTTTCAAGTATTTATTTTAGTATCCAGAAACTGTTCAAGTTTCAGATAATTCCTACATTACTTATTGTACGATTATGTACTCCCGCAAAGTAAATGATGTCAACTTTCTTTTCAACTAAAGCTAAACAACAACTATCTAAGGAATAACTAAAGCAAGTCAATAAGAGAATATCAATCAACCCTGAGGGCCTAAACAACATAATTATTCCAATTCGATACACATTTCGATCTCCGTTCTCGTTAAAACGCGCGTACGCACAGATGACACTGACATATCGAAAACACTTTAGGCGTGTCAGCTGTTAGCAACGACGTTGGCTATACAATACAGATACACGAGTACTATTTCTAAACCGTTCCATTCAAAATGGTACATGTGGGGACAAATTCTCTGCCGAATTCTCAAGAGAACCGAACACTCCAAACGCCTGAGGAAACTATCGAGTCAGAAAATGAGTTGGACATGAAAAATCGCTTTATCTATGGAATAGGGGGAGGGGAGATATCGTTATCAGCCGATGGGGAGGCGACTTGTCCAGCGGGTTCATTGTAAACGCTACTTGGTTTGCGATCCCCAAGAACAATAGTAGTGTGGTGGTGTCGGAGGTGGTTAAGTCAAAAGCGTAAAACAGTAAATCCAGTTCACACATATATTTCATAATCACACAAGACACACACTATATACAAAAACTTCAGGAGAAAGGAGTAACAGAGGAATATTTACATGGGAAATTAAAATATTATTTCAATTATAATATGTAAAATCGTTTGACGAAATACGCACGTCAAAGTTCCAAATTTGACGGGTCGGCGCGCGACGTACGAACGCACTCGAAAAGCAGCTAGGACGCTATCAATTTCAAATGAGTTCGTACGTCCGCCACAGTAGCTTTTCTTTACGAAAATGAAACTTATGTGCGCCATTTGTCATCAGTTTGGACTGTTTCTGAAGACTTTCATGACAAGTGCCGTACGTAAGGTGCATTTTCGTACGCAAAAACTACCGGTTGTCTTGAGGATCGCAAACCAATGGCCAGACGCAATACCACTGCGGGCTCGTCGCAATTACGACGTCTTTATATCACCGGACCATTCATGATGCCTTTTGACACGATTACACTGTCCTTTACTAATGAAGGAAGTGTGGAGGGGATGGAACGCTACCCCCGGTGACTACTCAACTGAAGCGATGTGATAAGTATCGTAATACATTATTAACAACAAATTAATCATTTATATTAGCAAACTATATTTACGTTTTATTGCATAGATAGGTAGTAGGAAGGTACATAAATAACATTATGTATACGTATAATTATTACATGGATAAGAACCTACACATCTGCAAATTTACGAAGTTAAATCAGTACCTTAGTTCAACATACTTAGTAAATAAGTAGGTATTGTATTGATGACTATTGTATTACAGCTGACACAAGCTAGTTTAGGTAGTAATGTGCTAGAGGTGCAGGTGTTTCCACTATGCTTTACAGATAATTTAACTGCGATTGAATTCCAGAATATGCCTACCTATAGGGCCTTTATACTCGGATCAAATACAAGGTCATTTAGTCTCCAGCACGTAATCGCAAGAAGGTCAGCAGTGCATTGACTTTCATTGCCTAAGATTAAGGGTTACCACGTGGTTACCACTTGAAACTTGGGTCCTGAAGAGTGATCTGATTCCATGAAGATACATATGTACCTAAGTATCTAATAAAAACTGATCTCTTAAAAGCAAACATATTAGGAACCAACTACAGGTTTCAGGGCCTGTCATATGGTAACCCTACGTGTGTTTAGAGCCGAGTCAATGACCTACGTTGTAAAAAAGTAACTCGAAGCGCATTACTGCAAATTGACGCCATATCTGCCGACCGGACTTGCTCGTTGACGACTTATATGGACTTTTAATGTATGGGAAAACGTTGGAAACGGACAATGACATAATAAACTAACGATGCTTTCGGCAGTTACCATTTATGTTAATAAACTTTAAATATGAACCGGTGACACCGAAATATTTATTTTTTTAATAGCTTTTACTGTTTCTGTTGGTAAGGATTGAGATTCTTCTTTCAGATTTTCAAGGTTTCGTTTTTTAATTGTAAGTATTATTGGTAACTATAAGACCGACGATTTTGATGAGCATTTTCATGATTTTACCGTTGTGTATAAGTATCTCATCTCATTAGGATCGTCGTTTACAGATTGGATTATTATAGGAAACCGTTGCTGTATTAAAACAACACATTTAACAATCGAAGATCTGGTGGAATACCTTCCTATACAACTTTTATATAATCGATTTAGTGATTTCACAACGTTTTAGAGACTTGTGTTTTGTGATTCATCGCACCTTCGAAAAAGATCCGTCATCGATTGCTCATTGTCTTCGCGAAATCGAAGCACTTAGTCGATTTATCTATTACTTAGAGGAGTCGATAAAATTAATCGAGTGCTCCCTACGGACTCACGACTTGACTTTCACTGATCAAATTTTTGCTAAAAGCCGGTCCCGGTTCGCGAAAGTCGTCGGTCGGGTGGGAAGGTTTGTTTATGTGCCGGCGCGTCGGGTAGACACATCGTTTATGCTTTACTTGCTCTCTAATCTCTATAGTTATTAATTACTATACACTATCGACTGGATAACTATAGGAGAAAAACTTGAGCCAGGCATATTGTCTTATCCGTGTAAGTAAAAATTATACACCAAATTACATACAAACCGCGGCCGTTAGTTCGAAATTTTGCATGCAACACGCTCAAATCACGCTGCTAGAGTTATAAGTATCGTCGTTTACGTTATGACGTCCGTCGCGAATGTGACTGACCCAAGGTGAACGTGACTGTGATGATTTAATGTCAATTGAAGTGCATGTTCATCATAAAATGCAATTTAGAAATTTAAAAACAGTAGTCCTTTTTTAATAACTTACATACAGGGGAGGGAGTGTACCTATACGACTCTACATAGGACAGTTGTGAGTCACGATGAAGGTAACAGTCAAAAAAGCTTCTATAAATAAATAAAGATTGAAAAAAAAGAAAAACTTAGTACGACACGTCCTTTACAAGTTTCGTCAAACGGGAGGCGCAATAGCTCAATAGGAACGCTCAAACCTATGTAGACAATAACGGAATATGTAAGGGGGAGAAACATTATCCGGGAGTCGGGATCAGGAGGCAGTTGGCCGTATGCAAACAAACTGCTAACAAGCCCCGGGTATGTAGATTCGTCCAGTGGCTAACCTCTGTACCTACTTTACTTCCCCATTCAAACTGCTAACGATGTTACACAATTCGGTTTTCCGTAGGAAGGTACACCACAAATCTAAGCGTGTTTTGAACAATTTCCAATTTTAGAGCTATATTGACGGAGTTATAGGGTATAACTTTTGTTTTTACGATTTTAATAGATTGTATTTGAAACGCTCTGTAATGTAGGGGAACGTTCATATAGGTAACTCAATATTTTTATGGAAAGTCATGCCTCGTCGTTCCCCATACAAGGACCTAAGTACTTAGGGGCTTGGCAGCACGCGCAAACAGATATGTCGTATAACGAACTCTTCAACACTAGTCACGTTTAAACAAATTGATATTACACGATTATAAGAAATAACGTGTATAAGAACACATTACGGCCGTATTAATATTCGTGAAGGGCCCTAAAAATGATAAAAGGCTTTGCTCCCTGAATGCCTAATGAGACAGAGATGGAATAAATCAAATTGTACCTGATTGGAATTCTTTATAAGACGCCGTACTTTTATCAAGTCCTTTGAGATAACGATATAGCATCTAATTATTTATTTATACGTGGGGCGTAGTTTTTGTTTATGGTGTTTGCTTTGATCCTTTAAAGAGGGAAGTTAACTTCTAGAGAAATTGATATACCTACTTACGAAACACAATCTCTTAACATTCTTAAGCCTACCTAATCTCTGTAGTGATTGATCATCGATCAGATCAATATCATCGGGGGATTTTTTCTTATGCTATAATGATATTGATTATAATTTTGATGAAGTAATTGGTCCGACTTGGTCCGATGATGCGCGTAGCTCGGCAGTGTCCGTCCCCGACCGGCTCGTGTTAAGATGATACGATCAGCAGAGCCCCTTTTCGAGTTCACCAAGTGATTCTATAGTACACGGAAAAGGAATCTCCTTATCGCTTCTCCGATAAATCTGTTATTCGGGACGTCAAAAGTGACTGCGAAGTGAGTCAGTAAATCCCAAAACCTAAACGTCGTTCGCCGTATAAAGTAAGATAGCTGACGCCCAGTTTAATCGTGAACGTACCTATATGAGCGAGACGCACGAATGGATAAAGTGCACTTCTTGTAATTGTTTTGTACGAGTAATTTGCTCTTTCGCTAATATTGGGATTGTCTATCCTTACGTGGAACATGGGAGATCCTATATCCCTATGTATGGACTCGAATGAGACCCCAGGTAGCGACGACAGTCGTGACAGAGTTTACGACACCCGAGAGTCGGGTAGATGCGCCCAGTTCTTGTCCACGAGATCACGATAGCTGTAAATGAAATTTACAAATATGGCCCGTAGTTTAAATGTCAACAGCAAATAAAATGCTTTTGTTGTAAGGTCCATGGACCTACCACGCACACGTGTAGGTATGCATGTATGACTTATTGCGTTATAGGCTACAAAAATGTTATCTGTAAAAATCGAACTAAAACATCAAGTAGTTTTAGTTTGTTGTGGAAAACCAAGTAGGTAACTAATGAAATATTTTGGGGTGATTTAAAAAAGCCAATTTTGAAAAAAAAAACAACGGGTAATTTTATTACACCATAGCGTGCATGCATATTGTTGAACACTGCTTCTTAATTAAATTAATATATTATCGGTAAATGAAAATTTATCAATTTATCATTAACACGCGTAATTGGAATGCGCTGATTATTCGGAAAACAGCAGAATTGCATCAAAATGTATTTAAAACGGCATACGATTGTCTCTTGTTCGCATGTCGATTTTTCTGCAGTCAGCAGCAGAAGACGATGAAGCGTCGATGGACTTACTCAAAATGGATTACACACGGAGAATCGTGTTTAGCTCATTGTGAGCACATATACGTTGATCTGCTTCTGCTGCCGACAGTACTAGGGTACGCAATATGTTGTTGTTCATAGACAAGAGATGTTAAAGTATTGACAGCAGCACTCTGGCAACATGTCTTTTATGTAAATGCAACATCGATAGCTGTCGAGACCCATACAACCTTTAATTCGATCAACGCTTATAAACTAATGCATTATTCAACGCGCTCGACGAATTTAAATGCCATGCCAAGTCATCTCCGTTGAAAGTGAGATTACCCTAATGCAGAGCATGGCAAAAATAAAAGCAAGAATCATTATTCAAATCTAGATTGAAATCTTGACGCGAGATTGGAAGGTTAATGGGACTAATGAAAGACTGCGCGGCTTCGATGTTGAGACAAATATCCTGGATAAGTTCCTGCTCAGTTGACCTCGAGGAATCAAGTTTCAGCCATTTATCTTTGCGAAATCGAGAGTTGCGATTGACGAGGATGTTTATCATCATCTGTATCAAGACAGGATCAATTTATCTGAAGTTCATTTTGTAACAGCTTTTGTAGAACGCGTCTGGTAGACAAAAGGTCTGTTATTAACCTTTTGTACCTATTTAGAGGGAACAATGATATTAAGGTGGCTTTTGTAGGCTCGTTTGGAAAGCAAACAGTTTACTGTAGGACATGGCAGGTCGGTGATGTAAGAAGACAGCTATTAGAGCGCCGTCTGTCTAGCGAATATCAAATAAGACGCTGACAGTCCATTATTAAGTAATGAACTTGTCAAAGATGCTAAAAGGTTCTGACGTTTTGCTGTAACTAGTAGTCATTTATCGATATCACTATGCATATAGCTATGCATTAAAAGCATGGTAATTAGGTAGTTAAGTACTTATACGAGTACTTACAAGTATTTTTCAAGCAAAGTGTTTCAAATCCTGTTCGGTGGCTGCATTGAAAAATGTAATGAATACCGAGATATCGACAAAGGCTTTCTGGTGCATCAATAAAATGTAAAGTTTACTGTGAAACTGCTCTCTAGAGTTTAACAATAAATGCATTGCGCGAGACGGGCAATTATTTAAAACGACCATCGTCTGCGGCGAGCGCACCTCAATAAACGCTTAAAAGTTATAAATATCGTACGATCCAGATTTTCCAAAGGCTTACGTAAAAATATTAGGTGGCTATAGCTACAAAGCACCGGAGTGCAAATGACATGGGTCAGTAAGTGCTTTTCATTAACTAAATGTATGTTACGCGATAATAATTGAGGCTTTAATAAAAACGCTAGAAGGGAAGAACGGCATAATCAAGTGACGGTTTACGACTTTTACGAGTTGGTATGGTTAAATTGTGACGTTGAGTAGTTTCTATCGATTTAATTCGTGATGAAATACGGGACATTAGAGAGGATCTTTGTGCAATAACCCAACTGAACAGAGCACTTCAATTTGTAGCGGCGTGATCTATTAATTATTCGAACCTCCTTCCTGCAGCCGAGCCCTTAAGATAAACTAGTTCAGTGAAGTTAATTTGTTTGTCCTGCCAACTTTTTAGGTACGAGGGGAATACTAAAAAATCCCCTTTATAGTCCGAGCAGGCAATGGAGTGACACTTCAATACTAATGGGGCTCCATATGCGGCAACTTTTAGTGTTTAAAAACTTGGAAATGTTTTTCTGTATTATTAAAACCACAACAATTCGTCCTACGTACGCGGAAATGAATTGCTGCGACGACGGTATCTCCATAGTCTTTTAATTTTATTACACAGTTTGCATTCGTTTCGTGCCGTATTCAGTGTAATTAGGCACCTATGTAAATAAATGACTATAGGCAAGTTAACACAGCACAGAATACCTAGCCACAATCTCATAAAACACCTACTCAACTGAAGTCACCACAACAATAGGTATTTCTTATTTAAATCCGTTAGCTATGTTAGTTAGGTATTTGTTAATTCATCGGTTATGCCATGCTTGTGGTTTCTTGTAATTACATAGGTAAGTACGTATGACATAAATTTCTATTTCCATACGCGTTTATGTTGTCTATTAATTCAGAAGGTTCTAATGTTTCTCAAAGGCGGCAAGATACGCATCGTACAAACAATCTCACGGGCGGGAGTTATCTCGTTTCTCCAGGAGTCCCAGGTAGCGGGGTCACCGACCTCCCAAAGTCACGACCTAACCCTGAGCGCGATAAACCACTCGGTTACTTCTCATCTGTCATCTAATAGCCACCCTACTGACGCTAAGGTCTATAACTTACGGCTCACTGTCAAAAAAGGAAAATGTAGATTTTTATTAAGGCTTTTTATTATTCCCGCTCCTTTGTGTCGGACGGCATTTATCTCCACTGGAAACATGTTTACGAATAAGTACCTTTGTTTAATCTTGCGATATAAATACGCTGTAAACGCCATTTTAACAAGAAACCTTCTGTTCCAGGTACTTCATAATCTTCATATCAACGGTATTGATAACGCAGTTTCGATTACATTGCATCGGTTCGTAAGTCGCTGCATTTACTTGACTATAAGTACAATAAATTTCCAGTTAGAAAACTTAACGAAATTCTATTAATAATAAGAAGTTCTAAAAATAACTTAAATATGCAGGCGCGGTGGATTTTACTTAATATCCCTTTCCGCATAGAATAGTAAAATATACTTAAGTATTCGAATATACATTTCATGGTAAATTAGGGCTCAACTTTACTAAAAGATGTTTCTCTCTGTTTGACAATATGTAGCACAAGTCCCGTTTTTCAAGTTATGAAGAGGTCCTTTCTTTGCTTACGTATTTGTTCCCACGTTTAAAAGAACATAGGAATCGCACGAGCCTCTTTGATAGATTAGTCAATACATACCTCTCAACAGATTCGAGTTCGAAGGGCCGTAGATTTAAAAAAATATTGTGTTTAAAATAACCCAGATGTAGCCAAATAAGTACCTAAATTAACTCAATACTTCATGAAATTAATAGAAAAAGAAGACTCTTAACTCAGATTGAGTCCTCTATCCGATGATTTCACGGTTAGCCATATATAGCTGACTATAATCAGCTATGAATATCGTATTTGAATAAGTTACTTTAAATTATGTGAGTAATTCAACAACGTGCTGCTCGTCTACGTTGTAGTTTCAAATTTTGTTTTTAGTCCATATTGAAAGAGAATTGAACAGATAAACATTAAAAGTTTGACATCGAGACTGTGCTTAAGCCGAAATATCGAACCAATCTCATTAATTAGTTACACTTGAGAGCAACAGTCGATTGCAGCTGTTCTGTTATCAGGGGCTATATTCGAAGTCTTAAAATAGGGATCTCCCTGCTCCCTATAGGATCGCTCACGCGTCGCGTGAACTCTAAGCAGCTAGATTGAAAGTTCAACTTGACGCGTGAGCGATCCTATAGGGAACAGGGAGATCCCTATTTAAGACTTCGAATATAGGCCCTGTTTTATTTCTCTATCTGTGGCTGGCGGCGCCCGCCGAGCCGACAAAGTGCGTGTCGGGCCGGACAATCAAATCTGTCGCGACAATTTCTCGGCATGACAACCTTTGTCCTTTGTGTCGCTGTACTCGTGTGCTTACGGCTTCTTTGAAGCTACGCGGTGCCAACGGAACCTTTTCAAAAGTGTCACACATTTCCAGCCCAAGCGAAAATCATCCTTTAAGCTCAAAATAATTTATTCAAGATCGCATTCCCGATAAACCAATATGTAATTTCAAAATCTCAATCATTCTCGCTCCTATAATTAAAATGCAATGTGCGCCATATGGTAACGCATATGCTTGTTTGTACGTCATTCCAGATTACGGTCGATCTCCGTTCCATTCAATATTAGGTATATTACCCATTAGTTTGGAAAGGTCACAATGTCACCCCTCATGGTCCGAACATCGATAAAATTGAATTAGGTCGGGTAACGTGAACATATTTGTGTTCCCATTATCTCGACTATAAAAAGCAGGTAGTTGCATTCCCAGAAGTGTGTGAGACTCGAGGCACCGCAGCGTGTTTAGTGTTTTAATGGTCCCACTCGACGCGTAAAAAATACTGGTTTTTATTATTCAAGTTTTTGCACAAAATATTCGATTAGCGGATAGCTGCCTCGATCTGCGTGCCATGTGTGCTATAACAATTTACCATGAAACATTAACGGATTCAAAAAAGGCACAAAGGTTAGAACCCTGTACCTACACGAATTCTTCAAGCTTAACGTTGCCATCTCCCTCTTAAAATTTTGGGCTGTTATCAATCAGTCAGGGTGTTTTGTCTTTTGCCGCTCATTAAGTAACAAATTTTCATTGAAAAACAGGGCATTTCGGTTCCCGCCCTTTTACGCTAAACAAAAGTGTCGGCTTGCGGTTCCGACTGAAATAGGAGGCGTCTTGAATTTCTGGAATTTTGTAGTTGGTGGTCTTTTTGCCGTCATCTTTTCGATTTATTGACGGACCACACCACATTGCCGATTGCCGAAAGTGACCGCACCCATTTTCGGTCTGTTGCATCGGCCTGAGAGTTATGGTTCAATGTTTTTGTGAGACAAATGTGTGGTTATCGAGCTGAGTAGGTACATTTGGTTGCTTTAAGATCGAACTGGGATGCGGTGTCAGAGAGCTTTTTAGTTTCGCAAAATTTCAATAATTTACATACCTAACAGAAGTTACGTGTATATAGAATATTTGAGTTATTAATAAATATCGCTTAATACATTATTGATCATCTATTATCTACACCCAAGAGCGCTTCTATTCATGAACTTCAAACTACTTATATATGTTAGCTGACCAAAGAAATTCTTTGAATCTATTTTTAGGTTTTATGCGAAGCGTTCAGTTTATTTGCTCTAAATACATTGCATTGCCCGCCTTTATTGACATTGGCGCCCTCCGACCTAAGCTTATTGATATTTCCGAAGAAAAGGTACTAAATCAAATATCATTGCGCGCACCTAAAATAAACATTTATCGTCTCCACTTTCCGGGAGTTCAAAGATCCAATGAGATTATTTCGTCCGTATTACTTATCGTGTCCTGAACAGTGACAAGAGAAACTTATCTCGAAGGTTTCATTAAAAAGTCGTCTGATATGATTAAGTAAATCGTTTAACGTACGTTCGGTTTACGTCAGATTACCCGTGACCCGTGAGTCAGCAGGGCTGCCGCTCCAGCCCTGAGCGAGGCTGTCGAAAGTTCTAGAGAAGCAAGCCAACCCGTGAAAGGTCACTCAGTGAAGCATGAAGGTTTTTTTTCGTAAGCCCTCATTTTCAGCTGTTTCATTGGAAATGTGCGTGATTGGATTGTTATTAAGGTATTCGTAAACTAGCTTTGACCTGGTCTTAAAAGCGGAAGAAATGTGTGGTACCTCGTAAAAGTCGTTACTAATGTCGAGCAAACTAAACTTTACCATGCATCGTATGCGCAGCTTATCAGGTTGGGAAGGTCCTTTGTTTCTTTGCCTTGTACCTAAAGCGAACATGCCCGTACGCGCATAAATCAAGGTGCGATTCGACACACCCCATGTGCGCATTCGCTCCGGACTCGCCCGGGCGTTCGTCATCGTTATGATCACTAATCATCGATGATTGATAACATGAGAACTTTATACTGTTTTCTATGTGAAAATAACGTTGTAACAGTTGTTGTTTTACGCAATTAAGCACATAGGTACAGCTTCTTTACTCTTCTTACAAAATACAATAGCACAGGTGCATTAACATGACGCATGCACGCAAGACATGTATGCAAATTATTATTATGTCGCAGCTCGCTGCAGTTCCGATATTTAACATTTTTTTGGTCAAGGTAGGCAATAAATTTGATGGGTACAGTAGCTAGCTACCTACTTATCGTCGATAATATCCTTTATCCGTAAAGGATTAAGATACAAACATTATTGTTGGCACGGCATTCCGTTATCAAACATGAATATGACGACTGTATTTTCCATCCGCGGGACCGGAATGAATCTTTCCGTAGTAACTTTTTTTTTCTGTAGTTATTCTTACAATGACAAGTCGATGCCACATAGTGAATGTGGATAATAAAAGCATAAACTAAACTTCTGTGACGTCTTCGAAGCGGCGGATGTGACGTCGTTGTTTGTTATTTTTAACCGGTGTTAGAATTACAAACTGATTCAATCCGCAACGACATGTGCGCATCGTGTGCATATTGGCCCACACGTATTGTGACCATGTCCACTACTTACACCTCGGTTCAAAATTGTATTTATATGCGAAACTGTCCATACGGTTTTCTTTAACGACATAAATGGAAACAAAATTATTTCCGTACGTAAAACAACTATGCACGCTCCTCAACTGCCGCCACTTGTGAGGAATGCATCTTCAATGGGCATTGCATCTGAAAATAAGTCCGTATCCGACCGGACTGCAGTTCGCCGGCTTAGGTACACAAACTGCATTGCTGTTTAGTATCACTCGGTTCGATTTATTTGGGATAAGACTGGCTGGTCAAGAACCAGCCCCGGATATCTGTGTGTTATGTAAACGTTAGCAAAATACTACCAGGAAGACGTGATGTTGAATGTTCGACGTCTTAACATATGTAGCAATGACACTTTGACTGTAATGTGCTGAGCAAATTTATTCAAACGCGACAAAGACTGATGTATCCTTTCCTGATAAATTGCAAGCTGCGAGAACAATAAAACTCCAGCGAATAAACATTGTATCCCACCCCCTGTCAATGGCACTGATTGGAAAGCGCGGAGCTACTACCGATACACCCGATGGCAACAAACGGCCGTTGTCGATCGATGTCTTTCGCAGCGATACTATTTTATCATTCGGCAAAATGTGAAACATCCCAACGGGATAACAGATTTTGGGACGTTCTTTCTTGATTTTGTACGTTGAATTGCTTAGTCTTCTCGGTCGCATATTACACGCGATGATATGTTGCGGGATTTCTCCGGGCAGTCGTTTCCTAAATAATAAATAGACGCAATTTCAACTAAGTCGCAACATGGCGGGCCGTAAACACGGCGCCCCTTGCCCGCGGACTGGGAACAGCGTTGTAAAGACCCCATTTAATCACATTACGTCGTCGTGCCCTTCTTGTGTGGTTACTAACTTTTAGTTCCACTTTTGAAGTTTCTCTTACACTGTAATTCGCTTCAAACTACGAAGTAGTTATTTAGGTAAGTTTGATAATTTTACCTTGTGAGAATCAACGCTATAGATTACGTACTTACTTATATAAACAAGTATTTTAAATTTTTTATCCATCTGATAATAAATAGCGGCTTCTCGAAAAACATGAAGGTACAATGGGTATTACAGTGTAACATCAACACAATTGAAAGGCAAACGGTAAAAGCCCAATAAAAGATTGATATTTTCAATGGAGGTTGGAGGTTCATATCGTCCATTGTTAACAGAGTTGTGGAGGCTTTACAAAGCTCGGAATATTTGCCGGTCATCGATCCAAAGTGCACCGTCAGACAGTAGCTACGAAATACGATTACCTACCTACCTCGACGCGTAACCGGAGGACCAAGTTAATTTCTTGTTTGACAATCACACGGCCAACACCAAAATTAGTTTACTAAGGACAGAGCTTTAGGACAATATTTGGTCACAGCTTTACAATATGGCCGTAAACAAACTTAAGATTCTGTGCGCAGTTTTATTTTAATACATTTTATTGTGACTTATTGGTGGTCGGTGGCATTGCGTTGGACGTATTTTTAAATGATTTTACTAAATCATCGAGCCGGCGAGAAGCATATTATATTTTAATCCTAATCATATAGGGTGTGAAAGAAGTTATTAGTATATTAAGTCCTAAAATGCGTAGGTAAATTACGTTAAATTGGACGCCGCGTTTGCCTGTAACTGGATGGCCTACCGATATACATTAAAGGGGAGTGAAAATTTCTATTGGAAATACATAAATTCTACAATAATCGTGAAGATTCTCGACTCTATTACACTGACGTAAAACACGTGCAAAACACCTACATTATAAAGAGGTTATTTAACCGCATTGTTGGAAGCGCCTAAATCCATCTCCACAAGGTCGTTCACTGAAAAACTACGAAAATGAGAATACATCTTGAAAGTATTTCTCATCTCCATCAATCGATTTCAGGCTTCGTGTTATTTCCAGAGAGCTTTGGATGCCTGGGATATTGAAAACACAGGTGTGCCCGACATTACTTTCCACGTCCTGAATTTCCATTCTATCTGAATAACTTTGCTACCGAAAATCATGGAACGAATTTAAACACGTACAAATTTAGAAAGCTCTTTAGGTTTACATAGTAGAGGTGTTTAGAGCCGAATAATGTGCTAAATAAATTCCGAGACTCAATAAAATTATATCCTCACTTAGCTAAATATTTAGAGTTTATAGAGAAGCTTGATTTGGGATGTGATCATGTTAAATATGATAGCTACTAAAAGATATATAGCGCTCTATATTACAATCATTTTTGCGGACTTTTCGCAGACTCTTTAATGTGAATTAAACGAGTGTATCAATAAAGGAGCCTCCTTTATGGGCGAGTCGTCTGCGGGTAACGAACGAAGTAATGTCGGTCACGCTATCGCGCGCGGACAGCCGCGCGTGACCACTCATCTCGTTACTGCCCTATCTGCCGCCCGCCCTGCGCCGCCGCCCATAGGGCTGTGTCTTTTTTATAATAAGATTAAAAAACACTACCCAAGGGTTAATTAAATCGTGCTAAAAATGGTCAAAATTTGCAAAATTCTTTCTCGGACCTTTTGAAATTCCTCATTTAAAGCTTCAAATTAAAATTGCACGTAAATGAAAAAGGAAGTTTTCAATGCATGTTTGCATCTTATATAGCTGCGTCTTAGAACACCTCAAGGCGAAAGTGATGCCAATTACGAAATAAAGTGATATTCTAGTGGAGCACAGGATTCCCTCAATATAGGAATGAAATAAAATATTTAGTAAACGTACATTACGTACAATAATTTTCATACCTATCTATTTTACCTCTAATTTGTGGGGTACCTATTCGTAAAAGGCTGAAAACCCTGCTCAGCCGGCGCCCTCTGTCGGCGCATTATCAATTAATTTTTATCATCGGCACTCTCCGGGTCGAATCTATGTATGTTTAATCAGTGCCGGATTAAGACTACTTGATGCCCTAAGCAATCCACGCCTGTGTGCCCCCCCCCCCCCGTGCTCAAGTAACCTTCTTTGCAAACAATTTTTTTTCGATGCTGTTTTTAACCGACTTCAAAAAAAAGGAGATTCTAAGTTTGACCGTATGTTTGTCCACGTTTATCTCGCGTTTGGATCAACCGATTTGGATGCGATTTTCACAACTGGAAGCTTGCTTTGAATACACTGGCTAATATTACCGTTTGAGTTATAACACAATAATGTATAGAGGAATTGCTGCTTTTATATGGCTCTATAGAAAAGTCCGTGATTGCGTATATTTATCTCCTAAGGATCTTACTATACCCATTCTAAGTTCTAAAGTACAAGCCTTGTTTAGTTCAATGACAATAAAATAAGATGAAACTTTTTAGTGATTGTTCCATCACTAAAAAGTATGAAAAAGAAACGAAAATGATAATGATAACTCAAGTTTAATTTGTTTAAAAAAAGGGAACCGCCTTCAAAAAAAGAACCTACTGAAAATCACAACATAATTTTGATATACCCCACCCCTATCCAGATCCCTATCCATTCCCCATCCGTCTCTATTCCTACCCTGTAAAGCAAGTAAAGGCCAAAAAGTAAGTAACTTCCAATAATAGGTGAGAAAACCCAATTTGGGCACGTTTAAACGCCCAGTATTAAAATTGGGCCAAAATGCTTGAAAAAATATATTTGAGGAATTGATAGGTATGTATGTCCTCTTCAAAAGTTGCGGTGGGTACGGCAAGCATCGTCCGCGTACGTACCCATCGCAACTTTCATGGCGGAATGGTTGTTATTTACGGTTTTTGAGAAAAGTTATGATTATTTTACAATATCCACAGCTCAGATTATGAAAAACTGAATAAAGTTTCATTTTTCCGGACATCCCGTGTAAAATCATGGTCTAGAAATCGCTATTCAAATGTTGAAAAATGCTTCACTTGATGTTTTTGTTTTTGTAAGGAAAATCTGGACGTATCGCAATTTCCACAGCTCAGATTGAAGAGAACATATCAAACCTTCAAATATTTTCGAAAGTTATATTTGGCCCAATTTTTAGTCTTGGCCTTTAAACGCGACCAAAATATGGTATTTCACCTTACTTCGCGCCTTGGTTTTTGAAGTTCGGTACCACATCAACGAAAATAAAAATAGTGTTGGCAAAGACAGAAAATAATACGACGAATGTATCAAACCAAAAATTCTCGAAAAATAATTGTTTTGGCACCACATCAAAAACTAAGCCCAGATGATTATTAAATTTCGTATTATTAGGATTATCATTAAACCCTTTATTTTGATACCC
This sequence comes from Aethes cnicana, assembly GCA_963971205.1. Lineage (NCBI taxonomy): Eukaryota > Metazoa > Arthropoda > Insecta > Lepidoptera > Tortricidae > Aethes > Aethes cnicana. The sequence continues at coordinate 5,305,946 of OZ020285.1, forward strand.
CACTCGATAGGCTTTGACAAAAAAAAAGTCAGCCATTTTGTTTTTTGCAATTTTGATATACCCAGTGTCATTGTTACAATTAAGATGAATCTAACGACACCTCGCATGCTAAAATCCATCAAATATACATACATACATACATACTTACATATATACACTCAAAAAACATAACCCTCCTCCGCACAGTCGGGTAATGATGCAATTTTAACAATACAAACTTATTATTTGCGATTGGTGAAGTAGACGCGGCTACTGCGCCAACCGCAAATAATCAGTTTTTATTAGTAAATTGGTTTTTTTTTTGTACCAAAATATATAATATTTAAGGTTATCAGATTTATTCCTGTACGTGTGCAGTAAGACCTTGCTTCTGGCCAAATTTCATGATTCTAGGTCAACGGGAAGTAGCCGGATCTACTTTGTTATAATAAATATCGTAATTTTGTATGAACCTCATTTTTTTTCCTCGCATTCGAAGTGAAAAGCAGATACTATTGTGAATTTCAGTGGGTTCTTTTTTTCAAGCGGTTACCTTTAAAAAAAAAGAAATTAAACTTAAGTTATAATTTTATTTTTGCCGTGCGTGGTGCCCCCCAAGACGTGATGCCCTAAGCAATTGCTTAATTTGCTTATGGGTTAATCCGGCACTGTGTTTAATATATGCTAAGTTAACTTCATCTCTTGAAAAATTCTACCCATGATGTAAACTAATTTTCTATGTATAAGCGTGAACAGGAGATCGTTAGTAGGTAAATAGATTTTCATGTTTCATACCAAGAATGAAAGGGAATACCAATACCTAACCACATATCTCTGCTAACATACCTAATGAATAAATCTTGTAAACACCATGGCATAGCAATAAATGAGTATGAGTATGAGTATTGTTTTAGAACAATGTTGACAATGAAATTCACATCATACCTAATTAATTACTGACATATCTTACTTAATACACTTGTCACAATAAAAATATTGCGGTTTTGCGGTACTCATACTTAATACCGATGACCAAAATCTAATTTAAGCCTCCATGTTGTTGTTGAAAAGTAAAGCCGGGCTTTATGTATTAAAACATCTTGCAAAACGTCTAACAAGTTGAAATCTCCAATGTAAAATACATATATGAAAGGACATGTTCGCTGGAGCTCAAGCTGCGAGATAGCGCCCGAGTCCGTACCGTAGCACTCGTAAGTTAAACGTGCAAGTCGCGCAGAGCAAGTTTCAGTACTTCAGAGCATTAAGTTTTCACACCCAGCCCGCAGCACGCGCTCTCTCCGTAAATCTACACGTTTTCCACTTCCACGGCATCCTTCTACTTATCTGTGGTTGTATTTGCAAGTTGCCAGCACTGTCGCGGATTAAAAACTGGCGGGAACGCCGCTCTTAGCGGTTTAGACAAAAGAAACTCGGCTGTTTGTTTATTTCTGTTCGGGTATTTTCAGAGAATTTACGTTGTGAAATGTTTTTTTTTTATAGCTGAAGTTAACGAGCAGGTTAAACGGTTACGATTATTATATTTAGTTTGATTTTTCATTCCCTTGCCGGATCATAGAACTCTTTATTGATTCGGTATTTCTTACCTAATTAGTTAGTATTATAGTAGGTAGGTACATTATGTTAGAGGTGAAGAATCTGAACAGTGAAAGCAAGAAATTTGGTTTTGCATGGTTTTTAATTTCTACCAATGCCAAAAGTACAGGGTAATTTATAACTACCCATGATTGCAAATTCCATTACTTAGTTATTTCATATTTAAAAACAACCGTAGACAAATTATTGATTTAAGTAAATAAGCGTGACAGGAATGGGGGCTATCGCGTGTGAATTTGCCACTAGAGGCGCTAGTGTCGCGTGAGGTCCAATAACATTCAGTTTTCACTGGTTTTGGCGGGCTTCGTGATATAAATCATAATTTCTTTAATTTACCTGTTGAAAAGTGATCTGCTTCGTGAAATAATCGCAAATATGGATTATTTGCCTATGAATGTAAACGCTTTGAAAAAAAAGTCTTTTTTCCAAACTAAACGGTACTGCACATCATTGCGGCATAGCTGCTCGATATGATGATAGTTATTTATAATTAATAAACTTAATGAGATTCAAGATTGAAAACTTTGTTTCGGCGCCGATCTTATAAAGTCGCCTTTGACAGCTATACCTCTGGACCTTAGTCTACAGTGGCGCCAACTGGTGAGCAAAGAAACGATAGTCCCCATTGAATTAATTCATAGTTTGTAGAAACTTGTGGATATTAGATATTCTCGACAAACAATAAGTAGTTACCAACAAAAACACAAAAGTATGTAGTTTATAATCCTGACTTTGTAACAACATAAGAAGCAGGTTTAAAATAATCCGGGATTAAGGCTCACGTATGCAGACACCTCTTTAACCCTGGGAATGTTACGTCAAAAGAAACCTTATGCAGAGGGTCACAAAAGAGTGTTTAAAACTTAAAGTTTGTGGCGATAATGTGAAATCGATTAGGTATTATATTTACGATGTGGATCTGTATCGGTACTATCGGTGTAATCTTGCCCCTTTCTTACGCAGTTTCGCGTGCCCCGAGCCATCAGACGATCTCTTGTATGATAATCTGTAAACTTAAACACGTTTAATGCTAAACGTTCCCTGTGGTCATATCATATTGTACCTAATACCACGTTAGCTAGTCCACGAGATACTGGTTACTTATGTGTTAAAAATTATATAATACAGTGCTGCGTAGTAGAATCGTGGGCCCATAACCTGTTAAAAAACATTGGTTAAAACATTTACGAATACGAAAATAAACCTTGAACGGGAACATAGCCCATTTTTCACTAAAACTGTTACTAAAACTTATTTAAATTCAGAATCATGTCCATTCTCAATAAAAAGCAATCTTCTTACCGTAGGAACTTTCATTTTAATATGACATTAATTTATTGTACGATGTTGTTGCACTTTAATATAATTTAAAAACATTCAATTAAGTTTGGCAATCTCAAAATAATTTGAGCGACATTAATATTAATAAACTTCATTACGATATACAGCAATTTACGTGACTTTTCCTTCTCTGGTGATTATAAAAAGAAAGTGACTTCTTCCTTTGGCTGCATATTGAAAACTAGTTCTCGTCTCGAATTAATTTGGCATGAAAGCTGCAGTTTGCGGGTCCTAGCTCACTACATCAATCACTACGGACCCGCCTCGCCTCTCGTAATTCGTAATACATAGAAAAAAAAAACGCCTATTACTAACCGCAAAAGGTGAGGTGGTGCCAATTTGGTGTTCTGAGCTGCAATCCTACATGTATCTACCTGCGTACATCGACTCGCTATTAGCAAGTGGTTTGTATGCAGCACGCGGCCGGCGCCGGCGCCTATCTTCTATCTTGTTTTATTCGTATCGCGTCAGGTCAGGACATTCGCGACGCCGACGCGCCGGCGCAAGCGCAAGGTCGTCGGGTGCAGCCCTATCTCTCTCGACACCACTTTCCACCCTTTGTTACGCCTTATTAAGCTCACATTTCAATGACCAGTCTATTGTTTATAGAACATATTCTACTTACTAATTCAATATGTCATTCTACTTTCTCTGAAGCCTGGCGTCACTTATATCTGTTATCTAGTGCGTCAGGCCAGGCGAGTCTATTTTCGATCATTTTGACGCGCGATAGCCCTTGGTCGTCATCGATCTTTCACTATTATCAAAACCCCAGAATAGACTCATATTTGAATGCAAACATATTAGTTGACGCATAAGGCAAGGCGCCAGGGTGTAGTGAGCGCACTTAAAAATATATCGATAGCTAGACTCATTCGACTAACGATATCTTACATCCAATCCACAATGCCATTGCAGAATGTAAGTACTTCACAAGGTGTCAAGTAAAAAAAAAGGTAGTTTTTTCATGGCATTCGTCAACTTATGTTTGCATGCTAATTTATAGGTTTATACCTAGTTAACTTTTTATGCAATATCTGGCTGTGAATGGATCGTAGATAATGAACAAGTGTTCGCAGTATCTTGTTACAGGGGCGTAGCGGTGTTCACATTCCTGCATGTTTTGTGGTTTACGTTGGTTGTAATGCTTTAACAGCAATTAAGTACAGTCTTAATCGCCCTTGCTCTCTTATAGAGTTAGAACAATATACGTAACTAGCTTCAGCCCGCGACTACGCCCGCGTGGAATTCGGTTATCGCGCTCCCGCGGGAACTATGCGCTTTTCCGGGATAAAAAGTAGCCTATGTCCTTTCCCGGGACCCCAACTATCTGCATACCAAATTTCATCGCAATCAGTCCAGCGGTTGAAGCGTGAAGACTTAACAGACAGACAGACTGGGTACATATACATATACAAGGTGTTGTGTTATTACATTTAAAATCCCGTTCAAGGGTTATAGCGTGGAGCACACTGCACAACACAAATATTTATCTTCACCACCATTAGACACGGGTCATTATCTACCTGCCTGTAAGAACGAGGATAGCTTTTAATTTGTGTTTACATTAAGGCGAGCCCTCGGTAAATACAGTTTAATAATTAAACCTGTTACTTAAACCTTAAATAGACAAGGGCGCATTGACTTTGTTCAAGTTGACGTGAGATATGGTCGACCTGACATGCCTCCTGGGTGATTTGAACGGTAAATCGGGTAAATCTGTCATGGAATCGCGTACGCGCGTGCCCCGACTGCGGGCCGGGGGCTTACGGGCACCCTCGGCGGTGACGATGGCGTTTGCTCATTACATTCACGTTCACTGCATTATTTCATTCCATTAGGGGTCGGTATCGCTGCTTTTTTATACGCGATTTGGAGATTGACTGCTTCTAAATGGTGTAGGTTACTTAGCTTCAATTTACGGGAAATCTTCTAAAAAACAATCGATATTGATATAACAAAGCACTTCCTCTGAGGGTAGCGGGTAAGTAAAGGGTTCGAGAATAATCTTTCAATAGGATGGAAATTGGAAATAATAGAATTAGTGACGAGAAAGGACCAATCAATAACCGTTGGCTTTGAGGTGAGTCCTATCCTCAACTAACAGAATGCATTATGGATGTAATGGAACGCTCGCGGTTTGCTATGGGACAATGACATACATTATTTATCAGGCAGCCAGTATTAACTCTTCATTAAATATGACAGCGCGCCTTACACAATGCCTGGACTGGACGCTGGACCTCGGTAGTTTGCTATTGCTAATTATTTACTGCCCATGTCATAATATTGACCGAGCCGTAAAACGGGCTGGGAGGTCGGTTCAGCGTTATTCCAATTCAGATATTTATATAGTGAACCGCTAGCCGTGATCAAAGCGGTAAAAGTGTGATTATGACGGTATTTCGGTTTGGCTCTAACGATTATCTTACAACCTATTATTGTAGAAGGTTGCAGCACCATGCTTTAGCTATAGCACTTATATCAGATACGTAGCATTCGGATGCAATCCAGCTGCACTCAAACATAGATCCCAAAAAAAAACGTACCTATACGATTTTATGAAATAGATCCGATTATGGAATCATTCGGTTAAACATGTAGCATGTGCCACGAAAAACCATTTTGGCTTACAAATTGTCGCAGTTTAAAAGCAAATGGATTTCATTTACTTATAAGGTCGACAATCTAAAGGATCTCCAGCTAAGAGGGTGGCGGAGAAATGGTGCAGTCAAAGTGATTTTTAAGCTCTATTTACTCTCAGAGAGCCGTTCAGCCAATCCCTTCGCTTACCCGAGTCTGGAGTGGATTGTTATTGCAGTGTTAATCTCGATTGCGGATCATTTGCGAGCAGCAAGCTGAAGAGTGCCTTTTAAGCTGCTTCTGCATTTAAATTGTTCAACGAATATGCATTATTCAGTTCAGTTGCCACGGATTTCATATATGAATATCTCGGGAATTTGCCAATCATCTCATGCAAGCTGGCGTGTCACAGGCAGAGACGTGAGTGCCTCTTGAGCGCGCATCGGGCGTGGAGTGGCTGTCGCCTCAAACCGATGGATCCATAGCCCCAACCCCCTACCCAGAACCTATCTATAAATCATACACCATGCTTCTCCTTTACAAATGTTCGTGAGAGACAAAGACACTATGATAAAACCGAATACCGACTTCCGTTTCTCCAAACGTATCGATGCGCATCGGAGGACGTGATCCATTTGAGGAATTTGCAATGTTATAATGAATAACCCGCATATTCTGAGATGAATGACATGGTAAGGGAAGCTATACTTACATCTACATTGCAGACTGCTACAGGCACGTCCCTATTTATATTCCCACATGTGTGTAGACGCGAATATAAATTACAAAATATGCAAATCTGAAGAATCATTTGACGATTCCAATTCGAATCGAATCTGTTATGATACACCAACTTTCCCTGCATCTAATCCGAAACGACTTAAACGACATAACAAGGTCTTATCAAATTTTACGGCCCAATAGGAAGTCGAGAACGTCGACGAGTACAACAAACTCGCAATATCTTCAAGCACCCAAGATCCAATAATGTCAAAATGATTTTTTTTCTTGCAACACAGACTCGACAGCTCGAACTAGGTATCGGGTATTTTTACCAAATAATGTGGATTGTGAGATGAATTAGTGTTGTAGAATGAATTGTCTGAAAAAGCATTCTGTATAGGTACTTAGATTTGATGGACGCTTCCATTTAAGGTTGGTGAGACACGCAATGTTGACAAATATGGAACACAATATAATAAAGGCCAATTATTGCTAAATCAAGCTATAGATTGCTTAATTGGTTCACGTTTATAGACTATTTTAGACTGTAGTAGGAAACAAATAGGTATGTTTTAAAAAGGTTCACGTTTACTTCATAATTATTTAGTCTCTTCTAATCTCAACATGATTGAGGGGCAAGTTACAACACATAATTGTTCCCCGAAGCGCCGGTGAGACAAGCAGTCAGAAGCCGCCTTGACGGACGGCCAGAAGCGCGAACCCGACGGGCCATCCGTCAATACGTCGATGGCTCACATGGTTCCACTTCCACAGGCAGGTCCCCGCCGCTATCGCGCCATAGATCATCATTACCAACCGCGTTCCCATGCGTTTGACTACTTGAAAACGTGATTGTTGCTACTTAATGGATTGTCTAACATGTGGAACACAATAACTATAGAGCATACTGCTGTATGATCTAATATTGTTATAAATTGAAAGTGGATTACTTTATTAAGTAGTAGATCAATTACTAAAAACTAATAAATGCATCCTCATTATACCTACAAGCAATTTATGTTTGAAATTTCCGGAGAAATTTGAAAGTTAGAAGGCTCAATCAAATGTCGTGAATAAGCAACAAAACGTAAGCTCGTTGATGCATTAGGGCGACTTGATTAAAGCCCCAATAGTTACACAGGAACAAAGGAAGAAAGTAATTTTGTACACGAGCTCAACCACGTCTTTATGTTGATGGATAAGGGGTCTCTGACTGGCACAATCAGCCTGATACTCATTTTATACACGGGTTTATGGTATTGTTCGCTTACGTCGGGGGAGGAGAATGCTACGTTAATGAGAGTACTCCATAGCTAAGTACAACCTGTGTAAGAAAAAACTCCAAGGGTGGCAAATGCTTTATCCCTCTCGGGAGAAGTCTGATCGCGAGGGGAGGGTGACGGCACGATTCACAAAAACCCTGGGTCGTACGCGATATAAAACATACGCGTGCGGGGAAATAAGATGAAAGTTTTATGCTGCGGTCTATAGTCGATATCTGGGTTCAGACACAGTGTTATCAGTTTTCTTTGGGATACAATAACACGTTACACGATCGGTTTGGTTATCTTCATTTATAAGGGTTCGCTGGGCTTGTTAATGCGTTTGGCTGACATAAACTTAGACTGAAAGTAAAGTACCTTACATTCTATAGAGTGCATAGCGAATTCAATTTTTATGAAAGCTATGGGGAATCGTCGTCCGTGAGACAGCCGGCGACGCTGGCGCGGGCGTCTCGAGAGAGTCATTACGCTGTCTAGCGGCGGACAGCGGTCCTAAAACTTCGTCCTTTGTTTGTCTACACTTCCACACAGAAACTATCCGGTATCCTTGAAACAGGGAAGAAATTGTAACAATGCTTCTCTGGGTAGAATTTAGATTTATGAAATTTGATATAGTTTGAGAACTAACGCAGCATTGGACAGGGTGTGCTATAATGCATAATCCAAATTAATCCAATAGTCTGGCTGTCGCTCTTGCGCCAAATTTATGCTCTTCCCTCTGTTTAATATTCCATTATTAAATCATAAACATTGCCATCAGATGTTGCGTGAATTTGCATGAATAATTTATTTATAATGTGGAATAGATAATTAAATCGTAACATTCGATAATATTATTGTAGCTTAGGTATCTTGGCACTGTTACGCAGTAGATTAAGGATTTGGTCTTGATTGTCTTAGGAGCCGGGTCGGGGGTTCGATCCCGGCTCGCACCTCTAAGTTTACTTATGTGCGAAATTCAATTTGAATTTACCACTGAGATTTTCGGTGAAGGAAAACATCGTGAGGAAACCTGCACGCATCTGAGAAGTATTTCAAAGATGTGTGTGAAGTCCCCAATCCGCATTGGGCCCGCGTGGGGACTATAGCCCAAACCCTCTCGTGATGAGAGGAGGCCTGTGCCCAGCAGTGGGGCGCAAATAGGCTGTAGTAGTAGTAGTAGTAGTAGTCTTAGGAGCATGTTCTATGCTTCACACGACCCATGTCCCTCCGTTATACGAGTAAGCTTTCGTATTCAAAGAAATAAAATTTTCGTTTTGGAATGAAGATACCTAATAAGTGTAGGTTCCATGCATGTTCCATGCCATACTACTCATGGTCTTCAAGATTTTCCATTTGATTTCCATGAAGGATTCCTCTTCACTTGATGTTGGAAGAAAAACGGTCTCGTTTTTACCCAATACCGAAGGAACCCTTGAAATGAATTGGGGACTCCAACGATTCGAGCAAATAAAGCAAAAACACCGCGCGGACGGAGTTTAATCAGAGACAGCCCTCTCGACAATCCCGTTGGCGGAAATGTTTGAAGCTGGAGGGCCCTCCAGTCTGGAACTCCGTAGTTCTACCGCTACAATGTCTATACTCAGTTGAAAGTTGCGCGTGACAGGAAAACATGGACGATTCACTTCACGACTTACGTGCATAAGTAATGGAAGGATTTTATGTAAACAAACAGGAATAGAATCAGCAGTTTCATGGAACCACATCCACAGTCCTTTTAAAGTTCGGTTACCTTTTTATTGACGCTTTATCAGAATGCACGTATTATTTTTTCCTTAATGGGTTTAGGGAATCCGTTAATATAATCTGCGGTGACGCAATTCTTGTTAACATTACCATAGTTATTGTTTCTCTGAAAAGCGACAAATTTAGGCCGTTAGGTTTCGTGTATACGTTATATATTCGGTTCACATTTAACCCCGGCACACTGTAAGTATGTAAGTGAGTAAACGTCGCGTTTGGATTGGACACGTGCCAAATCACAGACACAAGCTACAAGTGTCAGGCGCAGGGCTCGCAACACTTGGCATCAGTCGGCGACTCGGCGTGCCCGACAAATAATTGGGCAGAAACGGGGACGTGGATAATTCAGATCCTTTTATTTTCCTTTTAACGGTAATTTTTCAGCGAATAAGGCGAAGGGATTCCGCGCTGACGGCGAGCCCATTGTTAAGCCGCTTTTCATTCGAAAAAGTGTCGAGTCTTTAAGAATTGCTGGCGGTTAAAATTCGTTAAAAAAAAATCTTGTCTATTCTTCTGAGTTCGTATCTGCAGAATGCAGTTGGGTTGGGATATTGCATCTCTCGAGCACCCTCGCCCTCGGGTCGGGCCGCGCCCCCCGCGCCCCTGCGGTGATGTTTTTACTCAATTCCCGCGGTACAGTTACAAAGTCTAATTTACATCTCTAATGCATTCCGTGGATATAAAGCTGTAGACAAAGTTTCAATCGTATAATTTTAGTTCTTTACGTAAAATAAGACTATAAAATTTATAATAAACGGAGTAATATGGACGCTTATCGACTTAACGCCGCAGTAAAATGCATATTATCATTTTAATTAGGTATTAATACTTGTCGGGGGGCAATGAAAACATTCGCTCAGCGATGTTAATAAAAGGGGATTTATAAAGGAGAGGAGAGTGGATAATTCTACAGTAGTTGCGTGGTAAAGTATTATCTAAACTGGAACAGGCTTAAGTAACTAAATAAATAAATATCTTGAGACATTTCACACATATTGACCTAGCCCCAAACTAATAAGCGACGCTTGTATTATGGGTGCTAGACAACGATATAAATAGTTATATATAGAAATACATACGTAATATATAAATACTAAACATCCATGACTCGAGTACAAACATTCGTGCTCATCACACAAAGTTTGCCCCGAGCGGGACTCGAACCCGCGACCATCGGAACAGAAGGCAGGGTCACTATCAACTGGACCAATCCGGTAGTCAAAACTGGTGGAAAATCCAATAGGTCTATTTTTATATCAAAGCATAAAACGGTTGTTGGTTTAAAATATATTATTATTAATAATAATAAGGTTATGGTTAGCAACTCGCGCAGGCTGTTTATTTAAATGATTTTTTTATTCACGTTCACATCATAACTGCTATAATACAGCGGCATGTTTTTTCTCGAACTTATGAAGGGCCCGGTTAGTAGACGTGAATAATGTACGTAATGAGGATTTTCGCGTGGGAGAAGGGTGTATATCTTTGGCTCTTCTTGAGACGAGGAAAAAGCGCTCGGCGAATTAAAATTACTTATTTGAATTAGTTAACGATAATTTATGGAGTGTTTGATTCCTCTTATAAAAACTTGAATAATTATTTAATGAATTGCGTACGTTACTACTTATTTTGTTGTATTTTATTTAATGTCTTATTAAATAATAAATATGAATAAGAAGGAAAAGACAAAACCAACCACATTCATTAAGAAACAGTGAATAAGTACGATTATATTTTTGTTAGCAGTCTATGATCGCGTCATGAACGATTTTACTTTAAATAGATAGCAGTTTCCATGTCACTGAATTCAGCAAATTAACATATCTCTATCTAAATTATGTATCTACTTCGAATCGTGTTGAACTGAGATAGGTCGTTGACTTCGCGGCAGAAAGCGATTTAATATTGAATGATAAAACGTCTATACCTGAAAGGGTAACATCACACTTAGCCGTCTGGCTGAGGGTCCCATTGCACTTTTAGCGAACGGTGCACAATAAAATACAGCCTTTGCGGAAGTAAAATAGGCAACTTTAAAAAAGAAAAGGTGAATCAACTACGCGTTCTAAGACAAAAACTCGAATGGTGACTAGAAGGGTCGACTAGCTTCTGCGCTTGACTAGTTTTTATCTCCACCGCATGCTCATCTAGTAGAGTCATTCTATAGTCACCGCCTTCGCAAAAAGGCGCCAGTCATTCGGTGCAATAACATTATAACCGAGGATTGGTACCTAAAAAGGATGCACTTGTGCATCAAACAGCGACTACCCGTTTTTTTCTCCCGCGGGTTGCTAAGCTGGGATGCCGAGTGTCCTTACGGTCGCAGCCACTTAGTCGCTGTAATAAGCACTTCTTGACTTTTTACCGATAAGCAACCGCTTATTCGCTCCTGCATCCTACCGCTTATCTCACTAGCCACTACAAGTGGTTAACAGATACAAGATTTCGCTACTAGAAAACTCCATTAAAATGTCTCGATGATGGATGCCGACGGTTTTTGCATTAGATAATTAGCACAGAAGACATTTTAAAAGCTTTCTAACTTGCGAAACTTTTTCATAACTAACCATTGGTTAATTATTTTGTTATATTTGCGAAATTGTAAAGATGTTTGTTGGTTCAAGGTAGTCATGAATCAGCTTCCTTGTTTGCAAATAAGTACTTTGTTCTTGTTGCCGATTGCCCGAATTAGACAGGTACAGTTTTTCTTTCAGAATTATTACACATTTCTAATAAAGGAAAATTAATTAACACGAACTAACGTTCTATGGTATAAAAATTAATACTGAAATAAAGAAAAAACAACGAATGAACAGTCTAGACGAGTGGCGCCAGACGAATGACCCCGTTCTGTGACAACAGCACAAATAGGACTGCCTCACGAGCGTATTTTGCAACTTACTATCGTTATCGTTGGCGGTAGCGAGAATATCGCTTTAAATTTTCCAATATTTCCGCCGATCGCGTCTGACTGAATCTGGGGGGAAGTTAATTACGCGCCGACACTGGAGTCTAGCGCGATTGAAACTTCCTCTTTGATACAGATTAAAGGATTATTAATCCTTTTTCTGGAATTCTGCTACATTTTAATTTTCGATATTAGTTAGTTAGCGTCGAATAAAGTAACATAGAAATCGTGTGATCAAATAATATTTTTGCTAACAGGAAGATAAACCATGTCGGCTTGTAGGTATTCTAGAAGTCTTTTTTGTGTTCTACATAATGACTTACAGTTCAGGAGGGGCCAAAATCTGTCTACAGACAGACGTGAACCCCAAAATTTCTCCTTGAAATATTTTTTCTCCTTGCTATAAAGCTTATGGCAGACTTGCATCAGAGCTCACGTGCCCCTACAACGTGGAAACTTTTGCCATTATTGATCAGTAAAGCTACGGAGCGGCCTAATTAGAGGCTTGTGTTCGGGCACGTGCCACGTTGGGACGAGAAAACATAAATGAACGAATGGTTAAGGCTTTATGAAACTTTGTATACCTAACCAAAAAGAAAAAGTTCAACTGGTAAATAACGTTGCAGCTTTTAAGGTTCTTTTTTTCTGGTGGCAGCTAAATATTGACAACATTCGTTCCCGCGATCCGCAATGGGCTAGGTTTTAATCGAATTTTTATAAGTTCTAGATATGAAAATAGAAATCATTATCAGTATGATAGTGTTACGTTCGTTTCAGCGCTACTTACTACCTAAACGTGCCAGAAATTCTTACATTAAACGCGCTATGCGTAGCGTTACCACAACACTTATTACTGAATATTTTTCCTCGACTTTACCCAGCTTTATATAATCCTCTTTTGTGACTATCATTATGAGCTCTCATTATCTTTCTATAAAATGTAATTACTTAATCCTTAAGAAAACTCTATCGTTTCCTACGCTGCACTTGGTAGTTTTAATTCGATACGAGTGTCGTTTTTAAATAGGTATTTAAGAATCGTAATCTTATCCGGAATCGTAATTAAGAGACTTTGGGTTCATTTCGTATTCCCAGCGAGCAATTTTTGGCAAAGATCAGAGCAGTTTTGCCAGTTTACGCACTCTATTCTAATGGCAAACTTTTAGAGAATCTGTAGTAAGATATTTAAAAAAAAAGTAAACCAGGATTTCTGGGATCATACGTGCGCATGCGCGCTAACCCTTGCGTACTACGGGAGCACAGCACGACCTTCGTAGGTCGCCGCCCCGCCATTCAGCCCCCTACGTTCGCCATTGATTTTCGACCGACCCACATGGTGCCTCACTCGAGCGAACATACCCGGTTCACTTCGCAATATTTGACACACGTGGCTGAATGGCCACTGACCCAAGTCTAAAGGGTATTAAAATTATTTTAGGTCGTTGAACTAAGCCGTGTCGACACTTTGTTCCGCATAAGCCGTGCGAAGTTTGGGTGGAAAATTTTCAAGTTAAATCTCCTGGTTAATGCAAATAAACCAACATTTCGAACATTTTGTCGAATGACCTTACACGATCCAGAGTTCAAAATTAAGCTGCCCACGCAAACCGCGATATAGGTTTTGCGTAAATCGCAAAAGTAGGTACTTACTTCATATCAATCACGTACTTAGTGTTTGTTCTGTGGTCAACGGTTTCCTATCGTCAAAGGAGATTTAGCGGAGGAAAATGAGCATATTCAAGTCATTGATGAATTAGAACTGCCTAGAGGTTAAGACGTGACCTCACTGGCCTACGTGAGGTACAGTTGTTGTTAATAAAATTCGACGTAACTCCCGATTTGTTGGATGATTCATTTCGCGATGTCATCACGCAGCATCATTATTTGTACCAATAAGTTAGATTCTGGCTCAAGTTCAATGCACAAGTTAGATTAACGATCACATTGAGTGCCCCGATTGGACCATGTATGACCAAAAATGCAATTTTTATCGCTCTTTGGAAGTTCTACCAACATAAAAATTGCTACGCGGCACTGTTGTCATTACCATCGACTGAGTTTAGTACAGTAGAGTTCGCTAATATTTAGTTGTAGTAGTTGTATGTACTCGTAGATGTACTTCTAGTATAAATACGTATAGTTGATAAACGAATAGTGTCAGTTAACTCTAAATAGACCTTGGGTGTTAGAAGGAGGTACACTTGTTTTAATCAACACAAAAAGCACTAAAATATTGTAATTTTACTGTCATGAAATTCATCATCATCATCATCATTTCAGCCGATAGACGTCCACTGCTGGACATAGGCCTCCCCCAAGGCGCGCAACTCAGAACGGTCCTGTGCCACTCGCATCCACCGCGTTCCCGCGACCTTTACAAGGTCGTCACTCCATCTTGTTGGAGGCCTACCGACAGCTCGTCTACCGGTCTACCGGTCATGAAATTAGGAGGGCAAAAAGAGTGCGCCTTGCTTTGATTTCTCAATCGTCAGATAAATATCATTCTTTGGATAGGGCCCACGTGGGGACTATAGCTCAAACCCTCTCGTGACGAGAGGAGGCCTGTGCCCAGCAGTGGGACGCAAATAGGCTGTAGTAGTAGTCCATACAAAATTCGAATTTATTCCGGAACAAATTCAAATTTCGAATATTCGCCTATATCTATATGACTTTAAGGTTCAAGAATAGTAGAGTTCTTCGTGTGATTGATGTGACTCACTATCGAACCGCCAATGTACAGTTGATTCAATAAATTCATTAGCATACGCGCCTCCCGTTCAGTGTCATTAGGACTTTTGTTGGGAGCTGACTAAGTAGTTATTCATTATTATAATTATTTTATTAAATATAGTGAAGTGAGCGGTCGCGGTATGTGAGCATGCCGACCACAGTGAATATTCGTGTGTATGTCGCGAATGTGTACAGCAAATGCAAGGGATGCTGCTTACGGAATATAAAGAAGGCGGAGCAGAAAAGGGTTGGTTTTTTAAGCACCTACTATAATAGGTGGCACCTCCTGTTTTCCAGAATTAAATTTTGGAGTTGACTATTAAGAAGTGTAGAGCGATACTAAAAAGAGAAATATCGTTTGTACAATTTCAAATTTGAATTGTAGAAAAAATCTCACTGCTCTGATATTAATTTTTCATCTAAATTCATGTGTTCAGATGCCACCTCGAAAATGTGATGCGCGGAGCGATATCATTCAAATTCATTTGTTGCCAAGAATAACCTTTTCATAAGATTGGATGTGTAGCCGGATGCTCCTTGAATTATTTAAATTGACCAAAAAGTACATTGTTATTATTTTTACCAATTTATATGGGTGTTCGTATCGGATAAATTTATTATTAAAATTGGTACACTTGGATGGAATACCATGTAGATACATGTCATGGAATTAAAATTATACAGGGTCAAGCAAAACGTTGTGACGATATTTTACTCACAGATATATGTATGTATATGGGATACAGGTATCGCTCACACCATCAATCCCATACTGGGCCATGCTAATTTTTTTTTACTATCTAGAAAAAAAATCCTAAAGAACATGCTTAGAACCGATAACTGATACTGTGTGATACGTTTTGCTTGACCCTATATAAGTTTTCTTGCAGTGGCTTAGGCAATGTGGTAACGTTGTAATAATTGCCCTTTCATACATCTGTATAATTATGGGAACGGATAATGATAGAGATCAGGTGAACCACCTCTGACATAACATCAATACACCGCCTCTGCGAGCCTGACACAACGTACTTATCAATTGCATAAACAAAACAATGCATCGGAAACGGACATGGCCTGCCCTAACGTTGCACAATGCAATCCGTCACTATCGGCAGCTGCGCCAAATGTGGGCGAGGGTGTCGAATACTAACGAGCATATAAATTATACCCTCGCTTTCCTAAACCCTACAAGTTTCTTATTGAGCAGTCTTTGGGGTTAAAGTTCGGTGCGCACCGGGCTTTACATTAAGATCTATTCATTATATGTCGCTCTCATAGGCTGAGGCTTGATTTGTAACGCTACCTAAGTATATTCAAATGGTTTAGACAAAGTTCAGACAAAGTTCATACCTATTTGTGAGTAAAAGTCTTTTGTACTTAGACTTAAAGATAAGTTAGTAGTATAGCAAACCTATAGCTGGTTCGTTATTTCTCTTAATTCGTGTGAGAATAATTTGTGATGCGTTTCGCGGATGACGTAAATCTTTATAAAGAAAATATTTGTGTGTTATCTTACTGATTTCATTTTAGGGCAATGTGCATGATGGAGTTGGAAACTGGCAGTATGCCAGACACCCCTGTCTCGTACCAACTAACGATGACTTAGGTAGGTATACAATAGCGATAGTAGGTAATATGCGAGATACTTGGAATTGTCTGTATACCACTTCGTCCCTTGTCATACTGGTGACAATGTAACTGTAACAATCTAGATGGTACAATAGGTTCCTATCTACGATAGAATTGTGTTGGACCTATGTTACGTCGCTAGTGATAGTCCTTACATTGCAATGCTTAGCTGGTTACACAGCAGGCCTTTTGACAATCCGATCCAGCGATCCTACTTCTTCCGTCCCATAAGAGGATTTTTTACGTCCCAAGCTTACAATCTCCACCATCTCGGACCACACAAGTAAAAACTTACGGAGTGGGATTTTACAAGCTGTCGCACATGTTGTCCGTGGGTCGAAAACGCAAGGACTTATTTCCATATTCTTTTCGTTTATGTTTCGGCTTGTACAAATAACCTTTATCCATTATCCATGACAGGTTAGGAAGACAAAATTCCTTGTGCTGTTGAAACTTTACTCTCTTCATGAATACCTAGACCTAATGAAGTTCGCTAGTTTCCGGTTGAATGAGATTGAGCCTTGTTGGCCTATGTCTGTCTAGTACTGCCACTTGAAGTGTTTTCGATGGTTAAGCCTTGTTTGGCGTTGATTCCATTCAGGGGCGTCTGTTCTCTCCTTGCGACATCAAGGTGGTTATTAACTAGTTGTGATTGTTGCAGTGCATGGCGCGGGCTCTCTACGACAACATAGCGGAGTCGCCGGACGAGCTGGCGTTCCGGCGCGGCGACCTGCTCACGGTCCTCGAGCAGAACACCGGCGGCAGCGAGGGCTGGTGGCTCTGCTCACTGCGCGGTAGACAGGTAATCATGTCTAGTCTATCCCTTCAACTGCGGCGCGGAAGCATATAGGCTCTTGGCATTTATATACACTCAACCGCAATGAAAACGGGTTACTTTGTATAGGATTTTCCGTACAAAGTGACCCGTTTTCATTGCTGTTGAGTGTATGTACTCCTATGGCTATGCATACCTACATAGGGATCATAATATACAGATTTACAAGACATTTGAAGGAAAATATTGGTGGATTTTAGTGGTTTTATTCATGCATCCAAATTCGAAATAGTTGATTTACCCGAGTATAATTCCGTACCGTTGCAGGGAATATGCCCGGGAAACCGCCTGCGCATAGTGGCGGGCGTGTTCGACGCGAGCGCGCTGCAGCGGCGGCGCACGCGCACGCCCGTCGCGCACCAGCCGCTGCCGGCGCAGCAGTCGCCCGCTTTTACTAAGGTAAGTGCAACTTCACCGGATCTACTTTATTAGAGACGCAGCCTTTATTACATGCTGGGTGTTTTGTTTTGGGGTCTTGGCCCAGCTGACCGAAGGTTAATAGGTATAAAGTTGAAGATTGGTAGGTAGACTTAGATTATCTTGGGGGAGGGGTGATCCGCCACTGGAGGATTATGGTTTTCGAGCGTAGGGTACCTATGTATTTATGTAGGTATATACATTGTTTTGGAACGGTCAGTAGATTTAGACTGTAAAATCGTATATTAAGAATTATTTTAGTATAGCTACTGGGTATATGAAGAATTGCACGCAGGCGGGTTACCTACTTGTTTTATCAATACTTATTATTACTAAATAATCAAAATTCTTTAAAAATTACAGATAGAGGAGTGTTCGCACTACGACGTTCCACGCGCACCCATGCCGGTCCAAAGGATCGGCACCTACGATTTCCCCAGGCCCGTTGGCGACTGGTACGTTACCCCATTTCCATACGAATATAAATTCCAAATATCAACAAACGACTCGTATTGAACCAAGCTACAACTTGTCGTCAACAACTTTAATCCGTAAGGTCGGAGGCTATGTTGCAATCAATATCATGACGTCTTATAAAACAATTTTCCTGGATATGACGCGTTGCGCATAATCGAGTCACGTCCCAACGCGACACAGGTAATACGTGGTTAACAGAAAAAAGTCTTGGGTCATGAATGCAATATTTCCCATTCAACGTGCCTGGAATGTCCACAATTCATGTTACCGCGACATTGGGTGTCTATTTTGTAGGTTACCTGTAGGCAACGGCGGCGTTTCTAAATTTCGTCATGATAAACTTTAAGTAGGGAGTATATTTCCGCTGCATCATTAATTCATTAATCAGTCGATTGCTTATATGATGCTTTTCCAAGGCGACTAATTAGTATCTAAAGCAAACATAGCAGCAAGATAAAAAAAATTGTAAGCTCCGTTCCTCTCCTGTTTCAGTGAAATGCCAGACAAAGTCACCCTAATGAAACTTTTAGTTTCCGAATTCAGAACAACATTAAGTATGGGCGCCATTGTAACATCTACCTATTTCATTCTTCTTCTCGTGTTAAGGATCAAACTTAAACTAAGAATATTTTTGCTAAAATTTCGCGACTATCCCATGTTCGATTCTAATTCATCCGTCAAATGCAAACATCCCTCTTAGCGCAGGTTGCATTAAGAAGTTAACAACCCTTAAATTTAACGTCAGATTACGGACAATATTTTTTTTTATGGAATGACAGCTCACGTTCAATTTAACGTACGTTAATTTTCCGACGCAACCCAGGCTAAAGCCATCCCTTATTAAAATACAGGTATGACGCGCCACGCGCGCCGCGACCCGCGAGCGCGGACTCCGCGTGCAGCGGGACGGGCTCTCTGACGTCCGGCACGTCCAGCGCGTCGGCCAACTCGGGCAGCTCGCACGCGTCCAGCACGTACGACGTGCCGCGGTCGCGCGCGCTGCCGCTG
Organism: Aethes cnicana; assembly: GCA_963971205.1. Taxonomy (NCBI): domain Eukaryota; kingdom Metazoa; phylum Arthropoda; class Insecta; order Lepidoptera; family Tortricidae; genus Aethes; species Aethes cnicana. The sequence goes on from OZ020285.1 coordinate 5,325,219, forward strand.
CCCTGCGACGCCGCGCTCGAGGCGCTCGAGCGGCTGCAGGCAAGTTTTGTTGTATTTATAACACGGGCCGCCTGTTGCAGGCGTTAGCCTATCTACTCGTCTTAAGCGTTTGATGGCTCGCTGTCCTCTGACTCTTCTAGTGCTGCAGTCAATTCGAGCAGCTCGTAAGCGTCCGTTAGACAGAGGTCACTTTGATTCAGTCACGGGAGCCGCTTGTACAAGTCAAGGCAAGCAGGTACTTGCACTTTTCATCAAACTGATGGATGCTTTGGTTTTGTTTGTGAGCGCACGCTTGTAGGTACATGTCAATCATGGTATTAACAGTTTCCTGGTCATAACGGGGTTAATAGCGGCTCTTCTCATGCTCATCTCAATATTGTGGTTGAATAGTGGACCGTTAGTTAGTTCCATCCATCAACAATGCATCAAGTGCACACTCCATTCAAACTGAACCCAATGAGGATCATTGCGAGTGAAAAATCCACTAGGAGGGCTAGTGGCGTTGGTGTCGGCCAAAGCATTGGCCATTTTGCACAGTTAGACTGGCTATACTTCCCTCCAATCACCACCTCAAACGCAGTCT
>OZ020285.1:5326001-5442486 GCA_963971205.1 Aethes cnicana
GCGGCGCGCCTGGCGGCGTGCTGCGGCGCTGCTGCCAAGCGGCGGGGCGCGCCGCGCGCGCACGCTGCAAGCGCTGCTCACGCTCGTCAAGAAACCCGACCCGTCCGACGCGCGCGCCCTCTGCGAAGGTAAACTCGACGCCATCAGGTCATATCAACCCAAAAATCGGCTAACTGTGGCTTGGAGTGAGTTAGCGTTGTTCAGAAGTTAGACCCACGGCAGTCCGCCAGGCCAAGTTCCGGCCTGACGCACGCACAGTGTGAATATTGCACGTAACGTACCAGCGTGTTTTTTTCCCCTATTAATACAACATCAACCTATTGACGATCAATTACTACCTATAGTGCCTCACTAGTCTACTTTGGCATAGCTTAAATCATTTTAGAATATTACAAATGACGAACCCATTGGGTCTGCCATTTTTAAAATTTTCCAAAAATGGAATCGATAAAAAATCTATTTCGGTTTAAAGATATTTATTTTCGCAAAAAAATAACAATAATTCACTTACATGAGAAAATAGTAGGTAATACAAGTTATATTAGTATAGTCGAGAGTAATATTAACAATAAGGTTAATAAATACTGCAAGTGTATGTTGTTGTAACATTTAATCTTGACAAATCGATTGAGAAATGCGACCTGTACAGGAGAAGAAATAAAATCCTGAAATACGAAAGCATTTTCCCAAGTTGAAACAGAAACGCGAAATGATTCCACATGTCCGGTTAGATTCGCTCGCTCAGCCAAAAATTGTGGGCATGCCCTCTGTGCCTACAATGGTGGATCCGAACTGGTCATCGTTTCAGCTGAAACTCCTCAACATGGCCTTCCTGAAGGTTCGTCTTACAGACGAGTGTTATACTCACGGCCTAAATTTCGATATACATAAACAGATAGATAATCCGATTTCATAGCCAGAAACAACTGAAAGACGTCCACCGCTATGCAAAGGCTTCCCCAAGCATTAACCAATTTATAAGAAGCCTTTAGTTCTGAAATGAACTTTCTTATTCTTATTTAGTTATTACTTACGAAAACTTAACGACACCATTTTGAAAGAAAACTATAAAAGTAGTATCGTTATCAAATGATTATAACACCCAACATACTCGAATTTTATTGATATCACCAGAAAATTCAAACCTCATTCTTCACTTGCAGCGTCATGCCTCGTAGTAAAATGGGGCGGAGCGGGCGAAGTACTATCTTCGATCGCTGAACTTTTGGCCTCCCGATCAACCGAACGACGTTTACTTGCGAGCCAAATCTGCGTCGCCATAGCCCCTTATGTCCCCATAGAACTGTGCACTTCCTTACTACTCAGCCTGGTCACATTAATGTGTGAATCTAGCGAAATAGAAATACGAAGTCTGGGACTAAAGTCGGCCTGTCTCATATGCCCCGTAGCAGAGCACAAATATGGACAACTAGAGAATCTCATGATTAGTTTTCTTAAGGATCCCGTTGAGAAGAACGTGAAGGATGCTGTTAGAGTTTTCGTTCCGTTGTTAGCGAGGAGCGCTTTGATTGCAGGTATTTCAACAGCATTTTCTTATCAGCCCTTACATAGTTTACCCTGATTAGGATGTTATGCCGATACCACAGTTGAATAGGGATGACGACAGGGTGAAGAAATCGAAATTCTAATTAGTCCGTCAGTCAGGTAATAAAAAAATATTAGACACGTATTTTTTGTTTTATCAAATTAACAAAGAATGACTAGGTTATGGGCCTTATAACACTTGCGATTTGCGAGCGAGTTGAAAACGATTTTCAATACAAAACTCGTACGCGGCGAACTCGCGGCATGTTCGCCTCCATACAAAACTCGCTCGAGAATCGCAAGTGTGATAAGGCCCTAAAACGCATTAAAGTTGGAGAGTGGGGGCTAACTACGTCACCGTTAGGTATAAATCGTACCTAACCGTGACGTCACGCGACATTTCAACTCAATATATCTCCGTATAAGTTTGATTACGTAAAAAAAAGAAAAAATACGTGTCCAATACTTTTCAATAAGCTTCCTGATAGACTAAGGAAAAAAAGTTGTCGTCATCCCTATTCAAAAGTCCTTGTCCCAGTTATGTACATGAGACAGGTTCTAGCCATGACAAGGTATTAATATCTTTTCACAGGTCTTTACTTTTAATTTACTTTTGCATTAACTTACCTCACTTAAATAAAACGTGGGTTTTTTTTTACTATTCATACAGTATTTACAATATTATTTATTTTACAGGAAAATTCGCATCCGAATTTTGCAGTCGTCTCCTATCGAACTTAGTTAAAGCGAGCAAAGACAATGAATCAAAGAATATTATATTATATTTAGAAGTAATGAGAGTGTTAGTTTTATCGAAGCTGGCCTACGTAGTTAATGTACAAATAGTGCGGGATGCGACCGCGAAGAACTGTGATACTGAAATTTTGCAAGAAGTTGCTCTGGAGAATGAACAGGACAATTTTATGGACCTACAGTGTTACTTTAGTGACGTAGACGCTAAGGTGCTTTTGGTAACAATGAATAGTTTAATCATGGAGAAAGACGTGAGATGGGCGGAGTTGGATTGGTTCATAGATGTGTAAGTAGATGACTTTTGTACCTACTTTTAGAAATGGATTCTGTTATTAACCCACAGTAGACAAAAATACTACGGGTGCTGTCTTTATTCTAATTTTTTTTTCAAGGAATCTAGTTATTGGCAAATCTTGTTTTGATATAATTACTCTTGGTGATACCAAGTGTTAAAAAAATCGTACCATACTCTCCTCATTGCAATCAGTATTTTTTTATTGTGATATTATTATAGAGTAGTATTAATAATGGTTATAAAGCAGCATTCATTAATTCATAAAATTTGTATGATCGTAACATACGTATTCGTACGGCCCTCTACAATACAATTATAGTGTTTAGTATCAAAAAAAGATTATTTATGAATGAAATAAATTATTTCTTTCTTTCTTTATCGTTCTAATTTAATTACGCATGTGTAATATTTTCCATGTAAACATTTGTTCCTTTTTCTTTCAGAGTTAAACAAATTCTAGAAGTTGCAACAAGCAGCAAAGTATTAAACCACCCGACGATATACGAGCTCCTTATATCTCTCTTCAATAGTTATGTGGATAATTTCGGCGTCCAGTTTACCACGAAGATATTAATGCCCCTCTTTATGGGCACTATAGTCGATCTGGAGCAGAAAATGGAGAAACTTCATAGCGTTAATGTGGACAATACCGTTATAGTGGGCATGTACTTGGTTACCATTTTACCTGTTATTGATGACACGACACAGCATAGTGAGTTTTTGCAGAAGTAAGTATCATCTGTTCCCAAGTTACTTGAACTACTACTACTGCTACTGCAGCCTATTTGCGTCCCACTGCTGGACACAGGCCTCCTCTCATCACGAGAGGGTTTGGACCATAGTCCCCACGCGGGCCTAGTGCGGATTGGGGACTTCACACAACTATCATCAATAATTATAAATACTTTACTGAACACCACACAATAGAGAAAAAAGCACAGAACTAAAGATCATAAGGAAAACTTGTTGTTAGGTATACAGCAAGTGTTTTTATCGCTAATAGAGCAATCTATCTCAGTCCCATAAATCTCTTCCGTTAATGACCGAGTGACTGACAGACAACGCACAGCCGAAACGTCGTTGAAAGCTGTAATTTGGCATGTAGGTTCTTACTTTCTTAGGTATGTGGAGGGGAGTAGGTACTAAGAGAGAATTTCCCGAAATTGTGACCTACCACGGAAGACAGCTTTGTTTAATATAATTGTACACAGTTCACAAAGTTCAATCCTAATTTCCAGATGGATAGTGTACAGCAGTTTAAGAGGACTTCCAATAAAAATGTTCTCGATCCCGTTGCAATGGGCGGCGAAACACAGACCGACGTTATTGGAGTCCTACTTGCAACACCTCAGAGAATGTAAGTGATATTGCAAAACTTCTGCATCATTAAATACAACTGAATGTATGAATAGACGCTGCAAATCCTCAATTTTTTGGACGACTTTAATAGGGATGACGACGGGGTGAAGAAATCGAAATTCTATTTAGTCCGTCAGTCAGGTAATAAAAAAATATTAGACACGTATTTTTTGTTTTATCAAATTAACAAAGAATGACTAAGTTAAAAAGCATTAAAGTTGGAGAGTAGGGGCTAACTACGTCACCGTTACCCCTACCTATTTATACCTATAAATCGTACCTAACCGTGACGTCACGCGACATTTCAACTCAATATATCTCCGTATAAGTTTGATTACGTGAAAAAAGAAAAAAAAACGTGTCCAATACTTTTCAATAATCTTCCTGATAGACTAAGGAAAAAAAAGTTAATTAAAAAAACCAAAAAACCCGACTGCGTAAAAACTAAAAAGAAAAAAACAAGACTACTTAGTTCAGTAGTAGCTAGGATTATGTTAAGTAATTGATTGCTATTGAGGAATCTAAAGATGCCTACTATCGGGACCCATTATTTGTAACATTTGAACCTAGATTTTAAATGGGTCCCGACTGTAGGCATCTTTAGATTCCTCAATAGCAATCAATTACTTAACATAATCCTAGCTACTACTGAACTAAGTAGTCTTGTTTTTTTCTTTTTAGTTTTTACGCAGTCGGGTTTTTTGGTTTTTTTAATTAACTTTTTTATTTTATTATTTTTAGTTAGGGATTAAAAGACCGTAAATTCCGCAATCTTGTCATTTCATGGAGAGAGTTGCTATCGTGGGGATTATTAAGTAGCTTGCGATGATCTAAATTACTGATTATTAATCCCTCTAGAGACCTAACCCGGCTCAAAACGCTACATAAGCCTGAACCTATTAAAATTCTTCAAGTCAACCGATAGATGGCGCTACTGGTACTACATAAGAGTATTAGGTAGCTATTTTATTTATTTACGAGCGCTGAGTACTGACTAGTGTACCTAATTGGTACCTATAATCAATTAGGTTATATTTCACTGTATCACACACACTATTGACACTTTAAATGTAATAACGAAACTAAAAGTCTTCAAGTCAACGGATAGATGACGCTACTGGTACACTACATTGCACATGCGTACGTAGGACTTGATGATTGAAGTTTGAGATTTATGTAAAACATTATTATTAAGTATTTTATAGTCGTCGTGACCTGCTTGAAGACTCGTTGGTCTAGATTATTTCCTGTGTTGCTAATTCGAACGGATGTACTACTGGGTGGATAGGTAGGTACCTACTTTACGTGGTTAGTAAAGGAACTTTGAATCGTTATAAATCATAAACGGTTCTTTTGTCTGAAAAATGGTCAAAGAAACCTAATAATGATTTTTAAATACCTATTCAACGATACCTCACATGCCATAGTTGGTTGACTTTTATTTTTTTATTTTGTGCAATATGGCGTCTGGTAGCCGCCATTTTGAATTTTGATAAATTTCATATCTTCAGTGACACTCGCGCAATTCAGACGAATCGATTGACGTATGATTCATTAAAATCGACCCACGCGTTTGATCTCTAGTGTGCCACAAAGGAACAAACATACATACATACAAACATACATACATACATACATACATAGACAGGTAAACACATAACCCTCCTTTGCGGTGCGCAGTCGGGTAAAAAAAGTTGTCGTCATCCCTATTGCATCAGAATTTGGGGTAATTTCTAGAACTTAATCATTTATGAAAATTCCCTTATTTATCTAACGTGTATCGCTTCACTCACTTCGCTATTTCGAAGGTATCTGACATATTTAGCTTTTTGGCCGTTCTGAACTTCGGTCTTGCGCTCAAGTGACACTACACGGCTCGGCCACGATTTCGCGTGACCAGCAGCAGCGGTGACGTTTTAATTATTCTGTCGAGCGTTACTTTATTTATTTATTCGGTAAACCAACAGTCATCACATCGATACATTGATGATTTACATGGAAAGATTTACAAGCTATGATGCATAACTTATTATAGGTAAACACAACATGTTAGTTATAATACAAGAAGTAAATAAAATCTTAGCTAATAGGTAACATCCGTAGGTATTAAACTAGTGTACACTAACGATAAGTGTTCAATATGTATTATGAGTGTGTATCGCGAAAGTTTGAGACATTGTATGTATTTTGAGATGTTATATATTTATTATTATTAGGAAATGTTCTTTCGGAACTTTGCCACTGTATCAAAGTTAATGTCGCAGCGTTACGTTACGATCATGCGATGCATCTGCAATATATACCTATTCTTCATAATCTTGGCGTTACTGGTCGCATGAAGCTATGTAGTCGCAGTTTACCTTTTCATTTGTCGCGTGCAAAATGTATTAGAAATGACAGAATACACGTATTGCTTACTTCTAGTTTCCGCAAGCAGTTGTGAGAACACAAGTGGCGTCGGCATCAGAGTGTACATAAGCTCGCTGTTGTCAGAGCTGGCCAATACGGAGGTCGGCGAAGCCTGCGCCTCCCGACAGCTGCTGCCGGCCGTGGTCGGCTTGTTGCGCGACCGCGACGCGTGAGTACGACCGCCTGTCGGACGTCGCGACAGCGGCTTACATACATACATACATATTACATAAGGTCGGTGTTGTCAGAACTGGCCAATACGGAGGTCAGCGAGGGCTGCGCCCGGTCGTGGTCGGCTTGTCGCGCGACCGCGTCGCGTGAGGACGACCGACTGTCGTGACAGCGGCGCGGCTTACATACCTACCTACTTTAACTCACACCTAGGGCCATACATAGGGATATAGGATTTTCACATATCCCAAATAAGGATATAACGTCTCCCAATTTTTGCGAGATAACAAATTACTCGTACAATACAATTCCAAAAAGCGCTTTATACGTCCGTGCGTCTCGCTCATACATATTCACAATTGGACTGCGAGGGGTTAAGTGAGATCACTTTATGCGCCGAACGACGCTACGACGTTGGGATTGAATGACTCAGTTAGCACTTTTGACGTTCTGAATAACAGGTTTATCTGAAGCGATAAGACGAGAATCCATTTCCGTGCGCTTTAGGATCACTTCCTTTAGTGCACTGCATTAGAATGTTGGCTAGCCCTGTTTCCCGTTCGCTAGCCTGATGAGGGTTTATCCCAAAATTGGCAACGTCGCACATAGCTGTCAAGTATTTTGCTGTTTTCATTAATTTCTGAATATTACTGAATGAAAACATGAATTATCGCTCTATGGTTGAATAAAACACTAAGTATGGATTGCAACAGTTATCATTGGAACACGGTTGTTTTAGTATTATGAAAGTTGTATCTTTTGAAAACTTTCCATCGAATTTTCCATGCATTTTAATGTAATCTTATCATTTGAATGCCTAACCAACAAATATAAAACGAGACGCGTCATTCAACCAATTGAGTAATTAATAAAAACAGCGAAACATTTGACAGCTGTATGCGACGTTGCCAATTTCGGGATAAACCCTATTATTACGGCATCAAAAAAAGTTCATCGTTTTTTTTATCTAAGTACTAAAAATAGTTATCTAATTTCAGGGAAGTCCGCGAATCCGCCATCACGGCCTGGGGCAGCGTGACCCGAGCGTGCCTTATGAATGGCTACGCGAGCGAGGCGCAGTGTTGGCCGCCCATGGAAGAAATTCTAGCGGATGGCAACAATGTTTCGGCCAAGGAAGTCGTAAGGGCGGCTGAGGCGTTGGCGCTGCTTGTGCTGCCGAGTGTTGAGAATGCTGTTGTTTCTGAGAGAGGTAAGTGTCTTTTATTAGGATACTAGCCGATGCCCGCGAACTTCTTCCCGCGTAGACTTAGAATTGGCGTACCCGATGATACTATACATATTATATGTAGACAGTTATAGTTATAATAGACGTATTGAAAAATTGTTTTGACCCGTGGAAAACCCGCTCCTGTGGAAATATCGGGATAAAAAGTGTCCTGTGTTATTGCCCGGGTCTCAAACTATCTCAATGCCAAATTTCATCCAAATCGTTCCACTCGGTGCGACGTGAAGGAAGGACAAACAAACAAAGACAAACACACTTTCACAGTTATAATATTAATATGCATAACGTTTGCCCATGTAAAATCCCATTTTTTTCTGCCCAATCCCATCCCAATTTTGGGAAATCCTCTGTTAGTGCTCCCCTACACTCAAGGAGCCTATGTGCCAAATTTCAGCTTTCTACGATTCGGCTGTGCACTTTCATAGTCAGTCAATCATTCAGTCCGTCAGTCGGTAACGGAAGAGTTTTATTCATATTTTTGGATATCTATGTAGATTTTGGGAAATATGGAAGAAATGCTAGCAGAGGGTCACAATAAGTATCTTGGCTAAAGAAGTCGTAAAAGTTAAATAAACAATTTAATTTGAATATTATTTTTTAAGGACTATGTTAGAATAGAACCTATAAAGCCCTAATCTATGGTTCCAGCGGTGTCCCTCCTATGCGCGCTGTGTTGGCGGGGTGGCGCGGCGCCTGAGTGCGTGGCGGCGTTAACGCCGGGGCTACAATTGGCCGCGCATCACGCGCGCCACCCGCGGCTATTACCCGCTTTGAGGTGAGGACCTAAACCCTTTCAGATCCCCCCCCCTCACGACCCCCCCCCCCCCCAACTCTATTATAAAATTCTAGTAATAAAAGTCGACGTGGTAAGTCCCATAAGTACCAGGAAATCTGAAGATGGAACTTCGTTCTTTTCTCAAATAAGAATTCAAGCTCAAAGGGGACATTTAGTTTGTGACGATTTTTGGTCCCCAATAGAGTGACTGCCATAGTTCTGATTATCTAAAATTGTTTTTAACTAGCACCAGCACTAAGAAGTATTTGTTTGGCATCGATCCTCCTTCATTCATAGTCGTTCGTGACTAAGAAATACACTCAACAGCAATGAAAACGGGTCATTTTATTGGAGTTTTTTTTATATTTTCATTGCTGTTGAATGTATTTTATCTATGATCTGTTGTGGTTATGAGCAGTCTTAGGAGACCAGTCATTTTCTTAAACTAAATGAAAATTACGTTCTTCTTCTTCGAGTTCAAGAAACTTACCTAATTCTACTAAAGGCCACAGTCATGGTACGCTGTCTTCAATATTACCCTATCATTCCAGGAAACTAGAGGAGATCTGCCAAACGCCCTCCTTCTCCCAATACCGGGCAGCCATAGAGGTTCTACTCCACAACGCGGGCGCCGAGCGCGAGCCGACGCGAGAGCCCCCGCGGGCCACGCAGGCCGCTCAGGTGGGCCGCAGGGTCTCCCAGATGTTCCAGAACAAACCCACTATCAACCTGCAGAATATATTTAAGAAGAAACCTTAACCTCTGATGTGAATTCTTGTGTGAGAGAATTCTGGAAATTCAGGTCCAGGTGTTCCAGGTGTGCATTCCAGATTTTACAGAACCAACTTGAAATCAACCTGCAGAACGTGTTTCAGAGGAAGGAAACCTTTTGATCTTTGTGTGATATTCTGGAAACAGGAGGTCCAGCATAAGTGGAGGATATCCTAGCTAGAGTGATCATTCAGTAAAATTTGCATGCCCGGATAACAGGTAAAGCGCTCTAGATTTAGTAAAAGAAGTAGTAAAAGGTGTCAGCGCGCGCCTAGGATGAAATTATTCTATTTGCGTGGTCCACAAATGCAATCAATAGTTTGGACCATGGTTTGGTTTGGATGCATAGATTGGACTGCCATTAAACACTGGTGAGTGGCGCACGTAAGATTCATTTTCGTATAGAATAACTATACAGGTTGTCTTAGGGATCGCAAACCATTTGAAAATTTTAAATTACTAAGAAAGCTCTATGTTTCTCCAATAACACAACATAAAACCAAACAGTAGTCGTGGGACGTTCCTGCTTAGTTTGAAGGTTTTTCAATTTTGTTAAGTACATCCTAACCCAACCCAAACGTTCGAGATTTTTGTATGCATTTTAAATAGGTATAATTGAATAAGTTTTCCATACTTCCTAATTCCAATAAGAGTTATCTTTATCACTGTTTATATAAATTAAATTCTTCAATATTTTATTTGTATATTTATATAAATCTTTATCATTTTAGAGTTTATTGCTGCCCTTTGAGTAAAAGGTGCTTTTATGTAAATTTTGCTTAGGGATGCCAAACAATCTTACTTTATTTTCAATGGAATATAAATTGTAGGTAAGTACTTACAATTAGTAACATCTTACCTACCTACTATACGTGGTAAACACAAATAAATTAATTGTTTGATTGATAATTATCTTTCCTTGCAGTCTTCCAATGTTGATTTTGACCTCTGCTCTCCTCCATTTTAAAGCCATATCTATAATTTTTTAAATGTATAAAATAGTTTTAATGAAAATTTATATTGGATTCCGACAATGATATTATTATTTTTAAACTTAATAGACTAAATCTAAAAACATTTTTAACATAATTCTTTATTGCACTTAATTTAAAAACAAATTGGGCATAAGTAGTTAAATAGCATAATGCAATTTTAATCATAAACAATGTTTTTTTGGCATATTCCCTAATGTGATTTTCTTATGTCTAATATAATATTAAGAAATTATTTTATGCGCGCTGTGTACTTAATTTTTAAACTCGTCTTCAAACATGTCTCTTAGGCGATTCTTGAGGAATAAAATAATTATTATTTTTCCTTTCCATAAAGTAAAATCGTGTCTGATAAATAATAAATAAAACCCCTATTATTTTTCCGTGATTTCAATCCTCTTACCTTGTGTAAATTTTATTTGAATAAGTGATTAATTAAATCAAGTGGAGATTTCAATCTTTAGGTCTGTCGTTATTTGTGGAGTTAATTCAAATTTTCCACCAAGTGCAAGTGCTCGAAGGTTAAATTTTATATGATGGAAAATTACCCCAAAACTAAATTATATTCAGCGATTATCACATAACCCTCAAGTGATCTGACAATAGACTAGTTTGTAGCAGATTCTTTAAAAACTTTGTTTTGTTTATCGGTGTTGTTGTTAGCCCTAAGAATAACGATATATCTAGTTTACCATTGTTGTCAAGTGGCGTATCCACACACTGGACGATCTACTGCGCTCCGATTCAAAACAAGGTCCTCATTCGAGTCCATACATAGGGATATAGGATTTCCCATATTCCAAACAAGGATAGACATAGACGACAGTCTCCGCATTTACGAGAGAGCTATTGCTCGTTACAATATAGTTCCAAGAAGCGCACTATATCACCGCCTACCAACCTACTAGTTTGTTTTTCTTCATCTCCCCTATCCAAATCCAAAGGTTGTAAGAGATCGCTATTAAGCGATAAGACCGCCTGATGTATGCCGTACCTTTCGTGTAATTACATGATGTCTTCACTGTTCCTTGAATGTGTGGTGTTCAATAAGTATAATTGTATTGTATTGTATATCCATACGTGCGTCTCGCTCATACACGTTCACGATTGGTCTGGGCGGGGTCAGCAAGTTCAGCTATTGAGATAGCTTTATTGTTTATGCGCCGAGGCTTTGGGATTTACTGACTCACTTAGCAGTCACTTTTTATGTCCCGAATAACAGATTTTTCCGAGAAGTGATAGGGAGATTCCTTTACCGCGCGCTATAGAATCACTTCGTGAACTCGAATAGCCCTGGTGTCATGTCCGTACGTCTTGTATGAACTCAGTTTTGTGTTCGTCACTCTATCGTCTGGAGCGCAGTGAATCGTCCGGTGTGGATCCGCCTATTTGTGAAGGTTGCGGTATGTAAAGTGCCTAAAATAGACAAATAACTTCTATTATTATGAAAAAGACTTGTTTCATGTTGGAAAGATAATGCAGGATGGCCAGGAAACTTCAGTGTTGTTAATGTTATGAACAAATTACAATTGCCTAATATCGGTCATTTAACTAACCTATGCCAAATATTAGGTACAAAGCAATGCATTCATCCATTTTATAAAGTATCTAGGAAATGTAAACAGAGGTATAATACCTGTGCTTTTATAAATGTAAAGAACAAAAGAGTAATCAAGGTAGCAAGTACAGTAGGTACACAAAAATTTCACCGTACAATACTGTTCATAAGGTCTAATATTGTATAAATAAAAAAAGATTAGAACATGTCTAAAATACATTCCACTGTGCCGTAATAACTACAAAAATAAAGATTACAGGGCCTATATTCGAAGTCTTAAATAGGGATCCGCTGTTCCCTATAGAATCGCTCACGCGTCGCTTGAACTTTAAGCACCTAGATTTAAAGTTCAACTTGACGCGTGAGCGATCCTATAGGGAACAGCGAGATCCCTATGTAAGACTTCGAATATAGGCCCTGTCGTTTTTATGCATTAACCTAAGAATCTCATTCAATTGACATTATTTGATTTTATTAAAGTACTTAACATTGCTAGTTGTATTAGAGGCCCGAGTGAGTTATGTGATATGGTCTAAAATGTAATCATGAATCCATTAAATAAAATGTTTTTTTACGGTGTTGTATGATTTAAACTATTTATTTATTAATTATCACCAAGAGATGGAAAAAGAAATAGAGGAAAACAATACAAAAGATGGGAAGATGAGCTAAAGCTCACAGCGGGGCCCTTTTGGAGAAGGGTAGCCCAAGATAGAAAACAATGGAAATTGTTGGAGGAGGCCTATGCCACAAGGCACACTGAGCTAAGAGATATTCTATAAGAAACTAAAAATACAGAACGGAACAAAAACATACTCAGGATATAAAAGGCTAATGAAATGAAATGAAAATGATTTAAACCAGGTAGTCATTGAAAATTATGTATACATAGCAATCCCAACATTTTTCCCAGTATTTGTCGACATAGATCTTCGCAAACGCAACGCGCATTAAGGGACCTCGCCCACAGCGACTTTCTGTAGCGATGCTGCCGCGCTACTCGTATCACTATCCTTTTTACTCTGACGTAAAATAACTCGATTTTTGAAAAAAAAAGATACCCAACTGCAAACAAACTTTTGATGTCATATTATATATTTTTGTAATCCGTTCATTAAACCCTTTATTTTGACAACCCACTCGACAGGCTTAGAAAAAAAATTTTTTGGAAGCGTTTAAAATTCCTCCAAGTCAGCCATTGTTTTTTGCAATTTTGACATACCCAGTGTCAATCTCACTAAGACGAATCTAACGACACCTCGCATGCTAAAATCCATCAAGCCATTTAGGCTACAGAGCGTGCCTAAGAAATATGCATACATACACTCGAAAAACATAATCCTCCTTCAAGCGCAGTCGGGTAAAAAGGATAGCTATCGTATCGCTATTCCTTTTTACTCTTTGATGTGAGTAGCGCAGCAGCATCGCTACAAAAAGTCGCCGTGGGCCCTAACGCATGTTGCTGTAGGTATCGTTTATAGGTATATGTTGGCGCGGGCTGGTTTTCCGCAACTCGACGTCAAGATAGCGCCTATTTTGCGTGGTTTTGGGCTGGAGGGGCTACTCCTGCCAACCCAGCTCCTGAAGAAAGCCTAGCAGACCCTTGATGTTGCCGAAGACTTCCTGGAGCGACCTCGGATTTCCGAGGTGTGTTGCCCGGTACGTTGCCACTCTGTAGGTATCGTTTGTAGCTCACCAAAGGAAGACACTAATTGAGCTCATAGGGGAAATAATACATGTGTGTGCGAATTTTGGAATAGTTGTAGGTGAAGGTGCCTTAAACAACATACTAAAAGTCCTGATGGGGGGGAGCGCCGCTAACGTGTGGGGGGGGGGTCCAAAGGTCCCTTTTTTTGGTTTTTCGTAAATATCTCGTAAACGATAACCCGCAACAAAAAATGTTCTAAGACATAAATAATTTACATTAAATTTTCTACAAAACGATATACACACTTTTTTGCTAGTGTAAATATTGAAATAGATAATGAAGGGCAAAGTTAACGATAAACGATTTTACGCGTGGGTTCGGGATTTGGTCCGCTGTACCCTGATTCTTTTTAGATAAGGGATCATACTTGACACAGTTGTACTTTGGATAATTCTGAGTGGATTCATACTAAGGGCCACCGCGGGACACCGCTCGGTTGGTAGGGGGAGAGGGGGAAACTTTGCTTCCGCCGCGCTTTAGTTAGACCCATATATTTCCTAAAATTGTAAGAGTTAAGAGATGCTGTTTATTGCGAAATGATCCTTACTAAATGCTTCATCAAATGTAATCCATAAGTTTTCATTTTTATTGGTGGTTTTTCTTAACTTTTGATCGATATTACTAATTTCTAAATTTAACAATTTCTTTTAGTAAGTTTGATATAAAAATGTATGGTGATGTGCAGTGCCACTTTTTCAAAAGTTGGCGCATGTAATGCAGATTTGAACATGGTATAACAATACTGTCTACTTTAAATAATAAAGAAAATATTGAGAATATTAACCAACTATTCTGATATTTTCTAATTATCATGAGCCATTTAAATTGTTAATTTTAAGGAATTTCATTTAAAATTGAATCCAGTTTATCACATTTAAAGAATAAAAATTGAATTAGTCCACTTGATTAACAGAAAATGCTGTTTGAGGTAAGATGCATTTTTATATAAGGCAGTCATTAACTTCAATTAAGAGCTTCAAAAGCGATAAATCTAGCGGTCGATTGAGTTCCTGGTTGACTGGGCACACGTGGTATGTCTCGTTTAAAACTACTGGACCGATTTTGATGAAATTTGGTTTGAGAATAGTTGGAGTTCAGAAAAATAAAAAGTAGCCAATGTCCTTTCTCGGAACTCCAACTATTTTCATCAAAATCGGTCTAGTAGTTTTAAACGAGACACACCACGTGTGCCCAGTCAACCAGGAACTCAATCGACCGCTAATTTTATCGCTTTTGAAGCTCTTAATTGAAGTCAGTGACTGCCTTATGTAAAAATGCATCTTACCTCAAACAGCATTTTCTGTTAATAAAGTGGACTAATTTAACATTATTTCTTTAAATGTGATAAACTGGCTTCAATTTTAAATGAAATTCCTTGAAATTAACAATTTAAATGGCCCATGATATATAGAAAAATTCAGAGTAGTTGGTTAATATTCTCAATATTTTCTTTATTATTTAAAGTAGACAGTATTGTTATACCATGTTCAAATCTGCATTACATGCGCCAACTTTTGAAAAAGTGGCACTGCACATCACCATACATTTTTATATCAAACTTACTAAAAGAAATTGTTAAATTTAGAAATTTGTAATATCGATCAAAAGTTAAGAAAAACCACCAATAAAAACCGGCCAAGTGCGAGTCGGACTCGCGCACCGAGGGTTCCGTACAAACCTGTAAGGTTTACAAAGTTCGTTCTTTACGACAATCGAGTCATAACTATGGTATTTTTATTGCAAAACGAAATTCATAACATTACAATGGGGAAAGATGGAGTAGCATAAATTTAAGACAAAGATCTTAAAAAATATATATTTTGTAATGTAACAAAAATTTAAGGTTTTCGGAATTTTTCCTTTATGTGTGCTATAAAACGTTGCTTCATGCCAAATTTCAAGATTCTAGGTCGACTGGAAGTACCCTTTAGGTTTTGATTCCCTTGCGAGTACTTGCGAGTTTCAAAATATGCAGCTTAAATTGCTGTTTCTTTTGATTGCGTTGACATAGAAGTTTGATTTTGTTACAGCTTAAAGGTATTATAGACCTGAGTATTTGGTATGAATTTCAATTTAATACCTCTACGCGTTTATGAGGAAATGGGTAGTAAGGTTAAAATTATTTAAAAAAAAATATATTATGTGATGTAACTAAAAATTTATGGTTTTCGTAATTTTTCCTTTATCTATGCTATAAGACGTTGCTTCATACCAAATTTCAAGATTCTGAGTTCACGGGAAGCACCCTGTAGGTTTTGATTCCCTTGCAAGTGTCGAAAATTTGCGGCATAAACGGCTGTATCTTTTGATTGCGTTGGCTTAGAAGTTTGATTTTTTCACAGCTTCAAGGGACAGTAGACCTGAGTAATTGATATAAATTTCAGCTTCATACCTCCACGCGTTCCTGAGAAAAAGGGTCTTGACAGACGGACGGACAGACGGACAACAAAGTGATCCTATAAGGGTTCCGTTTTTTCCTTTTGAGGTACGGAACCCTAAAAATGAAAACTTATGGATTACATTTGATGAAGCATTTAGTAAGGATCATTTCGCAATAAACAGCATCTCTTAACTCTTACAATTTTAGGAAATATATGGGTCTAACTAAAGCGCGGCGGAAGCAAAGTTTCCCCCTCTCCCCCTACCAACCGAGCGGTGTCCCGCGGTGGCCCTTAGTATGAATCCACTCAGAATTATCCAAAGTACAACTGTGTCAAGTATGATCCCTTATCTAAAAAGAATCAGGGTACAGCGGACCAAATCCCGAACCCACGCGTAAAATCGTTTATCGTTAACTTTGCCCTTCATTATCTATTTCAATATTTACACTAGCAAAAAAGTGTGTATATCGTTTTGTAGAAAATTTAATGTAAATTATTTATGTCTTAGAACATTTTTTGTTGCGGGTTATCGTTTACGAGATATTTACGAAAAACCAAAAAAAGGGACCTTTGGACCCCCCCCCCCCCCCACACGTTAGCGGCGCTCCCCCCCATCAGGACTTTTAGTATGTTGTTTAAGGCACCTTCACCTACAACTATTCCAAAATTCGCACACACATGTATTATTTCCCCTAAGTTTTGCTTCCTTTGGTGGGCTATTGTAGAGTAGTTAAAACTTGCGACACATTTTAACAGTCCTTTATCACGGAGTGTGGGCGTTGATAATCTTATCACGATTCGCACCACATTCACTGATGCGGTGTCGATAATAATTTCTAAAAATAAACAGACATGGCAAATTACAATGCTTTATTGTACTTTTTATAAACATTCTATAAGTTAGACACTCAATGAGAGATCACAAACCAATCTGTATATTATTATAATATTCGAATAGATATTAAAATATTTTCCACTATAACGCTGGTAGAATAAAGCAGATAATGCATCTTTTTTTTTTAATATTGCATCTTTTTTAATTGGGACAAAGTGTATTTTTATTTAGGGCTATGGAAGATCCACTTCCCTAGAAAATCAGTTCGGAACTATCGGCTCTTTACTGGTGTCGTATAACGTCGACGTAAATTCGGTTTTTTATTTAATTAGGTTAATTTTATTAAGTTATGGACCATGTCGTCATCCCATTCGAGTTCTTTTTTATTTGCACTTTATTGTTTCTTCTTCCTGGGACGCATGCAACAAGCGTCACTAGTGTCCAGCATATTGTAATTGGCGTTACCCTGCGTCTTCGATTGGACGAACTTGGCGTGAGTCTCGGCCGAGAGGTAGTATTGCTTCACAGCTGGCACATTCTTCATCGCGTCCAAGTAGTTCGCCTAGAGATAAGAGAAGATAGTGTGAGCTATACAAATAATAGCATAGAAATTAATGGAACAACACTTATAGACGTGATAAAGGCTTTTTTTAAGATTACAGGTCTTAAAGGATTGTGGTTACTAAATATATTGAAATAACACTGAGTTACAATAGACAAGGGTATTCTTAGACGATGAATAGTTAAGTTATTTCAAAAGAAAAAGAGAAATCTCTAAAATAGCACCCACCACACGCTCATATTTGGTCTTGTCAATGGCCATTTCTGGTTTCCCAAGGAGGGGCAGGGATTCAAAGCGCTCCAGATGTGGAAAGATGGTGAAGTCCACAAGGCCAGGCTCATTGCTGTGCAGATACTTGGTGCCCCGAGATTCTAGTTCTTTCTGGAGAAGATTTAAACCCTTGTGGTAATCCTCCAGGTGTGACGGTTGCAAGCCATCAGGGTTGAATGCAGCAGTGTAGTAAGCTGAATTTGCCTGAAAATCAAGTATTTGCTGAGTATTTTGCGTACATGAAACGGCAATCTTACCTATTATACCTATCAGGAAATTAACTAAGGCAACTAGCAATAGCAGCAAGAAAGATTTAACAGTGATATGTATAGTTGAAAGTTATTCGACAATAGGAGAATACAGGTTTACACAACTTAGAAGGCGCGTGGATTAATCAATAATAGACTCTGCGTCAACGGCTTAAGTGCTTCGCCACGCGCCTTCTAAGTTGTGTCGTGCTATACCTAAGTGATAACAATAAACAAAGTCATTAAACTTAATAGGGTATTACACCATTTTTTGAAATGTGGTTTAAAATGATCCTTATGTCGGATTGAATCACAAGATTTTTTTATTTCATATCCTGAATGGGATAAATACTTTAAATGTACTTTAAAATTTTCATTTTCAGTTTTCGCGCTAAAAAGCTAGCCGCCATTTTAGCTGGGTCTAATAAGTACAGTAACTGTACAAATCAAGATTTTGTAACGCTTTGTTTACAGCAGAAGTGACGTCACAGCAGCTAACAATACGGCGCCTACCGTTATGGGACCGATTAAAAAACAACATTTTATAAATGTAATCATAAAATTATTTTTGTATTTACAGGTTCGTCACAAACCAAAGGCTGCATCATGACATGAAAATAAACAGTTAAAGAAGAAATACCTGACAAATCACTAAGATACAAGGAACGATTGCAACACATCCAAATCAACTTGCAGTAAATCTGATGACCCCAAAGATAACTTTTAGAAGACTGAAACGTAAAGTCCCACAAGATTTAATTCTATAAACTCGGATGTGTCAATGGACATATACCATGCAAGCCTAATATCAATATAGACCACAACAATTGCTCAATGTCAACGGAAGACAGATCGCAAGATAAGGGAAAAAAAAATAAAAAAATGTATTTTTATGATTAAAATGTTTCAATTCAATTCAATGTTTTAGGTAGCATTTTTATATAATCTATCATAAATCAGTACTTCCCGATTTTTCCTTGAATGGTGTATAATACCCTATTATCTTTAAAATGTGTTTTTTAATGATCTCATCACATTTTTCATAGGGCAAGTTGCAACATTAATAGACGATAGAGGAAAAATATTATAATTAATTTAATAAAGGATAAATTAACAAATGTGTTTTGATGTTTCATTTCAGGTTACAAGGCTTCATTTTTATCAAAGAGGTGGGTTAATGCGCAAAGTAATTTGTTCATGAATAAAAGTACAAGTCATGTTTCATCTTCAGATTACTTACACCCATGAACAACTCAACGAACATCTTGTCCTCAGCCCTACGGAGAGGGTCGGTTGACTGCAATGGTACTTCTGGATATTTCTCATCCAAATAGGTGTTTATGATGGTGCTATCAAATATAGCTTTGCCTTGCTCATATTCCAAGGCAGGTACAGCGCCTAAAGAAAAATAAAACAAATTAGAGTAGTTACTTAGTTAGAGATGTGAATCTTTTCGACATACATTGTACATCTTATATATAAAATTCTCATGTCACAGCTTTTGTAACCAAACTCCTCCGAAACGGCTCAACCGATTCCTATGAAATTTGGAGTGTATGTTCAGTAGGTCTGAGAATAGGACGTAAGCTATTTATCATACCCAAAAAAAAAAAATATATAATAATGCGGTACGAAGTCCATGGGGTCAGCTAGTATATTTATATAAAAGTTTAAGTAATTAGATAAATCTTCTCATTAATGAGTGGTTGCTTACAAACAAAGCAGAAGGTGAAAAAACAGGAACAAATAATTGAATAAACAGGATAATGGATGGAATTAATTATGAAAACGAGGAAAAGCTTATTCAATGTTAAAACATTTACCTTTAGGGTTGAATTCGTAGATCCATTCTGGTTTGCTATCCAAGTTGATGAATACCAAATCGTGTTGGAGGCCCTTGGCATTGAGTACTAGTACACTACGCTCTGCGTACGGGCAGAACCTCATGGCAAATAGGCGGAGCTTGCCACCAAATGCAGGCAGGGCATCACCTAACAAACAATAATTCACTTGTCATAATAATAGACTTGAATTTATTTGTTATCTTAGTATCTTCAAATTTAGCCATAAGATATATGAATCTATAATAATAGAAACAGCTTACCAGTAGTTAAATGTTTTTCAGACATTGTTGAAAGCTGCAGTCAAACTGTGAAAGAATTTATACTTTTTATCGTCAGTCAAATAAAACAACAAGCATCTGTCTATGTCTAAATTTGAAAAAGACCTAATTTTGGTGTATTCACAGCCAGTTACTATATTCCTATTGGAATGACTGAATCAGAATGACCGTTATTAGAGAATAACCTTTATATATGTGCATACGAATACGACGACTACTTCCGTCGATAACGAGATAATATGCTGAGTAATGGTAGGCGACTAAACACTCAATCTAGTAAAATTTCGAACTAAAAACAAGATTGAGTGTACAAACCTTGATTTTTTTTAGAACACGGCTAGGACGCCGATAATGTCGTTTCAGTTAATTTACTAGGCCAGCACAGAAATGAAAATAATACATACCTCGCTGAATATGTGTACTGGCAGCAAGTGCTTTAACTTTGTTTAATTAGTCTTTATCTGAACAATGATTTGGTAAAACAACGCAATGAATACACGAACCGGATCAAATGACAACTACAATCCACAACTACATCTGGCGACGAAACGAACGCAGAACGAAACGAATAAGAAACGAACGAATGAAATGAGCTGCCACTACACTACCGGTGCCGAGTCCCGTCATGACGTGCCGTGCCGTGCCGGTGCATGACACATAGGGATGACAACTTTTTTTTTTTCTTAGTCTATCAGGAAGATTATTGAAAAGTATTGGACACGATTTTTTTCTTTTTTCACGTAATCAAACTTATACGGAGATATAGAGTTGAAATGTCGCGTGGCGTCACGGTTAGGTACGATTTATACCTAACGGTGACGTAGTTAGCCCCCACTCTCCAACTTTAATGCGTTTTAACTTAGTCATTCTTTGTTAATTTGATAAAACAAAAAATACGTGTCTAATATTTTTTTCTGACGGACTAATTAGAATTTCGATTTCTTCACCCTGTCGTCATCCCTATTAGTACCTATAACCGGTGCCTGCTCTGTGACCAAGTTTTAGGCCAGGTGCGCAGGGGACGATGGTGAAGGCTAGTATGTCTCTTTACCTAACATTATGACGAGAAAAGAAATTTGGGCAAGTTTTTAAATTGTGAATGAATATACTTATTACCTCCATGGCATGACATGACGTCATCATCGAACTGTCAATAGCTAAATGTTCGGTTTCCGAATGCGATTTGCAGACTCGGAATTCCGAATGACGTCACCCGGTCACCCGACGTAACCCAACGCAGGGCTCCCATTCTGCCATACATTGAACTTGAACCCCCGCACATGGAGTGCAACACAAACTGCCAAGAAATAGGGGCCCGCCGTAGCGGGGGAAGGGGAACCCGTCGACCAAGTCACAAGCACAAGTAAATAAACTCAGTCAAAGCTAGGGTTAGTGTTGGAATAGGGACTAAAGGGAAATCAAGCTAAACAGAACTATACGCAATATTTAACTAGGTTTGTAATCACGGTATACATTGTATTTTCACAATTGACAATATAATTCTTTGACACCTAATAACAACTATCGTGACATTCGTAACCTAGGTGACTACAGCAATCACTGATTTAAATGTTACACTAGATAGGTACCAACCTTGACAAAACGGTGACACTGAAAGTACGCCCCGTGGCGTACTTCTGAAGTTCCTCAAGTCAGTAGCCAATCAGACGCCGGCCGCGTGACAAGGCGCGAAATCCAAATTTCAGTCAGTAATAATGGGCAAATACGCAGTAAAATGTTGCAGCAATCGATTCCATAATCAAAATAAGTCCATTGGGAACACGTTTCACAGTAGAGTTTTAATTTTAATGTCATATTATTTTTATTAACACTAAATCAAAATTTCATTACGAAGGGTTTTCAATTGTTCACTTTTTAAGCCCAATGTTGCAAGGTAATCATGGTTCAAAATTAACCACATTTCAGGGAAATTGTTAGACAAACCGTATAGTTTTCAGTGATCTAATAATATATTGATATTATTAGATCACGGATTAGTTATTTACATTGGTAAATAATGGCGTTTTGATATTATATATATATATATATATAATATATATATATATATATATATATTCAGTCAGGGGTACTAAGCGGTAACTTTCTAGTCCGGAAGTTTGCTGATAGTATACGGGTACGCGAACCCGTCTTCCCGAGCTACTGTTGTCTCATAATGTTCCTTCCGAGATAATAGTATCCTCACCTAATTCCTGTCCACCTTCCCCCCACATCCCGTCTACATTATCCCTGTTCCTTCCATTTCCTTTTCCTATCCTAATCCGCCAATCCACAGGTAAGCCGTGCCTTCGGATGCATGACTCCCTAGTCATGCATGCGAGCCTAGTAATAAGCGTGCCGACTTTGCCCTGGGACCTGGTGAACCCAGATATATGGCTAGCCTTATCTCAGCATGCGGGGCTCTGCTGAGATGGACAAATATCCCTTGCTACTCGTGGGAACGCAATGGTTTCGAAAGTAAATAAAAACTTTAAAAATGGCGGCGATGCGGTTCGCAACTCATCACGTCTCGTTTCCCATAGAGGCGGAAAGTGGCCCATGGAGAGCCGCTTTGCTACGATGAATGTCAGAGGAGGATTGAAAGATAAATTGGACGATGTATGTCAGATGATGCAAGACAGACAGATTGACGTGCTGTGTGTGAATGAGACGAAGCGTAAAGGATGCGGCTCCACGAATCATGGAACCTACACGGCATACTGGGCTGGTGTTCCCGATACCAGTCGAGGCTGTAAAGGTGTTGGAGTAATCCTTTCTGCAAGAATGACTGAGTGTGTGACTGAATTTGAGTATGTGAGTCCCAGACTTCTGTGGATAAGAATGAAAGTTGGACTCAACCGAATTTTCATTTTGGGTGTTTATGCACCTACTGATGTGGGTTCGAGTGGGTCCGTTAAAGAGCGCAAGGAAAGGGATGACTTTTGGGATTGTGTGAGAGATGTTTTAAATGAGTGTAAGCAAAATGAGAGAGTTGTTATGCTAGGTGATTTTAATGGTTGGGTCGGAATTAAAAGGGATGGATATGAAAAGGTTTTGGGCAAATTTGGTGACGAAAGAGTGAATGAAAACGGAAAGAATTTGTTAGAAATTTGTTTGAACAGAAATCTTGTTGTGACAAACACCATGTTTAATCACAAAAAGATTCATATGTATACTAGAGAAGAAGGATATTCGAGAAGTATGATAGACTTTGTAATTGTGGACGAAAGGCTGAAAAGTAAAGTGACGGATACCCGGGTATACCGAGGTGTTGGTATCGACACAGACCACCATTTAGTCGTCAGTCGAATAAGAGGACTCTTTAATCGATGGCGGCACCGGGTATCTAAACAAGAGACTATTTTGGAACGTGTGAAAGTAGAAAACTTACAGAATGAGAATGTACAAGAAGAATTTCGTAATAAGTTAAATGATCGGTTTGATGGTATAGATGGGATACAAGAAATGGAAGTTTTATGGGAAACATTTAAAAATAAAGTGGTGAGTGTTGCTGTTGAAGTGTGTGGGGTATCCAAAAGAAGGAAAGGAAGAATGCAGAAGAGTGAATGGTTTGATAAGGAAGTACGTAAGGTTGTATCCGAAAAGAAAAAAGCATGGTTAGACTGGCTAGCAGTTAAAGCTAGTAAAAGAGTAGGACAGGTGACAAATGAATGCGTTCAGGAAAAAAGAGAGTTTTACAAGAAGCTAAAAGAAAAAGTGAAAGCAATCGTGGATAAGAAGAAGAGTGAGTGGTCAGATGCATTAGACCTAAAGCTATCAGATAGCTTTAGGTCTAATGTAAAACTGTTCTGGAAGTCCATAAGAACTGCCCGTGGAAAGTCGGCCAACTCGGAACTTGGCAAAATCAGGAGTGAAAGTGGAGATTTGTTAAATGAAGAGGAAAGTGTGCTAAAGAGATAGAAAGAATATTTTGAAAGTTTGTTTGGAAAAGGACAGGTAGTAAATGATGAATGCAACGAATTTCAAGACGATGTGAATGAAAGTGAAATTAGTCTAGATGAAGTAATGGAAGCACTGATTAGTTTGAAAGTAGGTAAGGCTGCTGGGTGTGACAGAGTTTCAGCTGAGATGCTTAAAGCTGGAAAGGGTGTAGTTGCGAGTCAGCTGTACCGCCTTTTCAACCTGTGTTGGAGGATAGGCCGAGTACCAAGTGACTGGTGCAAGGCTGTAATCGTACCGTTGTTTAAAGGAAAAGGGTCACAGCAGGACTGCAAAAACTACCGCGGAATCAGCCTCTTAAGTGTTGTGGGGAAATTATATGCAAAAGTATTGATTGAAAGGGTAGTGAAAGAAACAGATGAAAGGATATGGGATGTTCAAGCAGGATTTAGAAAGGGAATGGGATGTACGGACCAGGTTTTCTCCTTACGTGGCATAACCGAAAAGTTTTTGGCTAAAAGTCACAAGGTTTATTGCGTATTCGTGGACCTGGAGAAAGCTTACGACCGAGTGGAGAGGGATGAATTATGGAAGGCCTTGTCTATGAAGGGGGTGGACGACAACCTGATTCGAGCATTAAAATCTCTATATGAGAATTCTAGTGCTTGTGTCAGGGTGAACGGCGCGTACACTGATAGGTTTAGGATTGATAAAGGTCTTAGACAGGGATGTGTAGCGTCGCCGTGGCTGTTCAATGTGTTCATTGATGACTGCCTAAAGGAATTGAAAGAGAAAGAGTGTGGCTTAAGAATGAATGAGTTACTCGTCAAATGTCTCCTTTATGCGGATGATCAAGTAATACTTGCGTCATCAGCTGAGGAGTTACAAGAGATGGTAACAAGTCTGCATGTGTCATTAGAAAGAAAGGGTATGAAAATCAACGTAAGCAAGACGAAAGTTCTGGTTTTTGAAAGAGATGAATTTAGGACGCTGTGTGAAATTATGATAGGGGGTAAGAAAGTGGAACAAGTGGATGAATTCATATATTTGGGTTCAAAATTTACTAGGGATGGAAAGTGTGATGGTGACATAGAACGAAGAGTGAATGCTGGAAATTCAATTAATGGGGCATTGCATGCTTTTATGACTAGCCACAAAGTCTCGGCAAAGGCTCGAGTGGCTGTACATAGAGGTGTGCTAGTGCCGACACTTATGTATGGTAGTGAAAGTTGGGTATGGCAGAAGAAGCACGAAAGTAAAATCAATGCTGTAGAAATGAGAGCATTGCGGAATATTGCAAATGTCAAATTGAGTGATAGGGTAAGGAATAGCGTGATAAGGGAGCGGTGTGGTGTGAAAGAGGATGTAGTGACAAAAATAGAAAAAGGTATGCTATATTGGTTTGGTCATATGGAAAGGATGAATGAGAGAAGACTGACAAAAAGTATTTATATGGCTAGTGTGAATGGAGGTGCTGGAAGAGGAAGACCGAGGCGAATGTTCTTGGATCAAATTCAGGACAATCTGATTAAAGGCCAGGTCAAAAGTACTTTAAACCGACGAGCATGTATGCGGAACGGGATGAAAGTTGAAGAAGCGAGAGAAGTATGCAAGAGTCGTAGCAAATGGAAAGAAGTGGTCTCTGCCTACCCCTATGGGAAAAAGGCGTGATATTATGTATGTATGTATGTATGTATATATATATTGAATTAGATAATGATAATAAATAATAATTACAAGATATTTTATTACAGATATTTGGTGTAGGTACACGTAGTAAGAAATTAAAATTAACATTAGTCAAAATATGAACAAACTTCATTTCAATATCTACCATGGATAGGGCCTAATACTTAAAACAATTCATACTCTGAATGTTTCTCGTTTATAAACTTGTTTAAATAAAATTTTGACAATATAAAAGCAAAATAAGATGTTGAACGGCCTTTAACATTAACTTATTGAAAAAAAAAAACTTTGGGGTAAATTTCCCGACACTGGTATCACTACCCGTTTGACATCCCTTTGACAGCCATGAATATTGCTATCTTTGTCTAGCGTCAATTCGGCGTATTCGTAGCATACGAGTAGGAAAGAGTTAGACACAGTTTTACTACAACTTTTCGTAGTTTTCAGAGTTACGACTCGATTTTCAAGTTTTGACACGTTTCTTCGAGATGTTTTATATGAAGCTTCGTCTCTAGTAATGTACCTCAGTGACAGCAATAGACTAGGAGCATAGAGCTGAGACGTGTGGCGTCACCAACCTCTTTCAACACCCCCACTGGAGACCCATACGTCTCAAGCAGAATTCATGCTTTGGTCGCGGAAGACCCTTGGTGAGAGCGTCTGCCGGCATTGAACCAGTTTCCAAATAAGTTACTGAAATTTCTTTGGAATCCACCAGTTCTCTCACGAAGTGGTACCTGATGTTAATATGTTTAGACCTTCTACCTACAACATTGGAATAAATCAACTTTGCAGCACTTTGACTGTCACTAAACAGTTCTACTGACACATTAACACCAGTTAATTCCTCATATAAACCCTTCAAACAAACAATTTCCTTTGAAGCTTCACAAGCAGCAATGTACTCAGCTTCGGCTGAGCTCAATGCGACACATCGTTGCTTACGAGCTTGCCACGCTATCACAGCACCACCTAAAACGATCATAAACCCGGTAAGCGAGTGACCGTCATCATTCTTGCCCCAATCTGCGTCACAGAAAGCATGAAGTGATGCTGTTGTTTTCTTATACTTCAAAACAGTATCCATTGTGCCCTTGATATAACGCAAGACACGCTTCAGAGCCGCCATGTGAGTCTCATTCCAATAAATATTATACTGGCTGAGATAACTCACAGCAAACGCTATGTCAGGCCTTGTCCCCAAAGCAAGATAGATCAAAGACCCAATTATCTCCTGATAGCGAGGATCGTGGTTCACATTTCCTTTCTCCAACTTTAGATTGACTTCTAGAGGGGTCGCAACAGGTTTGCAATCTTTCATCCCATATCTGTCGAGGATCTTTTGGACAAAACACTTTTGATTCAGATGAATCTCATTGGATTTCGGAAATTGAGTGACTTGTATACCTAAACACTCTTTCGCCTCTCCTAAGTCCTTAATTTTAAAACCCTTTGCAATGTGTCCCTTCAAATATTGGATTTCTTTCTCTGAATTTCCAAAAATATAGAAGTCATCGACGTAAAGTGCGATAGCTAAAAGCTTATCTCCATTTTTCCTTATATACACACAAGGGTCATATTTGGACCTCTTGAATCCAAACTTTATAATATGTGCATCCACTTTCACATTCCAGCATCGAGCTGCTTGCTTTAACCCATAAATGGCTTTCTTAAGCTTGCACACCTTTTTCTCAAGTCCTTTCTTGATAAAAGACTCTGGCTGTTCCATATAAAGATCCTCTTGGAGATCTCCGTGTAAGAACGCCGTTGTGACATCTATGTGATGTACCTTTAAATTCTTTTCTACTGACAAAGCAAGGAGCATCCTAATTGATGACAGCTTCACAACAGGTGCGAATGTTTCGAAATAATCTTCCCCCCACTGCTGGGAGTAACCTTTGGCGACCAGCCTTGCCTTATATTTTTGAACAGCACCATCTGCTCCAATTTTCAGCTTAAATAGCCATTTGCACTTGACAATATTTGTGTCACGAGGGCGATCAACCAACTCCCAGGTTCCATTTTCTATAAGGGAATTATATTCATCTTCCATAGCTTTGCGCCAAAGTGTCTTGTCTGAACGCTCCATGGCATCCTTGACCGAATCAGGATCTGACGACCCACTTGACGCTAGGAAGTTATACTCCATGTCATCATACCTAAGTGGAACTCTATTCCGAGTAGGATACCTCCTCTCAGGAGTTTCATTAACTTCTGCTCTCTCTACATCAGCCATTTCTCCCTGAAGAGAACTGCTAGGAAGTTCCGTATCATTGGCTTGTGCTTCAGCGTGACGTTCCTGGCGAGAGCTACATGGGAGCTCTGCCTCTTCTTCAACATCTGATCCCGAAACAAACTCTTCTTCATCGTCAACTTCGATATTAGGATCAGGGGAAATCACTTCCTCTTCACTGAAATCCCAATGATACCTATCTCTAGGCTCAACATCTTTGTTCGAGTTAGGATTTGAACCCTTCCTCATATCCTTCTTAGGCTTGGGTTCTTCCTTCTTTGAAACACTTCCAGATTTCTCAGTTTGGTTTTCCTTGAAAACTGCATCACGAGCGACAATACCCCTCCTTGGGTTCTTCAAATCATCAACGAACCTGTAACCCTTCTGATCTTCACTGTAGCCAACAAATCTTAGCTCACGGGTCTTGGAGTCGAACTTCTTTGTACTCCCGTCCTTGATGAGAACCTGTGCCACAGATCCAAACATCCTCAGGTGGGAAAGATCAACTTCTTGACCTGACCAGACTTCCTCAGGAACCTTGTCCTTAAGAGCCATCGTAGGTGATCGGTTTTTTAAATAAATGGCCGTATGTACAGCTTCGCCCCAATATTTTTTGCTGAGACCACTATCTTGAAGCATGCAACGTGCCTTCTCGGTCACCGTTCTTATGCTCCTCTCCGTAACTCCGTTTTGAGCTGGAGTATGAGGAACGCTCGTTTGATGTTGAATTCCATATTTCTTCAAAAAAGATTGGAATTCCTTGTTGGTGTACTCCGTACCATTGTCGCTTCTAAACTTCTTTATCTTCTTTCCACTTTGATTCTCCGCAAACGCTTTGAATTCCCGGAATTTGTCGAGAACCTCAGTCTTCGACTTCAATATGTAACCGAAAATTTTTCTGCTATAGTCGTCAATAAATAACAGAAAATATCGTGCTCCACCCCAGGACTCTATTTCCACTGGACCTGCCAGGTCGCTATGTACTAGCTCCAATAAGTCGTTAGCTCGCTTACACTTCTTGCGTTGAGGAAACTTCTTCTCACACAACTTGCCTTGGCTACAAGCCACACAGGGATCAGCTTTATCCCTCTTACCAAAACTAAGACCCTTGACGATCTTCTTTAACTTAATCATCTGAGGTTCGGATAGATGTCCTAACCTCCGATGCCACAACTCGTAATCACTCTGACTACTTTCGCCTAAAAGAACCGCCGTCTTGTTATTGGCTGGACCTAAAACATAAAGTCCGTTTTTACGTGGTGCTGTGAATAACGGGTTTCCACATATATCGACATTATCAAAAACTTTACAGCATTTTTTATCAAAAACAATGACTTTGCCATCTTCTGTAAACTTACTAACAGAAATTAAATTCGTGAGAAGCTCAGGTATAAGTAATACATTACTCATTTTTATACCTGTTGTATGCCCCTCATGACTCACCTTCAAATCAACGGTACCCTGCGTTTTCGAAAGAATTTTGTCCTTATTCGCACAAGTAATAAACTTTGGAGAAAAATTTTCCGGCTTCAAAATTCTTTCGTTTGTGGTCATGTGAGACGTAGCTCCCGAATCTATGACCCAGCTTTCTTCAGACCTAGAACCTCTAGCTACAAACGTTATAAATTCTTCTGAATCAGCAGTTTCATTAGCAACACAAGATTTAGGCTTACCATCATTGTCACTTTTGAACTTTTTACACTGCCACTTAAAATGACCTTTCTTTTTACAATAATGGCAAACTACAGTCTTCTTACCACTACCACTCGCACTGGAATTGGACACAAGCACAGAGTCATCCTTGGTATCACCACTGGCTTGCTGACTTTGTCGTTGGCCTTCTTTCAACAATGTAGACACTACTGCCTCAGTAGAAATCTTCGTGCCAGAATGCTCCAACGCCATCACCAAAGGATTGTAAGAATCCGTCAAACCAGCTAGCATGATGATGCCGATAAACTCATCATCCAATCCTGCTTTTATTGACTGTAGTGCTTGATGCGTTGCTTGTATCTCAGTTACGTACGCCTCTACAGTAGAAAAAGAGTCTAACTTGAGACTGAATAACTTTCGCAATAAAGTAAGCCGACGCATCAATCCGGAATCCGCATACGCCTTCTTTAACGAGTCCCATGTCTCCCTAGCCGTCTTCGCTGCGGCTACTAGAGGGTAAACATGCTCTGCAATAGCTAGACATATCTTGGCCCGTGCCTTAGCATCTCGTTTCTTACCAGCATCCGTAGTAACAGAAAAATCTTCTTGCTCTATACAATCCCACAGATCGTACTCTATAAGGATCATCTGCATAGCAAAAGACCATGTTCCATAGTTGGATTGGCCTGTTAGCTTTGAAATGCTGTTCAAGTCTTTTGAAGACATCACGACGTATGTTACGCGATTCTATAAAACCTAGCTAATTTCCCTACAAATTTAGCCAAACAAGCAACGGGCTGGGCCCATAACCTGTTGGAATAGGGACTAAAGGGAAATCAAGCTAAGCAGAGTAAACTATACGCAATATTTAACTAGGTTTGTAATCACGGTATACATTGTATTTTCACAATTGACAATATAATTCTTTGACACCTAATAACAACTATCGTGACATTCGTAACCTAGGTGACTACAGCAATAGACTAGGAGCATAGAGCTGAGACGTGTGGCGTCACCAACCTCTTTCAACAGTTAGGTATTTATTTGAAGATCGATTATTATGATGAATTATTTTCATATTCCCAAATTTTTAAACGATTCTTGTAAGAATTAAATAAATACTTAGCTAACCAACATTGGTTTTTGTGAGCCGGCGATAACAAGAACCCGGCTACCGCCGGCGCCAACGCAACGACACGACAGGGTAAACCCACAAACTACGGCCCGGTTCCTATATCCACGAAACGCCTCGTTTTGCCTACGGACGGTTGATTTTTGACATTTGTTCCATAGAGAATCTGTCAAATTTTAACCGTCCGTAGGCAAAACGAGGCGTTGTTTGGATATAGGAACCGGGCGTAAGAGATACTACGTATGGTAAACCGTTTCTCACGCCCGCCAGTAGGAAAATTAACTTGGGCCTAATTAATTAACCTCTTGTGTTTCGTTTCGGCATTGAGCTACATAAGTAGTGTATTGAAAAAATAATATTTATTTATTTATTTATTCAATGCAACCATATACATTTTTCTTAATGTAGGATCATTAGATCTTAAATAACTAGTAAATATAGTAGAGTACATGGACCCTGGCAGGGCATGGCATATATTGGCAAATATATAATACATGTTGAGAAATTGTAAAACAGCTACATTGAAGAAGTCTGTTTCGAGAGATGACGCCATCGCTGATATTACCTACCTAATTCACCATTTCTCTTCGGCACCCGCGCGAGAACCTGTTGTAAAGCGGTAAGTACGTTATCAAAGCAGCTTAATGATAGGAAAACCGCTCTGTCATTGTAGCCCACACTGAGTTACTCGATGTCTGCGTGTCGAGTTAACAAAATATAAAATAGTCGTGATTAGTTTGTAATGAACACAGTGGCTTTAGCAGCGTTGAGAGCGGTGGTCCCCGTTGTTCAGAGTTTAAAATACGTTCTGCCAATCTATCGCAATATGGCAGGAGGAAATGTCAAAATCAACTTCAATACGAAGCATTTGATGAAAGGTTAGTTTTTCTCGCGAGCAGTTTTGCGCTCTTTCGCCTTGAAAATAAGACCTGATTTTATTTAGTGGAAGAATAAAGTCCAAGAGATTAATTGATAACTTTCGGACTAATGTCGTACGTACGCATATTCAAGGTTAAGTTTGTAAATAGAACGCACATCACATGATCATAACATAAGCAATTACCATGTATAAAAGTTTATTCAGAAAAGAATAAGTAAAAAAATAAAAATAAACTACAAATAGGCAAGTAGCATTTAAATTTACAGAGAAAAAAACTAAACAATAACCTAAAAACCTAAATTAGGGCCTTTCATGTTGTACTTACATTAAGAATTGTATGTAAGCATAATAATGTGTAAGTACCTACCTAAGTGTTCGAAAAAAGCGGGCTCACTCGGGAGTCGGGAAGCAATAGTAGATTGTACAACAAGAGCATAAAACAAGCCATTTCACCCGAGATTTACAGATATACACCCGAGCCGAGAGGCGAGGGTGTATTGTAAGTCAAGGGGAAAATGGGTTTTATGCTGGTGTTTTACACTCTGCTTTTCACTTCGACTGCGAGGAAATTAAATAATATTAAAAATAACACATTCCGCAAATGGCTTGGATTTTGCGGCAATATATTTTCAACTAAGTTTTTAGCGATGGAGAGAACCATCGTAGTATTATTCGGTGAAAGCACTAGTTTATCATCACTACTCGATGATGATCTTTGAAATTAGAATTAACGAAATTGAAAGAAATTAAAATAAAAAAAACTCAACGCACCAATTTTTACCAATTCAGAACAAAGAATGAATTTCCGCCATTTCATTTTTATTTTTTAATTTTCAGCAATGTGACGTTTGACTTAAGTCACGCCACGTGTAATGCCATGGTTATGTTTTTTTGTTTGATTTTCAGGAATACACACATCTTTTCGTCGTTAAATTTTTAATTATTCATTTGATAATCCATACTAATATTTTAAAATAGAGAATATAAAGAATAAATCACTAGAAAAAGCATGTTTCATGTATAAGATTATATGAAGCTTAAAAGTGTATGTGGCTGTATGCCCTCATCTCCTTAGTCTTAGACGAAGATTTTATTTATGCTCTAGAGCCTAAAATTCAATTTTATGCAGCCTTCTGTCAGCCTAAAGAACTTTACGAGCAAGAGAAGTGAAAAGGGATTTCCATTGGGATCCTATAGGGACGAGCTTCAAAACGTCACGGCGTCGAAACTGAACCTTAAGCTAGTAGATTTAAAGTTCAATTTGATCGCCGTGACGTTTTGACTTTCCTTATTAGAATCCCCTTGATTCCCAAATGAGTATTAAAATTATCTCGAAAAGTATATACCGTGCACTGCACTTAATTGTAGGGTAGAGGTAGTACTGATTGAGTTTAAAATGTACATTAATTTACACCGTCTAATTATTTATAGTCTCATTACCTGGGCGACTTGGCTCTGCTCGGGTGAAAATAACTAAAACCGAGTTTTCTCAGACTGGTAGGTACTTGATACCTAGCTAGATCGATTTGTCGCCCCGAAACCCCCTATATTCCAAATTTCGTCCAATTCGTTAGAGCCGAGTCGTTTCTGAGATCGTTTGGATAAATAAATAAACAGAGAAATATACCAAGATTAGCGCGTTTAAAGTATAAGATTTACAAGTTTTAATTTTTGTTTCGTCTTGCTTTTAGGTACATTCGCCATCAGATACACTGAAGCGAATCACTGGGATGGGATCCTATATAGGGAACGTCAAAACGTCACGGAGCTCGAATTGGACTTTAAATCTATTAGCTACTTATTTTAAAGTTAGGTTTCAACACCTAGACGGTAGGAATATGGGCGGCTCTATATCACAGGGTCACCCTAGGCATCTTTTCTAATAAAGCCCTTGATCGCGATCTTATCGTTAAGAAGTTAGAGTGCATTCACATAATTTGGATCACCTCGCCCACTCCGATATAGTGTTAGCACTGTGCATTAACAGACGGTCTAGCCCTTCCGCTTTGGGGCAAGCCAAGCAAGAGGCTCGTGCTAACGAATGGCACACCGCCATAACATGTGATTGCACATGCGCTAGATAATTTCTCGCCTTCTTCCAGGTGACCCGTTACCGAAGTACAATGGGAAGCTGCGGATCTACAACATGCGGTACTGCCCCTACGCACACCGCACAATCTTGGTCCTCAACGCCAAACAAATCGACTATGAAGTCGTCAACATAGACTTGGTGGATAAGCCGGAATGGCTCACCAGTAAAAGCCTCTTCGGTAGGTATCAATTTCTCCAAATTGGTTATGCTGGCTGATTTTAAAAAGTAACAAAAGATACTGAGCTGACAAAACAGCAATTTTGATCTTCTATCTGAGTATTTCCAGAGCTTATAAAATACAATAGGCGAAACATGCCCTTTTAAAAGTTATTCCAAACGATACCTATTGATTCTAGTTTCTAGTCTATAAATGTAATACTTTGTCGAAACTCATTAGGTTAATGAACCATTAAGAACGCTAGTTAATCTACCTACATATAGGTATACTCGTACTTAACACATTCTAAACAATTAAGATTATTACCTACCTACGTGGGAATGCAGTATTAGTACATTACAGACCTAGGGTGGTGAATTCGTAAATGTCCCAGATAGCAGGTTTCTGTGGCCATAAATATGCGATCTGGGGCTTTACGAATTACCTCCCGTGGTTTGTCAAAAGTTTTACGTCTTGCCTTGGCCAAGAAGTGAGATTTTCTCTCCGCGTAGCGGGCAGAAAATCCCACTTTATGGCCAAGGGTGATGTAATAGTACATTACTACAGAGGCCGGGAAGGAGGAAGTTGCAGGCCGAGTATTATATAGGTACCGGATAGTTACGAGGCCGACAACTTCCGTTCCCCGCCGATGTATGTATAGTGCTTTTCTCAAACATGCAATGAAATAAATAAATAAAATAATATTTTATATATAATATATTTTGTATTTTTTACATAAATAAAACTGCGCTACCTATGTAGCAAATATGGTTCATGTTTTTTTAAAGCTGTATTGGCAGAATGTCATAGCAAACCATAGAGTAAATATTGCTTGTAGCTTTTTTAAATGACGGAATGCCAAGATTCTGTGTCACAATTATATCAAACAAATGGAAATTAAAAAAAAAGGGAGTTGCCGGCCTAGGCCTGCAACGTTTGTATGAAATTTCATTATAGACCAATTTGTCTAGCAGCGCCTGAAACGTGATACTTCCCGCTAATAAGAAGAACATAATATCAATATTTCATTGCATGTTTAAGAAAATTTCTATTACAATTAATTAAGGCTACTTAATAATTAGATGTGCTAGGCTGCTTTACTCGAGACCAAACCCCATGGAAATGGGTTTAAAATAGGATTGCAGTAGAGAACTTTTTATTGATTAGAAGAATGAAAACAAATTATTAACACGCGACATTGTATAAAGTAATGTGCTTAAATCAGCTGTGCCAAGCTCATTATCATTTGTGTGATGTCATTAGTGTCATTACATTACCTACTTAGGTACTGCAAACTAGGTTGCTGACTCGGCCGGCTGTACTGTACCCATAACCTAGTAATTGATTAGGTATACTTTGATCTTCGTATTAATAAAACTAAGGTATAGCTATGCCAATTGCCATGTTACGGTCTTCGCTGATAATTTGTGACTAGCAATATACGGGCATTTAAATGATATGACTAGTGCACTGGAGCTCTATTCGAAACGTTACATAGGGAAAGGGAAACTCCCTATCCCAGCGCTCACGCGTCACGGCGCTCAAATTGAACTTTAAATCTAGCTTCTTAAAGTTCGGTTTCAACGTCGTGACGCGTGAGCGCAGGGATATAGGGAATTTCCCTAAGCAACATTTCAAATAGAGCCCCTGTGTGCAAAATCCCGTCGATTTTCGCGAAATGAGTTTTGATTTAGAGTTTAGACCAATCAATATTTTGAAATATTGTCAATTCCCGCGTCTAACAAAAGGGAAGGTCATATGAATCTGTAAGGCTACAGGAATATTCAACGGCGTGACGGAGGTGGAAACGGATAACCATGGAATTAGTAATGTAATAGACATCGTTATAGAGGTAAGTATTATATGTTGGCTCCATGCGGAAAACCCGTAATTACAGGGAGTCCTCGGGGAAATGGGTCCGAGACAGAGGACCGATTACCCGATAAACGCTCATGTTTTACCTCATGTTTCCAGGTAAAGTTCCTTCAATAGAGATTCAAGATGGCGTCTGCATCGCGGAGAGCCTGGTCACGTCGGAGTACTTGGACGAGGTGTACCCTCAGCGACCCCTGCTGCCGAAAGATCCTTTGAAGAAGGCCCAAGCTAAAATTATTATTGAGGGATCAGGACCCGTAAGTATTAGCTCCTATATATTTCATTTGACGACCGGATTGGTATTACTGCATATAGGTGCAGGTGTACACAAATTAGAAAGCGCGTGGATTAAGCAATAATAGACTCTGCGTCATCGGCTTAAGTGCTTCGCCGCGCGCCTTCCAAGTTGTGTCGTGCTATATACCGATAGTTGTGGGTTCGAGTGCTAAAGTTTAAACTTCTCTTTGGAGTCGACCGAAGAAGCTTTAGTTACTTTGACGGTATTCAATTTACGTGAATTATCCAATCCAAGGATATTTTTTATTTATTTTACTGTAGAAAAATATATGCAGCTATCTATAAATTCATGGTAGGCCACTTACCCCGGTGGCGCTTTTCTGACCGGGTTTTTTATACAAAATTATATCGTTATGTGATGTAAATGTTTGTATTGTCTTGAAATTAGCAAAATGCAAACGAACGAGAGTGAAATATCTGTCGACTAACGACACAGTTGTCATATAGGCGAACATTGAAATTGAATACGTTTTGAATTCCAGATACAACAAATACTGATGAAAGTCATACGGACCCCTGGAGAGATCAAAGAAGAACATATTGCTGCTTACCACAAATACCTGACTTACATCCAGGATGAGGTCAAGAAGAGCGGTGCCAAGTTCATCGGGGGCTCCGAACCGGGCTTCGTCGACTACATGATCTGGCCGTGGTTCGAGAGGGTTATGGCTTTTTCCAAAAACCATGAAGTATTAAAAATAGACCCGTCGAAATACAAGATACTAGTACGTACCTATACCTTTATGAGCATAGTTCAAAAAATTATTTATTTATTTGGTCTACCAATGATTGTTACATCAATTCTAAAACTAGTTACATTGTTTTAATCTTACACTAAATGCACAATCTCTTAAAGGTAAACACCACATGCACTATCAATATATTAAATAAATTAATAAGTAAATTATGTTCAGCAGAACTCGTAGAAAGAAACCAGAGTGTAAACAAACTTTTTCAGTACCCAGGCCACAGAATCAGCTATCGATTCTAAGCATGTCTTGTAGGCTTGTTTGTTGGTAAAAAAAAATGGTATACAGGGATCGCTCACACCCTCGAAAAAAATTAATAAACGACAAAAAACATGCTTAGCATATACATACTAATATTACAAATGCGAAAGTAACTCTGTCTGTTACCACTTCACGCTTCAACCGCTGGACCGATTGATATGAAATTTGGCATGGATATAGTTGGAGTCCCGGGAAAGGACTAGTAGTACTTTTTATCCCGGAAAAACGCATAGTTCCCGCGGGAGCGCGATAACCGAATTCCACGCGGGCAGTCATAAATCTTTTGCCTGACCCTATATGTACTTTAGACTTGGTACTTGTCTCGGTAGGTATTTGGCATTGGCAATGACAACGAAAATAAGTAGGTACATTATTTTTTTCTCATTTTGTGGAAGGCTGAGTTCTGCGCGTCCGAATTTGAAGACTATTTTCTTAGTGTTCATTTGTACAAAATATAGGTAGCTTCAACAAATGTGAATATCTGCAATTTTGTTCAATTTCAGTTGGAATACATCAGCAACATGTACAAGGATCCGGCTGTCAGTCAGTATGTGGTGCCCGACGACATCCTGTTCAAATACACTGCAGCATATCAATCAGGAACCAAACCCAACTACAACCTTCTCACAGAAAATTAGAACTGTGAAATTGTGCTAATGATTAAAACAAAATGAAATAATTTGATCATGTTTTATTTATTATATAAAAAGAAAATACCACACAGTAAGAAAAAAAAAACTTAATGATCTATAAAATAATAAAACGAAACTGAGAAAAATACATCATTCCAATGTCCATAAGGGTTGCTATGTAATTACATGATACAATACAATTAAGATATGTTAACTAAAAATACAGATATGTCCAAAAATAACAGCATGATGTCGAAATATGAGTATCATTAAAAAGTAGCAGATGATGTCATTTTGTTATTATTAACAAATAACTAGAAGTTTATTATTAATGAAAAGTCCAACAAAAAAGACAGACATAATCCTGGCAGTGTAGGTACATCATTTGATACAGTTTTCAAGATCACTTATAATAAGTAGTAAGTCAAGGCACTTAACAATAAATTTTATTACCTAAGAATAAGCTATTTCTTTTGTCAAATAAATTATTAGAATTAGT
This sequence comes from Aethes cnicana, assembly GCA_963971205.1. Lineage (NCBI taxonomy): Eukaryota > Metazoa > Arthropoda > Insecta > Lepidoptera > Tortricidae > Aethes > Aethes cnicana. The sequence goes on from OZ020285.1 coordinate 5,364,048, forward strand.
CACCTTTATATTTCTCAGCCAGAGCTTCCAATTTAGTTGTGATGGTCTTGAGGTCAGTGTTTCTATCTAATTTTAAATAAGCAGTGCTTCTAATTTCGTGAAGTTTTATCCACTCTGGGGCCTCCTCAGTGAGCACTTTTATATCTCTCCGTAGGTCTTTGCTGGAGACATTGCTTTTGAAACTGCTCTCAAGCTTTGGGAGTATTACATTGAGAGGTAGGACATTTTTTCTCTCAGTAACAAATATGTTTCTCAATGTCTTAGCTAAGTCTGGAAGACGACTGTAGATAAGATATTTCTCCTCGTGCTCTGAAGACCTGGTCATGGCTTCGAGGGCTTTGGCAGCTTGTTTAGCCTTCACTTTTTCGAGTAAAGATGCAGGTAAATTTCTCAATGCAGGATTTAGAATAGCCACTCCACTTGACGAAGGTGCGCTGGCTTGAGTGCTGGCATTCTGTGTGGTCTTTGGAGAATCAGCCTTGATACCTGTAACCACTCTCTCTTGGTCTGTAAGCCCTCGAGCTTTAGCCTGTGCTAGCTTCTCTAATGCTCTTTCCATTTTTGTATTACATTTAAACAGTTCTCTGGCCTTAGAGAGAACATCTTGGGCTGTAGAGAATTTCTCTGCATTGGGCATTTCAGGTAGCTTGGCACTATCAATATCAGGCACTTTTTCAATTTCAAACTCAGGATGCCAACGGGTAAGCCTGCTATCAGCAATTACCATTGGCGGATCCAAACTTAATAAGTATTGCGCATGATGTTTTTTCACTAGTTGTAGCAGGGTATCATAAAAGTATCTACGTCTTTCCAAAAGGACACTAGGGTTCATTACTTTTATGTCATTGGGAAAGTTAGGTGAAATTATTAATTCAAAAGCCTCTTTATGGGATGAGGTAGAGAAATTTTTGATTTTCTGCATCTCAAAATTGTAGAAGTCAGGTACCAAGTGCTTTATTTGTGCTAGATGTTTTTCATTGAAGTTACGTTTAAGCATGTCTTGAACAGAAGGCTTCAGTTTAGCGAAGGTAATTTTTTCATTCCTGTTGTAAAGCAGTGACACCACAGTCTCCATACCTCGGAATAGCTCAGCCAGGAACCGGTAGTGATGCGGCAGTGGCAGGCTCGTGGAGGTGGATGCGAGGGCAGCATGTCTGATGTATGCTGGCACCTGAAACACATTTTATTCTTATTTAACAGAAAAACTTTGGGTGAGTTCATAAATATGACATCAGAGTAGTCAAAGTCACCAATGCCAACAAATACATGACATCTAACTAGACAATTTGAATGTCTCACATCTGAACCTGATAATTTAATAAAGGGTTTTAAATTATGGTACTAATGAATCAAACTTTGGTAAAGCCAAGTCAACTTGGTAGTAAGTAATTTTTTGTAATTAAGGGTACCAATACCAACCAATAAACACCATGCCAAGTATTTTAATATTTGAAGTATTTTAGTATTTTTTATTGTTTTTAAATGACCTGACAATTTAATAGAGTTTTAAATTATAGTACTAATGAGAATCAAACTTTAATAAAGCCAAGTCAACTTTGTGGTTAGTAATTTTTTTGTAATTAAGACTACCAATACCAATGCAGGCAACATCTGATTACAATACAACAGACTACTAAGTAACAAAGTAATGAGACGAGATAACATAACCTAAAATCAAATTTGTAACATTATCATTTTTTGTTTTCTCTTTAGAAAGCATGTTTATAAGTAACTAGCTGACCCCGCGGACTTCGTACCGCCTTAAACCTCACGGAGCCCGAGACCTTTCCAACGAATGCAAAACCGTGGAAATCGGTTCGTGCGTTCTGGAGTAATAGCGTCAGGGAGGAAAACCCGACTTATTTTTATATAGTAGATTACAATTATTGAATTACCTTGTTTGGGCTCTTTACAGGGCTGACAAACACTTTTCTTGGTGAAATAATAGGCCTTTGCTGTACAACTGGGGTAGTTTCTTTTTTCGGTGACAAAAACTCATTTTGCATTAAAGGCTTCTTGCTTGGACTGAAAAAAGAAATAATTGTTATAATATTTTAATAACAACATCAAGATGTAGGAAAGTTAAGTTAACCTAAATAATAACTAATTATAATACCTTGACGGTACTTCCACATCAATAGACTTGAAGCCTTTAAGGTTCCGTTGCGTGTCACTGGAGTCTTTGAGCTGCTGAATGCCTTTGCTCAATCGTTCTGCTGATGCTTTCAACTCAGCTAGTCTGCTACTACTAGCCAACTTCTTTCTAATATCCCCCAAGCTTAGCTCTTTGCGAGCTGTGTTCACTGAATCTGATTTAGAGGCTTTCGACACATTGGACGCATTTATTTTAGTCGCAAATGCTACTCCACTGGCATTAGATTCCAACTTAGGCCCCGAACTAGAGGGCTCAGCCGATGGGTAATCATGTTTCTTCACTCCACTAGCTTTCTGTAAGTCACTTGCTGCCGCGTTTTGGATCACATCATTGACGATAGTATCACATTTTTTTAATAAGTTCGACTTTGTATTTTGATTAAAATTGCAATCTGAAGTACGGTCTAAATGCGGGATTTTACGTTTCGTGGTAGAGACATCATCCGCCGCAGGTCTTTTTCTACTGTTGTAGAATGCGGTAAGTGTTGTTTGCGACATAGTAATAACTTAATTCTCGTTTTAAACACTGACCATTTAAAATTAAATTAATTTAAAAAATTATAACACACACAAGAAGCACTTTTCCCTCCAAATCCGTTAGGATAAAATGACAACTGACAACTTCAAATTGACAAAGCACACGCCACTAAATCCATAGAGAATTATCACATTCAGTACACTTTTTAACGTATATTTTTAACTGGATGCCCGTTTATTGTTCTATTTTATAAAGCTAAAAGCCTAAAAGGCTACTATTTCTTCACATGGGCAGAACTAAACTGGTTGAAATAAAATTTTACAACGTGCTTTTATTTTGTCCAAATAGAGCATAATGAGATGTGTCGTTAATTAGTTAATTACTGGAGTGTGGAATGTGTGTTCAACCCTCCATAACCATGACAGCGATTTTAGTGACAATGATAAGAAAAACTAAATTAAAAATAATAAACTAATATTACATTAATTCTATTTAGATATCGATTGTGTAGATCTTAGGCAATAAATGTTACTTTGAAACATGATACTTAAAATGAATATACTTAAAGCATTGTTTTCTATATCCCTTAATATAATTCAGTACAATAATAATTGTAGACACGTAGTAAAAAGTATATTCACTCTTCCTAATCGAAAAGGAGTACTTTGTTCCCCGTTTAAAGGGAGCAAAATACGATGTTGCTCCTTATCCATTTCTGCCCCGCAAACAGGGAGCAAAGTAAAATTTTGCAAGTGTGCAACACGGTAGCAAAATTATTTAAACCTTGGGCGACATAGCCTGAATCCCTCGCTAGCTCAAGATTTCACGTTAGAATCCCTCGCTCAGCTCGGGATTCTTCTATTCTGGAATCTTTCGCGTCGCTCTGGATTCAACCCGTCACCCGCGGTAAAATATACCAATTTGCTCCCTAGTCACACAATCTACTATTCCCACACACTACAGTGTGCGGGAAAGTAGTTCCTATTTTCATTCCCGCACAGTGTGCACAATCATGCAGGAAAGTAAAACTTTCTGCGCCAAACCTTTTTTTTACCAATATAAAGGGGACTTTCTGAGCATTTGCATTGTAAATGTAATTTTCTCAAAAATGGCCCGGAAACTCGTCATTGTCTGCTTTCTATCAGACGGCGAAGTGCGTCATTGACGATCAGTCAAAAATTAAAAAAAAAAAACTCAACTGCATGCCCCGGAAATTTGTATGAATTTACTTCCGCGGCATGTATAAGCGCAGGGAATGTCGTATGAAATTTCATTATCGTACAGGTACTTTTTTTTTAAACTGATAAATACGCGAAGGAATTCCCAAACAGCCAAGTCTGCATGTTCTGTATCTGTCAATTGACGCGAAACCAAACGTTTTTATCCGTGTCTGAAACAGCGCAATGTATTTCAGAACGGAATTTAAAAAAAGAACGATCCATAAAGAGCGGGAGTTCTTGTCTTGTATCAGATTTATTTAGCTAAATTTCATGAAAATAGTTTACTAGTTTGGTTTAAAAATTAATAAAAGGTCTTAATTTTTATAAAAAACGAGAAATCTACATGCGAGTTTTTAACTTGCCGTGTTAGTGTGTCTGTTAAAGTCAAATATCGGTGAATACGAAATAAGACTGGCGTTCCATTGGACTTGTTGTAAGTACTTGGATACATTTGCGTGCGTGTTAATGCTGTATTATGAATACCTAATATCAAGGTTTTTTTTCATTTTTGAGAAAAGCACTATATAAGCCTCGGCACGTGAAAGGCTTTGCAGGCTTCGTACATATTAAAGGGCCTCGGCGAAGCCTCGGCCCTTTAAACCAGTACTCAGCCTGCAAAGACCTTCTTTCCCGGCCACGGCAATAATGTACTATACTTACTTGCATCGCGATTCTTATAAGAAATTACGACTCCCGACAATAAATGACACCGCGTAACTAAGAATCGTGATAACCACAAAAATCAAATCAAAAACCGTTGGTATGACAGCTAAAATACTGACATGACTGATCGATGTAGTCATTTGAAAAAAAAACTTTGCGTTTGCCTAATTTTGAAAGTAAATTTAAAAAATGTCCATGGCTGGTCCGCGTCCAACATAGGTGACTTTACCTTATATTTGTAATCACGTTCTCAAAAACGGCTCTAACGATTTCAACGAAAATTGATTTGGTAATACAGGGGTTCTCGGGGGTGACAAATCGATCTAGCTATAGGTTTCTATCTTATCTAGGAAAGTTCATTTTTAGCTATTTTCAGCCATCATTAGCAAAGGTTGGTCGCCCAGGTAATAATACTGATATCAGACATACCTACGTCCCGCCTACCTAAGTAATTAGGCTTTAGGAATGAGAGACAAAATAATTTAGAGTTCTTGACTTCGTGCGTATTCTTGAGGTGATTCATTCGTGAGGCAAGATATGTAATGTACGATAGGATATATATGTACCTAAGGATATGACACAAGCTTTCCTGAAGTCAACCAAGTTTATTGGTAAGTAAATTGAATACCAGGCACTCTATCTGAAATGTTCATGACAATGTTTTAATTAAGTATAATAAAAAAAACACGTTGACAACTTTTATTGAATGAATGAATATACGCTTATACGTAAGTTTACTACAAAGAGTAGGTAGACCAAGTTACCTATTAATAATTGGTTTTAAGATTTAGGTAATTTTAGTGACTTTTTTCTCTGTTTTAGATGGCGATAGAGATTTGTTCTTCTCCGCTGTCTTTGAATTTATTGCTTTATTTTCCCGTGCTAACAGTAGCTTTAAGGGAATCATAATTAGTCCACCGCAAGCAATAAATGCTCCTGCGACATAAAAAGCAACGGTATATCCGAAATTATCTTTTAGTAGACTCGCTAATGGTGTGCTCAGCAGGCTACTTATCCCCTGGCCCATTAATAGAAGTCCGTACGCATTAGTTAACTTTTCTAAACCATAAAAAGAAACGAGCACCATGTGTCGGACGCTGGCCACACCCGCAATGCAAAATCCGAATGTAATGCAATAAATATACTGAAAGTATACGGCATAGTATAAGTTTGATACGGCGGTAGAAGCTCCCGCGACCAAAATGACAAACGTGAACAACCTTAATGGATCTATTTTAGCAGCTAAAGCTCCTAAAACCAGCCTCCCCAAAGCATTCGCACCACCGATTGCACTCACGAATAAATTACAATGAGACTTATCTACACCGGCTTCTAAATTTCGAGCCTCTATAAACACGAACGGCACTAAATAACCCAAGTAAATCATAAAACCACTAAAGCATATCACAATAAATGTCAACCGCTTTAGCAATGAGAGGTCCAGCATGGTGGCGAGGACGCGGCGCACGGCCGTGGTGAACACGCCGCGGCGCTCGCGCAGGTCGGACGCGGCGGTGGCGCGCGACACGGCCAGCTGGTACTCCAGCCCCGTCTCGGTCTCGGGTGTGACGTTCGCCTTGCTCTTCTGATATTCGGCTAGTTTTTCTATGTTCCCTGTGTAAAATGCGTCGTCTCGATACATTGGCCGCGATTCCGCCACATGGCTCTCCCATTTACAACAGCGTCCACAACAGCCTTTCTTTGCTTGGGGTTCTGCTACATCAATGTTGATTTCGACAAGCTTATTCCCACCTCCGTCGCGTACATTACCTCTAGACACCATAGATTGCACTTGCTTTAACTGCCGCTCACTGATTCCACCTTTGGGGCCGCTGGCAGTAATTACAAGCTTAGAGACAGCGTTGGTGGTAGGTGCAGCATTTGAGGTTCCTGGTTGACTGCTTAACACGGGCTGTGGGATGTCTTGCACCACAGCACCCGCCGTGGGATAGTTAGTACTTTGTACGGCTCTGAACAATCGTTCTGCCGCGCAAGGTTCGAGGCTTTCTGCTGCAGTCGTAGTTCGTGAAGCTTGCTTTAAAGCAGCAGTTGATAAATTCGGCAAAAACGCGACTGTACGAGTAGGGTCTCCTTCTGTTGGTGCTGTTTTCACTACAGTTAAAGCAAGTAGGGGACGATACGCCATTGACATGAAGTAAATACTGCCAATTAAACCAGAATGTAATAATGTCGTAACTCGCCACCCTGCGATCCCAGTGAGGTAAGAGTTCAATGGATAACAGATCATAACACCCAAGCTTGAACCACAAGCAGATATTGCTAGAGCTAATGCTCGCAGTTTCTCAAAATAAAATCCGACAACTAGACCTGCAGTCATATTGATAAGAGCATATCCGAAACCAGCCAATACACCATAAAGCAGAAACAACGACGCAAAGTTAGTAACAAAAACAGATATAAACAGAGCAAATGCAGAAAATATAGAACCCCCCATGCCGCACGCCCTGAATCCAAAGCGATTTATTAAGGCTGAACCTAACGGTCCAGACATCAAATATATAGACACGGCAACGGAGTTTATCAGGGCTACGAGGGATTCAGATACGGCAAATTCTGCTACCATATTTGGAAGTAGGCTGCCGAATGTAAAAGCCACGCCGTCTAGTATAAATATGCTGGTAAAGGAGGCTGCTACTACGACCCAGCCCCAGCATGGATCTGAGGGAATATTTATATTGGCGGCTATTTCAGTTTCCTCGCCGCCTTCAAGATCGTCAGGTCTCGATATGACTCTACTCGGCACAACTATAATGCTTTTCTTAGTATCTTCTTTCGGTTTTGATGATTTCATTTTTCTATGCAGCGGTCAGGATTGAATATCAGAGAAAATATTTAGCGCTTCTATAGTGTTGATTTAACATGGTGCTTGAATATATAATTACACAGTTATCGTAGTTTACACTTGTTTTACACACAGAAAACGGCAATAAAAAATAATCAAGTAATAACAAATTTATATGTCACAATTATGAATGTTATGAATCCATCGTATATTCTGTCAACGTCTGATGGATGGTATGGTAGAGCATTGGTAAAGATTTTTTTAGATCTATGGACACCGCCGAAACTGTGCTTATTAAAATGGTCATATTGAAAATTTCGAATTAAACGAAGACAGAAGAAATTTTTCAGAGTTCCGTAGCCACTTGCAAATAACTCGATTTTTACAAACTTTTGATTTCACTTTTTTTTTTGATCCATTCATTCAACCCTTCATTTTGATACCCCATTCGATGGGCTTCAACAAAAAAAAATGCGAAACGTTTAAAATGCCTCCAAAAGTCAGCGATTTTGTTTTTTGCAATTTCGATAAACCCAGTGTCACTCTCACAATTAAGACGAATCTAACGACACCTCACAAGCTAAAATCCATCCAGCCATTTAGGCTACACAGCGTGCCAAAGAAATATACATACATACATACACTCGAAAAACATAACCCTCCTTCTGGCGCAGTCGGGTAAAAACGAATTTACCCCGTAATTTTAGTGATTTGGATTGAGCGGTTATACAACCGGTTATAACCGGTTATCGGATATTTTCCGGCCTTAACCGAAGTTACAACCGGTTACGAAAATTTTCGGGTTATTGCATTAATTAATTTATTTAAAAAATTTTGGAAACGTTTAAAATGCCTCCAAAAGTCAGCCATTTTTATTTGCAATTTTGATATACCCAGTCTCTTACAATTAAGAAGAATCTAGCGACACCTCGCATGCTAAAATCCATCAAGCCATTTAGGCTATCTGTAGGCGTGCCAAAGAAATATACACACATACATACATACATACATACGCTACAAAAACATAACCCTCCTTCTAACGCAGTCGGGTAAAAAAGTGTTTCTTATCTGTTGTCGACATTGACATTGACAGGGAAATTATCGTTCCCGCCATAACCCAATAGAATCGCTTTGAATCGCTTTTGGTCTTACAGTAGATTTGTTCTTTGAATCGAATTTGAAAGCATGTCCTACTTCGCTTTCGTAAGGATTTTGTCTATCCGTATTTGGCATAAGGGAAATCCTATTTCCCTATTTAAAACTTCGAATGAGCCCCCTGGTTCAATTGTACATAAGTGATTAAATTAATTTGACTTATTATTTTAAGACATTAAGTTCTTGAATATTTCAAGACAAGAAGCACTTCAGATTCTTCGATAAATTGACTTAATTATAAGTATCTGAGGAATATTTCCTATTACTTAAATACGAATTAAAAAAGAACGGGTTGCACTCCGGGAGTGCCGGCAGAAGTGAAAACTTTAATATTAACGTTGTAGAAAGAGAGGAGGATACTAATTCCTCTCCTACGCCGTGCCGGCGGTCTACTGGCTTCAATGACATTGTAACAGTTTTTCGATCAGGTCACGTGTCCGTCTTACGGTCACGTGATCTATCGCGAGTTTAACATTTTTTCCCCATCACAAAGTGCACAGCGCCGCTAAAGAAGTTTTCACTTCAACAGGGTGTGTAACTCAGGGTTAAAATACATAATGCACCTTGTAAAGTTTAGCCCTCGCTTCGTTTGGGTAAATTAATGGCGTTATGCCTCACTTTAGCCCCATCCCCATATAATGTACTATAATATTCCTGTTGATACAGTAAGCAGCAGAAGTAACCTGTCGATGTACTCAAAGTGATCTAAGTAATCATGCACTTATTCTGTCTGAGAATACTTACTTAAGTACGTACTAGACTAGTATGGTACTTTACTTGTACGGCGTTCAAAACGACATTCCCGGGCGCGTTCACGGGCACGAGCGTGTAAACAGGCTGTTTTTGAACGCGCTCGTGAATGTGCACGTGAACGCCATCGATCGGTGGGCTTTCGACAAAGATCAAAGGTGAATTTGATCGTGCTTGGGTACCTGTTTACACGGTCGGCGTTCAAAACGACATTCGGGCGCGTGCGAACAAACGTAGCTTTAGTCAGGGCGTGTGTATGTATTTTGAGCTTAATGCTTAGCTAAGTTGGTATTTCTATTGCTGACTGTACCTACTCCTTTGTGGTTTGTAAGTGAATACAATCTGAATAAAACACCAGTTTCTAATCCATTACTATGGAATTTCTGAAATTACAACTAAATAAGGAAACACCCAAAAATGTAAAAACCGAATTATTTATTCTACCCTCCCTCTCATCTTAACACAAAGCAAAGACACTTAAGTTAAAAAAAAAGATATTTATAGTTATATATATAATTGATATATATATTGCTGCACTAAACTGTATGTAGTCGAACTTACTAATTACCTACCAAGTTTCAAGAGCTGTTTATTATTTTTTTAGTATTGATGGCCTTCTCGGCATTGAGCCCTTTATCTCCAACGGGTGTCTATTTAGTGAAGTGTCTGACCGTGTTGTGTGTGGAGTTGGCATTGGATCCACTTTTCTCGTCTCTCGCTGTAGTACAAATTTCAAGGGAATTAAGATTAATCCACCGCACGTAATAAACCCACCCGCGACATAAAAAGAGACGCTATAACCAAAGTTGTCCTTTAATAAACTTGCTAATGGAGTACTAAGTAGACTGCTTAATCCTTGACACATCGAGATAAGTCCGTAAGCGTTAGTCAGTTTGTCTAATCCATAGAAAGACACGAGCACCATGCTTCTTAAGCTGGCCACGCCGGCGATACAAAACCCGAACGTAACGCAGTAAGCATACTGGAAGTACACGGCATAGAATAAGTTTGATGCGACCGTAGACAGCCCCGCAATAAGTAAAAGCAACGAGAACATCTTTAACGGGTCAAGTTTCATAGCTAACGCCCCTAAAACCAGTCTCCCCATAGCATTAGCCCCACCAATTGCACTCACAAATAAATTGCAATGAGTAGGATCGACACCGGCCTGTAAATTTCGAGCCTGTAAAAACACAAAGGGTACCAAGTATCCCAGGTAAACCATGAATCCGCTGCTGCATATCATCAAGAATGTCTTCCTTTTTAGCAATTTGGTGTCCAGCATGGTGGCGAGGACGCGGCGCACGGCCGTGGTGAACACGCCGCGGCGCTCGCGCAGGTCGGACGCAGCGGTGGCGCGCGACACGGCCAGCTGGTACTCCAGCCCGGTCTCGGTCTCGGGTGTTACGTTCGCCTTGCTCTTGTGGTATTCTGGGAGATTCTCTATCTTCCCTGTGTAAAACGCGTCGTCTCGATACATGGGGCGTGATTCCGACACATGCTGCTCCCAGTGGCACAGGCGTCCACAACAGCCTTTCCTTACTTCTGGTTCTGGTACGTCAATATCAATTGTCACAACCGTTTTACCACTTTGATCGCGTAAAGTGCTTCTAGAAACTATAGACTGTACTTGTTTTAACTGTCGCTGACTCATGCCGCCTTTGGGAGCGATTGCAGTAACTTTAAGCTTGGAGACACCCGAAGTGTTAGAAATAGCATTTGAGGTTCCCGGTTGATTGGTTAATACGGGTTGTGAGATATCCTGCACTACAGCGGCCGCAGTAGGGTAGTTGGAGCTCTGCACGGCATTGAATAACCGTTCTACCGCGGTGGATTGAAGACTCTCCGCCTTGGTCAATGTTCGAGAAGCTGAAAGCTTAAGAGCAGCGGCTGATAAATTCGGTAAATATGTGACTGTCCGAGTAGGGTCTTCTTCTGTCGCTGCAGTTTTAATTACAGTCAGAGCAATTAAAGGACGAAAGGCCATCGCCAGGAAGTAAACACTTCCAAGTAATCCCGAGTGGAATAACGTTGTAGCACGCCATCCTGCCAAGCTAACAAGGTACGAATTCAACGGATAACAAATCATAACACCCACACTCGAACCACAAGCGGCCATAGATAGCGCTAATGAGCGCAGTTTCTCAAAGTAGAATCCTACGACCAACACCGACGACATGTTGATAAGAGAAAATCCGATGCCAGCGAACACCCCATAAAATACAAACAAAAACGCGACGTTGGTCATAAAAACCGATATAAACAGTGAAAAGGAGCATATAATAGAACCGGCCATGGCACATGCTCTGAACCCAAAACGATTTATCAAGGCTGAGTCTATGGGCCCTGCCATCAAATATATAGCAACAGCGATGGAGTTGATCAGGGATATCACTGATTCAGATGCAGCAAGTTCGGCACTGATATTTGGAAGTATGCTACCAAATGTAAAAGCCACACCATCCAGCATAAATATGATAGAGAACGAGGCCGCGACGACTACCCAGCCCCAACCTCCGTCCCCGGGAACGTTTATATTGGCGGCAATTTCAGTTTGCTCGCCCTCTTCGGCACCAGCGTCGCGGTCGTCAGGTCTTGCGATGACTCTGCTAGGCACACGCTTTTTGGTCTCATTTGGATTAGACGCTTTTGATGACTTCATATTCACCGATTATGTTACTAACATTTTACGCTAAACAATTCGCGTGTAAATGACTTTATTACTCTTCGAGGAATTCAATTAACTCAGTCAACATAAATCTCCACATACATCACTATTAATACATAACGTTCCAGTCGCTACTATTGTCAAATCGATGTGTCAAGTAATATGGCAAGTATTACCTCCATAGGTAGTGCTTATATTTTAACCGACTTCAAAAAAGGAGTCTATCAATTCAATACTATGTAGAATAAGTAAGTATGTAATCTTTCTGGAACTGCACGCTTTTCACTTAATTTCTTCTTAATTTTGATTTCTATTTAATTTTGGGCTTCCAAGCAAATATACAAAATATTGTAGGTGCATGTAGGTATTTATGAGTGAATATATACGTGGAGTATTTCTTCAAAACTATTTACTTATACAAATTTTATCGATATCGGTTCAGTAGGTAGTTTTCAAGATATGGACTTATACTTGTCAGTTGTGAGTGACGGCTTGACTTGTTCATACAAGTCGTGGATGGAGTCTTAGACCATTTACATCTGCAGTGGCATTGCTTTTGGCCATCCGTTTGCGATGCGTATAACGACTGTCAAAGAGCGAGGTGCGTGCTGCGTGAAGTAGTTTTTCTATACGAAATTGAATCTTAATGCGAGGCACTTGTATTGAAAAACTACTGGTCGTAATCCGTATCGCAAACCGATGGCCAAACGCAATGCCACTGCTGGTGAAAATGACCATGGAAGTAGTAACTAATAACTGGAATTACCCTTACGACCAAATTTTGTGACAGGTGCGCGGTGGTAGGGGCGTAAAAGGCTTGTATCTCTCTTTATCTAACCTTATAACGAGAAACAAAGACAAAAGAAGCCTCGGGTGAAATTTTGGGCAAGTATTAGTATTGTAAACGAAAACGACAAGAAAAAGACCATCAGGCTCACGTCTAAGTCTAATATTTATTGTTTCGAAATCGACACTACTCGCTCCAGAATCTCCAGATGTACATATTACCTCCATGTTCTTGAGTTCCCCTGGCGACATTGTTGATTTCTGATTATTTTACTTTTCAAATTCTTATGATTGGAAATCCTTTCATTTTAATGTACTTTTTATTGTTCGTGGTTAATTTAAATAAAATGAAAAAATCTCTTTGACTAAAAAAAAATGGTTTAGAAACTGCTAGTAACACCGAACGGGTTTCGTGTTCGCTTCGAGCGCATTTTGTTCTGTGACCGGCCGCCATACTCAAACAAAAAGATTGAGATGAAAAGATAAATTTTATATTAATTGGAAGTTATTGAAAGAGTTTTAATTTACTAAATGAGTTCTAAATCAGATGTAAATAGAAGGGTACTCGCCATTCAGGCGAAAAAGAAACGGCACAAACTAGGAAAAAAGAAAAATCGCGAGGAGGAACACGGTGGTGGAGGGCAAGGAAACGGGCTGCGCAACCAGAATCAGAATCGACTAGAGCCAACGCACAGTTCCTCGAACGAGACGATCGAAGAGGACGAGGACGAGCAGTACGCCAGCGACGACGAGGAGCAGGAGGACAGCGCCGACTACTGCAAGGGTGGATACCATCCCGTCAAGATCGGAGATTTGTTCCTCAACCGGTACCACGTCACGCGGAAGTTGGGCTGGGGCCACTTTTCCACCGTATGGTTATGTTGGGATTTGGTGGACAAAAGGTTTGTCGCGTTGAAAGTTGTCAAATCCGCGCCCCACTTCACAGAAACGGCTCTAGACGAAATTAAAATACTGAAATCAGTCCGTGATAGCGACCCTTCCGATCCTAAGCGTAATAAAACCGTGCAGTTGCTGAACGATTTTAAGATCACAGGCGTGAATGGGACGCACGTGTGCATGGTGTTCGAGGTGCTCGGCCACCACCTGCTCAAGCTGATCCTCAAGTCCAACTACCGCGGCATCCCGCGGGACAACGTCCGCGCCATCATTCAGCAAGTCCTTGAAGGCTTGGATTACCTTCATACCAAGTGCAAGATAATTCACACCGACATAAAGCCTGAAAATGTGTTGGTCTGTGTTGATGAAACGTATATACGTAAGTTGGCAGCTGAAGCCACCGAATTACATTCCTTGGGCTTAAGACTGCCCCACTCATTAATTAGTACTGCGCCTAAGGAATTTCAAGAACAAGTAGTAACTGGTAAGATGAGTAGAAATAAAAAGAAAAAGTTAAAAAAGAAAGCTAAACGTCAGTCAATGCTACTGAAGAAGCAAATGGAACAAATAGAAGAGATAGAAGAGCAGAAAAAGGTTGATAACAACAGTGAGTCTGCACCAATGTCACAGGACAATGATGACTCTCCCCAGACACCTGAGGAGGAGAGTGTCATTGAAACTACCCGCTCAGAGAACGACTCAAACTTGAATGGCTGCAATGACCTGCAAAGAGATGATGAGGCATTTGACACAGACGCTGAAGCTGTACAAGTTAGGGGTAAGCAACATGGCTGTGGGGATGACGCTGGCACCCCAATGTCCGAGGGTGAGATGACTGACACTCCTCCTTCTTTTAACTCTCAGTCCACTAAGGGTAAATCATTGGATAAAAAGCCTGATCCAGCATTTGATGTTTGCGACTTGGAAGTGAAGATTGCTGATCTTGGTAATGCTTGCTGGGTTCACCGGCACTTCACTGAAGACATTCAGACTCGACAGTATCGCTCACTAGAGGTACTGCTGAGTGCTGGATACGGGACATCTGCGGATATATGGAGCACTGCCTGCATGGCTTTTGAACTGGCCACTGGAGACTATCTGTTTGAGCCTCATTCTGGTGATGGCTACAGTAGAGATGAGGACCACCTGGCACACATTATAGAACTGCTAGGAGATATTCCTAAGCGCATCGCTGCCTCTGGCAAGTATTCTAAAGTATTCTTCAACAAGAAAGGCGAGTTGAGAAACATAACTGGTTTGAAGCCGTGGGGCCTGGTCTCTGTGCTCACTGAGAAGTATGAGTGGAGTCAGACTGACGCGCAGGAATTTGCAGACTTTCTTAAGCCCATGTTAGACTTTGACCCTAACAGGCGTGCCACTGCGTATGAGTGCCTTCAGCACCCTTGGTTGAAAATAGCCAAACCTGAACAAAAGGAGTCTGATGAGTAAATTGAACTAGCTCTCTGTCTTACTCAAATGAATGGCTATGCATTCATGAAATCAGTAGTGTTGACATACAAGTATTCAGTGTTTTAAAATCAAAGTTTATTTATAGATTTGTTTGTGAATAATTTAATTTGTATCTAGATTGTTTTATATGCAATCTTAATTTGTAAAACAAAATTGTATCCAACTAATCCGACTATTGCATTAATGCTGATCCCTGAGCCCTTTCACGTAGCAATGTATATGATACAGATGCTGCTGGTTATTGGTGGCATATTGTCCAATATAAGTATGTAATTGGCATTATTCAACTAAAAACTTTAAATTACCCAAACTGTACAGATAGCTTTAGGAAAAATTGTGATGTATGACATGTAGACAATATAGGTTTTGTCACATAAATCTTAGGAATTTATTAGTTTACATAGTTCAGCACCTAAATCCACCTAGAGAGTGAGGAGTATGATGTGAAAGTCATGCATGCATACTGTAGCCAGTCTGGTAGTATGTTCACATAACTAATAGTTTAAGTTTGTGTTTTGTCACTTATCACAATAGAAATCTCATAATATAAACTTTAGGGATAAGACAGTATTTGTAATGCCACACCTCCGAGACTGCCTTTTCTATTTTGATGAGTCATCTAAATTTAATGGGCTGGAGTAGACATTCAAGTCAAGTGGCAGTATAAGACAGTCCTCTGGTCCAGCTAGTTATTATTTATCATAGATCCCAATTTACATGACCATTTGTATAATTATATCTGCAAATTTACATAAATAAAGAGTCAAAACGAGCTTGTTATTATGAGTTTTAATTTCAATACAACCAACTTGGTAATATATGGGGTCAACCAAAATGTTGTGACGATATCTTACCCATAGAATCAGCTATCGATTCTAAGCATGTTTTTTAGGTTTACATTGATGATCATAAATCACGTGGAATGTGGATACGTTTTGTATGCCTAAGTAATCAATCAATCAATCATTTATTCAGTAAATTGGACATAGGGGCACTGTTACACGTCGGAAATGAATTTACCAGCGCTTCCTAGACCCATTGCTTGAGAAGAAGCGCCGCAACAAATTCAGCAGAAGGCTTTAAAAAAAACACAAAATATCATTACATTTGCATTAGGTATATACATGTATAAAATGCATATTTATGTACGCACTAACATTACATTTAAGGGACGTATAGTCCCTAACTTAAACTTAAATCTAAGATTTTAGAGATGTATAGTCTCCAAGGGTCCAGAAAAAACAATAAGAATCATGGAGATGGCCTCTACTCAGCTAAGCATCAAAATGTGCATAGTCATACTACTGCTACTACTCGCGGGGGTGAAGGTCGCGGGAAACCGGTGGAAGCAAGTAGCACAGGACCGGTCTGAGTGGCGAGCCTTGGGGGAGGCCTATGTCCAGCAGTGGACGTCTTTCGGCTGAAATGATGATGACTACTACTACTACTACAACTACTACAGCCTATTTGCGTCCCACTGCTGGGCATGGGCACAGGCCTCCTCTCATCACGAGAGGGTTTGGGCTATAGTCCCCACGCGGGCCCAGTGCGGATTGGGGACTTCACACACATCTTTGAATTACTTCGCAGATGCGTGCAGGTTTCCTCACGATGTTTTCCTTCATCGAAAAGCGCAGTGATCAATTCAAATTGATTTTCGCACATAAGTAAACTTAGAGGTGCGAGTCGGAATCGAACCCCCGACCCTCTGCATGAGAGGCGGTAGGTCGAACCACTAGGCCACCACGGCTACATACATTGAACATATTGCTATCTATGGCATTAGTTTATACTATTTGGGGTTTTTGACTGGGCACATATGTTTGCCCTTGACTGTACACAATAGACGAGGTGTAAGCGGAAGATCTATTCAAGTAACCATTGTACATCTGGGTAACATTTTTATAGGTGTAGCAGGAAACTGTATTGTGTGTGACTCAAATTACGCAGCTCACCCAAGGCGAGCACGCTGCCACTATGCATGTAGTAACTATAAAACCGTATGTATAGTACATACTGCGTGTTAGATGTAGTTATAATAAATAAACATACTTCAGGCATCTTTCTGAGGAATTTCATCTACATATATACCTACTTATTAGTTACCTACGGCACTGTATGAGTTTGACAAAATTGAGAAACATGTAGGTATTTGTGCAAACGTACAAAATGTAAACTGTATACAGACAGACTGAGAAACCGCAATCACCACAACATCCTTGAATACCTATACAGGTACAGACCAGTCGATTGCATAAAATACTTGCTGGAAGAAACTTGAGGATTCTAATAGATAGTATACTTAGATAGTGGAATATTCAATTGAAAAAAAGATGAGTCCACTTTTGAACCAAAAGTATTCCTTTATCATTGTGACAAGGTTCAAAAGCGGATACATCCTGTTTGTAGTTGTAGCTGACTGTACTTAAGGTCTTAATTGGCTTACAATAATATGTTTATGTAAATAATATTATTATGACTCGCGGACCAATAATAGACTACGTCAACATCCAAAGTGCTTCGCCGCGCCGAGTGCACTTTCTTAAGGTGTGTCATGTCCGTGCAGTATTACATGCTTCATTCATTAATAAAAAAATATGTTCATTCGACCGGTGCAAATTAATTATAGTCAAAATAATCATTTTTTAGTCGACTGTACATATCTTACCTATATCCGTCATGCCTTAGTTGCATCAATAAGTTAACGCCCGTTAAAAATGGGCAAGATTTTTATTAGAGAAAACATGGACGTCAAGTCCATTCCCTGCAGACAAACTGCATACAAGTAGTTTTGCGGGAAAATGATTAAGCGTTGGTTGATTCAAGTACAGTTGACGAACTCCTGGTCGTTAAATATGGCCGCCGAGCTGTCATTCCATACAGAAACGTCATTTTGTCCCATAGCAAAAAATTTGACGTTAACGTTAACTTTGACGAACGGTTTGAATCAACCTACCCTAAGTCTTAAGTTTTTATTTCTGTAAGATTTATTAATTTTCAATAATAAAATAAAAAGTAGTAACAAAAAGACGGTTCTATATGGAATGACAGTTCGCGCCATATATAACGAACGTTAACTTAGTTAACTTATCGTTCCGAATCAAGAACACGCTCACACGGTCGTGAGCGTGACATGTGTGACCGCGATACGGAACGCACCCGTCGTCTCGTTAGTTTGACATTGACATGACACAGATGACACTTGACAGAATCGAACTTGTATGCCACACAGTCGCCACTAGTAAACTTTCCTATATTTTATTTAGTTGACAAGCATAATAATACCATTTCTAATCAGTTCATTCGTAAAATTGTTACTTTGTTTCAAAATAGCGAAGTCTACGGCGTATCTAATCTACTCCATCTTGAACATCACAACATGATGGTATCAAATGGTTCTTGATTCTTGACTATTGTCAGAATTTATGTAAACACTGCATTGCAGAGTATCATGGACGTAACGTGTTTATACGTCTATGCAGTGCATGAACAGAAGTATCATGGATTTCCCATAACAACATGTGCTATTATAACATAATCCAGTTTAGATGAATCTTATACAACGTTAATTTGTAAGTACCTAAGTGTTTTGATTTGTGTTTTTTGCTTATTACTATTAGACGAAGTAACTAATTTTTAAATTAAATTTGCCCTTTACATACTCATTTGAGGTTTGGCTCAGTTGGTAGTGACCCTGCCCACTGTTCCAACTGTCGCGGGTTCGAATCCCGCTCGGGGTAAACTTTGTGTGATGAGCACAAATGTTTGTACTTGAGTCAAGTATGTATTTCTCTATATAAGTAATTATCATTGTCTAGCACCCATAGTACAAGCTCTGCTTAGTTTGGGGCTAGGTCAATTTGTGTGAAATGTCCCATGGTATTTTTTTTTTATCATTGCATACAAAAGTAACTTGCCTGCATTCTCAATATGCTAAAAGTAATTTTTTTTAAATGTATGTTTCAGGACCACCATGCCCCACATTTATCCTCTTTTGAGTTGGATTATGGCTTATTTATATCGAACCATGAAGAGAAGACCAATTATAGTTAGTTTGGGAACACTATCAGTATTTATGCTGGCATTTTTTTCTTTCCAGTGGGGTTTGATTTGTTCAAATATACAGCCACTCTTATACCTAAAAGCTATAGTAAGTATTGTGATGAATGTGATGAATTAGTTTGGACATTTTGTAATGTCAATAATAACATGATTATCTATGAAAGTCTCATTAATAATTTAGTTTATTCTTAGTAGTGACCATATTTGATTTGATGTGAGTTATATTTATTCATTTGATCACAATTAGGTATCATATGAACAAAGTTTTTGTCCATATGGGCTGTTATCATCAAATCAAATCTTGTTCAGTCAGAACAACTGTACATAAGTGAAAAAAATCTATCAATCATTTATTTCAGATAAAAAACAATAATAAATAAAATCTTATTATATTAACATGAAAATATTATTTTTATTTCAGTGCAAAGATTACTCAAATGGGCTTTCCATTGGAAGCTTGTGTAACGAACTGTGCAAATCTGATTCAATAAGTGCACTAAAATGTCACACACACCACTTGGGTAAGGATGCAGTTTTCTCAGGGGTGCTCGGTAACCAGAGCATGGTCTTCAAGCTGCCAAAGAAACATCGAACTGAAGATCTTCACTGGTTAGATAATTCAAATAAAAAGGTATATCCTTCTGAAGATGACTTCTCTGGTATGATTATGACAACCATAAAATTTAGATTCAATATCATTGTGAACAGTATAGATGCTAAGAAGATGCTGTACAATCATTATACTCATAAAGGTCCCCTTGGGGAAATTGAAATGGAAAATGTTTGGCATTTGTTGCAAGACAATGAATATCTTGCTCTATTGCTGTATGCAAAATATGATATTTTCCCTCAATTATTTGGCTCCTGTGGCTCATTGTATGCTGTCCAGAAACTGCACTCTATATCGCGTTTTGAACACATGATGATGCCTTTCAGCAGCAAAGTCTCATGGGGGCGAAGAGTAAAGTTATCTGTGATGATATTGGATTTCCTTTTGCGATTGGACAGCAATCTGCCGGAGGCGTTGCGGATATGTGACGTAAAGATGGAGCATTTTGGGATTACTAGCGATTTGAAGAAAATTCAATATCTGGATCTGGACTTCGTGCATCCCCTGAGCGTCACGAATCAGATCACAGGAAACGGATCTCCGTGTAAGCAGCACAGTGATTGTGATTTCTTCGATTGTCGTTCGTTTTGTAATTTGGTTACGTACAAGTGTCAACACGGGGTGGTGAATAACAATTTGCAGGTAGTGTGCGAGAAGGTGTTTCTTGGGTGGGAGATGTCGGGGCGCGTTGTGGTGGGGGGGCTGCTGCTGGGAGCGCGCGCGCCGCCCGTGCTGATGGAAGCGCTGGAGCGCTGCGCCAACCCCGACGACGAGCCGGGCACTCCGCGAGCCCCTGCCACCAAAGACATTAGAGATAGACTCTATAAATTACTTACGCATTTAACATCTTAACCTTTGTATGCCATAGACAATTATTTATTTCTTTAATTTTAGACAGACAGCAATAGACAAGAAATCTGCATAATTTGGCCACTAGGGGCGCTGCAATCGCTTGACCCAAACCATCTGTCAATTAATTACATAGAGAAATATTTGTTGTTATTGGTTTTATTTAAATTATTAAAAAATGCCGCGCTGTGTAGTTCCAGGATGCAATGAGAACGGACGACACGTATTTCCGACAGACTTGGTATGTATCTGGGGCAGGTATAATTGCATTGGGATGTATTTTCATCACAAATAACAGAACCAAAATTAAAATTGCGGTCAATATTTAACAATTTTAAACAAATTACTTAAAAATTTCAACAAAGAAACCCGTAAAAATTTGACAGCTGCAGTGTTTGGGTTTTGGTTTGGGTCAAGCGTTTGCAGCGCCATCTAAGTTGAGCTTTGCGTATTCTTGTCCATTCGCTGATGCGTCCAAATCATATTTTCACTGTTAGAGGTATTAACTATTAGGCACTGGTCCCACCGCGAGCGAGTAAACTATGAGCTATCGGCTATAGAAACGAACAAAAGATAAGCACTCCCGTGTAAATAAAAGAGACACGGCGATATTGATAGTTCACCGCTGGGCGAGTAACTATAAACATCGCCGTGTCTCTTTTATTTACACGGGAGTGCTTATCTTTTGTTCGTTTCTATAGCCGATAGCTCATAGTTTACTCGCTCGCGGTGGGACCAGTGCCTCAAGGTGATTTTGAGCCTTTTCGCTATTCATCTACTACTATCGAAAAGCATGACAAAAAAATACAAAAAGTATATGAACATTTTGGAACGAATCCGAAAACGGCATACAATACAAAGGGTTATCAAACACTTCTGTGATAATTTGTAGTAAGTACCTACAGTAGTATTTAATTTTCTAGTCACTTTAAATAGAGATTTATTTTTCTAGTCGTTTTTAGATGTTTCTAGGGAAATACTTGGACAATGAGTAGAGCATTCAATCAATTTCTTACTATAATGGATATTAGAAATGTGATCTGATTATAATAATAAATATTATATAATACTATTAGACTAGTATAACATTAGCTAACGATCGTCTTAGGCAGTGGGAATGGGAAAATATCTTATTTATGTGCCTTTGAATTAATTTGAAAACATGTACTTATTGTTTAAGAATAGAGTGTATGTGAACCTCGATCAATTCCATCGGGCGCTATTCGAAGTTTTAAATAGGATACATTCATAATCGCTGCGCCCACGTGTCACGGCGCGCTAAATTGAACTTTAAATCTAGGTAAGTACTTAAATTCGGCGCGACGCGTGAGGGATTGTGAATGTCTATTTCCCTATTTAAAACTTCGAATAGAGCCCAGTACAACTTTTGTCAGGGTTTTAAGTCATCATATCAAACATCGATTTGTTATTTTCATTAAGTAATAATAATATTGTGAATAACAAATGAAGCTTTTTTTTAGTTGGTGAAACTCCTATAGTTATTGAAAATCTCTTGAAATATCAAAGTACCTTTGAAGAAACTTACGACCCCAAAATTCGCTAGCGCTACCGGTCTATCTATAGGTAGTTTATATTATGGTAGTTATGAATTGAAAGATCCTTTTTTTAAATTTACTTTACAGATCCTCTCAAACAATATAATTCGGCGGGCGACAACCTGGCGCCAAGCTACTAATTGGGAGCGATTCTATTCTAACTATGGACGTAATAATATAAGGTACCTATTTCAGTGTAGCGTATCCGCAGTGGGCTCGCGTGGGGACTATAGTATAGCCCAACCAATCCCGCCCGTGATGAGAGGAGGCCGGTGCCCAGCAGTGGGACTTATATAGGCTGTTGTGGTGGTGTGGCGGGTGGGTGTATTTGGTATTTTAGATTTATTATATTTTTACAAGCTTCTGCTCGCGACTTTGCCCGCGTGGAATACGGTTATCGCGTTCAAGCGGGAACTATGCGTTTTCCGGGATAAAAAGTAGCCTAAGTCCATTCCCGGGTCTCCAACTAGGTATCTCCATACCAAATTTCATCCAAATCGGTCCAGCGGTTGAAGCGTGAACAGGTAACAGACAGACAGGCAGACAGACAGAGTTACATTCTCATTTACAATATTACTTACTAGCCGATGCCCGCGAACATCGTCCCGCGCAGACTTAAAATTTGCGTACCCCGCATGATAAGTACTATACAAGTATTGAAAGATATAAAGAAGTATTGAAAAATTGTTTGACCCGTGGAAAACCCGTTCCCGTGGAAATATCGGGATAAAAAGTATCCTATGTTATTTATTGCCCGGGTCTCAAACTATCTCCATACCAAATTTTATCCAAATCGGTGCACTCGTTGCGACGTGAAGGAAGGACAAACAAACAAACAAACACACACTTTCAATAACATTTCATCTTCAGATAAAATCCCCACTTTTCCGCTCAATTTGGATCTAGCATCGACCATGTAGTCATCTAGGGTTTACTCCGAAAGTTGGCAACGTCGGAAATAGCTGTCAAATATTTCGTTGTTTTCATTAATTACTGAATGAAAATATGAATTATCGCTCTCATCATCATCATCATTTCAGCCGAAAGACGTCCACTGCTGGACATAGGCCTCCCCCAAGGCTCGCCACTCAGACCGGTCCTGTGCTACTTGCTTCCACCGGTTTCCCGCAACCTTCACGAGGTCGTCGCTCCATCTTGTTGGAGGCCTACCGACAGCTCGTCTCCCGGTTCGCGGGCGCCACTCGAGAACTTTCCGGCCCCATCGGCCATCAGTCCTGCGAGCAATGTGCCCCGCCCCACTGCCACTTAAGGCTCGCAATTCTTCGGGCTATGTCGGTGACCCCAGTTCTACTGCGGAATTATCGCTCTATGGTTGAATAAAGCATTAAGTATGGATTGCAACAATTATCATAGGAACACAAAATTTTTAGGATTATTTTCAGGATTATTTTTAGGATTCATTTTCCACGCATTGAAATGCATGAATGCCTAACCAACAAATATAAAGTTGTAAGTTAGTTTATATGTAAGTTTATGTATCATCATCATCATCAACAGCCCATAGTAGTCCACTGCTGGACGTAGGCCTCACCCAATGCACGCCAATGAGCTCTGTCCAAGGCGTGCCGCATCCAATCTACACCGGCCACCTTGCGCAAATCGTCACTCCACCTGGCAACAGGGCGCCCTACACTTCGTTTGCCTTGTCGTGGTCTCCACTCAAGAACGCGTTTACTCCAACGACTATCCGCAGTTCTCGCGATGTGACCGGCCCACTGCCACTTCAAATAGACGATATTGAACACAAACAAACGATTTTAGAAAAAAAATCCGTATGTTATATGTACGGTCCGGATTTAACGCGAAAACTACTGGACGGATTGCAACAAAATTTGGTATGGGGGTAGTTTATAACATTAACACTGGTCAACATATACGCTACTTTTTATACCGGAAAAATGCAGTTTCCAAGGGAATGCTATTAACGAGTTCCACGCGGACGAAGTCGCGGGCAGAAGCTAGTGGTACAATAAGTAGGTACCTAGTACCCACAGAGGTAAAGTACATATATTCTAGTTCAGAAATATTGAGCTAGATCATCTCGCTGTTCTATGATGAAGTCGTGAAGTGGTACAGGTGTACATAACTTAGAAGGCGCTGGATTTAGCAATATAGACTCTGCGTGTTCGCCGCGCGCCTTCTAATTTGTGTCGTACTATAGCCTAGTAGTTTGACCTACCGCTTCGCCTCATACATGGTCGTCGTTATTTCAATCGTCATAACGCAAAACCAATTTTATTTTTTACGCAGAATCTACGGCACGGAAAATTCTGAGATTTTTTTCTCTTGATACGGAAGGTTATTCCTATCCTTAAAAAAAATAATCGAGCACATTGTCAATTTTCACCCATAGCCAATTGACGTTTCGGAGACCTCAGTGTTGCCAATTTGGCGTGTAATACATAAATAATGCACATAATGTGCTGAATTGGCAACATTGCACCTCGGAGGACAGCAAGCGCCTATAGCGGCAGATTCACTCGCGGCGACCCTCTTATTTACCCACCTTACCTGCTGCTGTCTAGTTACTATAGGCAGAACAATGCTACTACTTTCCGGATACCTACGTATGTGGATGTGGGCACATGTGCTTGTTAGGTAGGCGGACCATAACAAACTAAAGTACTTACCTACCTACCGAAAGTTTGTCAGAGGTCAGTGTTAATTTAGGTTGGCGGTATTATGGGCGCCGCGGCGCATGCGCTACGCCGCTTGCGACCTTCTCGCGTCCTTCCTAGCCAGTCGACGGCGCACGCCGCACCGCCGCACATGTAAATGTAAACACCAAAGAAAGCGAGCCACTTTCGCTTTCGGCAAAATCCGCGTTATCAGTGGTAGCCATAGAACGCCGGTGCGTGAACTGTGATGTGCGTGTAGCTAAAGGGGGCTAGGTTTGGACACCGGCGTGTACACAGGATCGTAAGTGTTGGCAACTTGGCCACAGTTTTGTGTATTAGTTATAAACCAAGCTGAAATCATGTCGCTAAAAACCACCGCTCGAAAATATCGGTCTGTTTACTATTCCCTAGTAGTGATTTAGTATAACGTAACAAATGACCTTGACCTTTGCAGGGGTTAAAGCACGTTAACTGCATGTTGTATATTGTGTAAAGTTGGGTAAGGACTTAGTATGTTGTCACTAATAAGGTAGCCTAATTATCTACTTAATTATGAACGAATAATTACCTAACCTTTACAGTTCTTTCGTTCACTGTTATTGTAGGTAAACTTATAATGACAACTTATTTACACGTTACATAGCAATTTATTTGATTTTATTGCAAATATGATTGAGTCTAGGCCACCTTAGTAGTTACGTATCTACCTATATCTTATCGCTATCAGCGAACCGCGCCACCACCAGATTAAACGTTCTAAGAACAACTATCTAAGAATTTCATTGTTTACTGACGCAATTTTTGCGTATTAGGTACCTACCATGTATTCGCCCATGCTATACTGGCACTTGAAAAACACGTTGATTGATAACAAGACTAACTTCGAATCACACTTCGATCAATTCAGTAAATCGCTATACTGACTTAATTTTCAATACTTTTTGAAGTCGCTACTTAAATAATTAAAGTTCCTATTTAAGTTGCATTGGCACATTCAAGTTCACATTGAAAGGTCACACAGCTAGACGCCATCCAGACGCCCTCAAATTACATATTCCTAAATATCCTCAAAATCGGCATTTTATATTTTGATGTATTTGACAAATTAATCCATATCTTGTTCATATCCATATTAATATTATAAATGCGAAAGTTACTCTGTATGTCTGTCTGTCTGTTACCTCTTCACGCTTCAACCGCTGGACCGATTTGGATGAAATTTGGTATGGTGATAGTTGGAGTCCCGGGAAAGGACATTGAGAGGCTACTTTTCATCCCGGCAAAACGCATAGTTCCCGCGGGAACGCGATAACCGAATTCCACGCGGGCGAAGTCGCGGGCAGAAGCTAGTATGTATTGTACTAACTCTTTAGGGTTTTGGATTTGTAAAACGTTCTAGAACTAACTGATCATTTGAATATTAAAAAAGAAAGCCATTCTGGAACGTCTAGTAGTAGTCTGAAGCTCGTTGTAGCAACGTGCGCATGTAAACTTAGGCCCCATTTTAAAACCAATATAAGTGATTAATATAATTCTTCTTTTTATTTAACTTCAAGGAGTACATCTAGCACTACCATCTGACGATCCCCCAGTTTCTTGTCACAGTATATAGTGAAGCTAAGCAACATTTTTTTGTCTATAAGATTTATAATACCGGCAGTGTCTCATCATTATTAAAAATCCCATATCCCCAATTACGAACTCAAATATGGCCCCGTTGGTGGGAGCAGAGCAGACATATTCAAATGCCAATATCTGAGTACTGTAGGTACTAACCATTTTTCTTGAATTCACCAAGCGCCAATCTATGCAGACAGCATGGAAGTAGTAACTAATAACTGGAACTACTTATGTAACCAAACTTTGTATCAGGTGCGCGGGGGTGAGGGTTGTAAAACGTTGCGTCTTTAAGTTCAATTTGTATTGATTCAAAATTGACACTACTCGCTCCAGATGTACTTACCTCCATGGCAGACAGTGCCTGGACGGCCGCCACCGCCGTTACAGTTTCAATATCCAACTGCCAGTGCTAGAAGGAAACCGAGTCTACTCCCGTCCATAAATTGCAATCAAAGGGCTGCAGCAATTGCGCGTGCGGCGGCCGACGCCCGCCTGCGTGGGCGCCGGTCGGTCGTCGAACGACAATTTAAAGCCAATGGAAAGAAATTTATTATGACAAGTACTGATTACATTTCTTGTTGGAGACTTGATGTTACCTACTTGGATTTGAAAGTACTATATATTATTTTTAACCAGCTAGCTCGGCCCGCCACTTCGCCCGCGATGGAATTCGGTTATAGCGTTCCCGCGGGAACTATGCGTTTTTCCGAGATGAAAATTTGCCTATGCCCATTCCCGGGACTTCAACTATATTCATACCAAATTTCATCCAAATCGGTCCAGCGGTTGAAGCGTGAAGAGGTAACATAACATACAGACAGACAGAGTTACTTTCGCATTTATAATATTGGTATGGCTGGATTTGGACAGTTTGGATTTTTCATTTAATAATGAAACATAACACCTAAAAGTTATTTAGGATTTAAAAAAAGTTTAATACTAAACTGACGGAAACGATGACAATTTTCGCTTCAAAACGGGATTGCATAAAGGCCGTGCCTATTCCCAGCTCAGCCGTCACTGTCACTCGTGCAACGAGTGAAAGAGAAAGCGCTACGCACAAAACGCCCGATTCTGTTATTATTTAACGCGATTTAATTTCTATAAAAATACCGTCTAAAAACATGGCATTTATAAAGCTGTCAATGTATGTATGCATATAATATGGATAATTCTTCTGTTATATTTAGTTTTAAGCTATTTGATATAATAAACTGGAGTAAAGTTGGATAAGAGGTCCGAGTATAGGTTACTTTGGAATTAAATTGTATCGAGCGTAGTTTCGTGAAACGTATAAAAGACTGAATAATCAAATATAAAATATAACATATGTGTTTTTCATATTTTTACCCTTTAACATTTCTTAGAAAAGTATGATCTTACATGAGCAATTTGACGACGCTGGGTCAGTGAACGGCATTAAGAAGAGTGTTTTCTTTCAGTGACCGAGCTGATCCGGTCAGTGAACTGTCTGGGGTATTTTCATTTCAAGTTTCAAACGATGGTTATTTGTAGGTGCAGTTGAATAAACTGGGGGCCTCATTCAAGTTTGTAAATAGGAATATTTTAAATGATGTAAATGTAATCCCACCAAAACATTCTATAAAAACCGGCCAAGTGCGTGTCGGGCCACGCGCAAAGTATAGGGTTCCGAAGTTGACGATGCCTACAGTACCTTTCTTAGACTTAGGTATTTAGCATATTAGCTAGCCTGTGGTATGACGTGCCCGCCCGACGCCCCTGCCGCTCGAGAAAAATCATTGGTTTTTTAATCATTTCATAAGTCGACTAATTACTCGTAAATTTGTACAGTCTACTTAGCTGTGATAGTTTTCCTTTCAACTACGTTATATATGCCACAACCGTGATTTTTTTCAGCCCTCTAAATACCACCATTTAGCTGGCAGGGGGGGGGGGGACACGTGACTCTAACAAAAAATAGCACTTTACAGCTTAATATTTCACAAACGCATCACTTAATCGAAAAATGGTTTTAACAAACCTACAATATTTTTTTAAGACCTATTCAACGATATGCCACACCATGGGGTACGCAAGAAAAAAAAAATACATCCCCACTTTACCAGTAGGGGAGCTACCCTATAAAAAATATATATTTCAAAATTTTATTGTACCACTTTGTAAGCGTAACTAATATGTATATTCATGCCAAATTGCAGCTTTCTAGAACTATTAATCATCCCCGCCCGAGCAATAGTGCGGACAGACGGACGGACGGACGGACGGACATGGCGAAACTATAAGGGTTCCTTGTGGACTTCGGAACCCTAAAAACTAGCTAAGTCTCGATGGAGCTGCTTGTTTATCTCTAAAAAGTAATGAAATCTAGACAAAGACGTGCCAAGTCTAAGGTTCCTTACTGCGATTTCTTTATTATTATAGTTAATGTTGTGTGACTTGGCCGTTTGTACCCACTAACGTATAAAGAATGTTCAACGGCCAAGTCGCGATAAAAAACCTATATCCACCCTACCAGTGTTATAAAGTACCCCCGTGCCAAATTTTATTGCAATCCGTCCAGTAGTTTTCGCGTTAAATCCGGACATACATACAGTCAATTTTTCTAAAAATCGTTTTGTTTTGTGTTCAGTGTCGTTTATATAGTCTCTCGACTTGATAGTTTCTTTTAATTTTCAAGTTACAGACGCGTCGTGACTTCTTCTACAGACTTATTATAGCTGTCTCTAAGAAAATCGAGGACGTCATAGTTCAAATCCCGGGAAAAGACATAGGTTATTCTTTTTTTAACCCTAATTTGTTGTGTTGCAGATAAGGCGCGGGGCGGCGCAGGCGCATGACATTGTGGTTCAAGGTGGGTGTTCATGGTTCTCACTCTACAATAGACACTCGTATTATAAATATAAGCTTCAGCCCGAAACTTCACCCGTGCAATTTGGCTATCGCGTTCCCGCGAAAACTACTGATGTATTTTTCCGAGATAAGCAGTAAAGTAGCCTTGCCAAATCTCCTAACCTAACTCGGTCTGTCTGTGTGTCTGTTGAGCAAGTCAAGCGCATATTCAGCTTCAGATCCAGGAGGGGCGGATTCTTTTTTGTTTTTGGAAGGTGCCAAACAAAAAACTACCGCATGGTGGAAAAATGAAAATACTACTTAGGTCGTTACGTTCACAGATTAAGGATACAGCACACGTAGATTAGATATATTCATTCTCAATATTTATTAGGCGCTAGTGAATAGCAATTGGTCGCATGGCTCGCTTGTGTCACTTTTCTTTTCTTATTTAGGCATTCTCAAAAGTACTGCTCAAAATGAAATCTTGCCAAAATCCCTAACCATTAAAGCATTAGCTTTGTTTCTTACAACCTTTTATCAGGGTCATACATAGAACGCGAAAAAAAGGGCCTTTCCTGTGGACAATGCAATAGTTAACGGCTTGCGTATACACCGTATAGTATACATATGTTTGTATCATACAGGTTGCAAGAGAGGATTTGTATGTACATGTATGTAAAGGCCCAGCAAGAAATAAGACTTTGAAACCCCTTAACTTTGGACTGTCCACAGGAAAGATTTGTAACCTTAACTCGTACTAAAAAATGTGTATGACTCATCATCGTCTTAACTTCATTTGTGAGCGTCTATTGTGAACCTACAGAAAATCGAATGTTTTGGCTTCCAACGGACCTCATCCATGAAGCAATGGGATAATATTTCATAGGGATTCTATAGGGAACGTCACGGCGCTCAAATTGAACTTAAAATCTAGCTATTTAAAGTTCAGTTTCAACGCTTTGCTCCCCGAATGCGGCTCAAGTACATAACTTTCGCTCTCTTTTCAATTGATTTTCTCATGCTCACAGTAAAGGTACTATTCCAAGGACGGCGATTGACGGGCGCGGCCGTAGCGGCTGTCTGTTGCTCCCATCGGCCGCGCGCGATAGTCGCGACCCGCGGAAACGGTTCCATAACGACTATGGCCCGCTACGGCCATCGATCGCTGGCCTTGGAATAGCACCTTAAGACTCACTTTAAATAATTTCTTCACTCAACTTGGAAAGTAGGTTCATTTGTTTCTGTCGCGTCAGCAGGTTCATTATTCACATGTAGAATTTGAATTCGGGTTTAAAAATAGATTCACTTTTTGCGATTAAATGAGTCAAAAGCTCTGAATTCTGCGCGTTTTGGAACATTTCCAAAGCGATCATTTTTGCAATGAGCACGTGCGCAGGATCGACATGCGCATCTGGCGGCGGTTTTATAGACATTTTACGTGTTTGTCTTACATAGCTATAAAAATAATAAAAAACGACAACCAGGAAAATAAACAAACTTTCGTTGTAACTTACACATGAGCTTCGTTTACACGATCTAAGTATACCTATACTTAGATCGTGAGAGGAAAATACTATATTGGTAAAGTATACTTGTATATGCTATATAGGTAATTATAAATAATCTCCGCCCTCCGCCAAGTCTGTCAATCTGTCTGTTCACGATAAACTCAAAAGTACTGAACGGATTATCATGCGGTTTTCACAAATAGACAAACATATCTATTAGATATACATATCTAGTTGATATTTATCGTTAGCTACTCTGAATACGATCGCTACCTAAATACAAAATAGAATTGAATTCGGGTTTGAGAATTGAATTCTTTCTGTTTGGCCTTATGGTTGACTGGTAGAGAATGCCTTTAGGCATTAAGTCCGCCAATTGTATACATTTTGTATGTGCAATGAAGTTTAAATAAATAAATAAATTGAATTTTTTACGTTGTAAGTACATCTTTACTACAGCCTATTTGCGTCCCACTGCTGGGCACAGGCCTCCTCTCATCACGAGAGGGTTTGGGCTATAATCCCCACGCTGGCACAGTGCGGATTGGGGGCTTCACACACATCTTTGAATTACTTCGCAGATGCGTGCAGGTTTCCTCACGATGTTTTCCTTGACCGAAAAGCTCAGTGGTAAATTCAAATTAAATTTCGCACATAAGTAAATTTAGAGGTGCGAGCCGGAATCGAACCCCCGACCCTCTGCATGAGAGGCAGTAGGTCGAACCAAAGTACATATAGCTACCAAATTACAAATGGTGTTTATAATTTTCTGTAGGAATATAAAAAGTAAATAGGTAGTTACCTAGTTTGTTTTTCCTCATGTTTTTCTTCACTATCCAAAGGTTGTCTGGTAGAGATACCACCTGCTGTATGCCATACTTTTTGTGTAATTAAATTATGTATTTACAGGGGCTCTATGCGAAGTCTTAAATAGGATCTCGCTTTTCCCTATAGGATCGCTCACGCGTCAAGTTGAACTATAAATCTAGCTGTTTAAAGTGCAAGCGACGCGTGAGCGATCCTAAAGGGAAGAGCGAGATCCCTATTTAAAGACTTCGAATGTAGGCCCTGTTCCTTGAATGTATGATGGAGTTCAATAAAGTGTATTGTATTGCAAATACACTGCAGTGTGGTTCTTAAAAGAGTAAAGTGAGTTTGTAGCGAATAAAGTTACTTCATTTCATTCATCACTTTGGTATGTGGATTGGTAGGGTAGGTAGGTAGCTACTTACTCGGCACTTAGGTACTTGGATAGCAAATGAATCGACTCAAGTACCCAGCAGATTGTACACAGTGTCACTTTAGTGATAATTAATAACCTAAGTCAAAAGTAAACATTGCGTCCCGTCCGATATTGGTATTTGTTAGACCGTTATTTGCTAAATATAGTAACATATAATATAATAGAGTGATTATTTCGAGCAAACATTGGGCGTGGAATTTTTCCAGACGGCTTGGTGTCAGGGATACGACGTGCACTTTTATCGAACTGCATATCATTGGACATAGCGCATAGACGTAAAGATGCTAATTAATTGCCGTATAACATATTAATCATCTAGGTGCTTAGTTAAGTATATCTAACTGTAAATAACTATACAATGTACCTAATGTTCCTTACTTAGTTGCTGTATTACTGGTATTATGCGTTTCATTCAAAATTAAATTTCTGCTGTTTTTGAAGGCGATGAAAAATGGCACTCCTAGTTTAAACGAGCTAGGTATGTGGTGCGCCCCGACGCGTGAGCGCAGGGATTGAGAATGTCTCTTTCCCTATTCAAAACTTCGAATAGAGCCTAAGTTAAGTAACCCTCGGAATCCGGCAACCTTTTGCTAGTTCGTCGCTTCCTCTTCGAGGCCTATCAACCAGCAAAGCATCTTCTGGTGCGCGGCCGTCATTTTGGAACTTTTTGGCCCCAACATCCATCAAGTCTGTGAACAAAGACATATTAGAAGAATTAAGGTAACATAAAAAATAAATGAATCAGCATACGCCTGAAATAAGTGTGAAGTGCGATAATAGATGTAGATGTGGCTGCCTAGGTAGCCTATAAGTACATATAGACTACCACATCACGTAGGTACGTGCTTTTCTCATGCTTTCTACGCTGCAATGTAAGAAATTGTCAGTCTATGTAAATTACCTTGTCTCTGACAAACACCAGTTTTTAGACTGTATCTTGGACCATTATTTGGCGCTATAACATGAGCGAATATTGACTTGGGATGTCAAACAATGTCGATCAATAATAGATGCTAGACACCTCTCAATTCACACGTTTAAAAGGTGACTTTGGCTGTTTACCAAATGGAGGATAAAAGTATGTTCCAATCGGGTTTATTGCCGTTCTATAATTTAAAACAATATTTACTTGCATGAGGTCAAGGAGCCGACATCTAAAAAAATCTGCAGTGATATTGCTTTTCACAGTAGCTTTTTCTGTATGAGAATGAACCTCATGTAGATACATGAGATACATATGTCTAGACGCTATTTGTGAACAAAGTGTTCAGTGACAGTCAAGATCAACCACTTTTATGACAATTAAAGTAGGGCAGTTTCAGTTTCGTGCAGAAAAAAGTTCTCAGATTTTGTGCCTCACACGACTACCTATCGATTACATTGGAAATGAATCTACGGAATTGAAAAATGTGAAACTTGTCGTTCTGACTTTGACTTTTTTCAAAAAGGTTAGGCTACAGGGCAAAACCTTAACCCGATCGTCTTTGTTTTAGGTTCAAATTAGTAGTAGGTGACTAAATTATCCAGAGGAGTTTTCCTCAAATTTTGGATATCATTGTTCGTTTCCGAAATATCGAGCGCCAAAATCAAAAATTCACTATTTTGGCCATAACTTTTTCGTTTTTGACTTTCACGAATAATTATTTTCTGATCTCGTGAATACGCGTCTTTTGAGCCTTTTTTAGGGTTCCGAAGTCCACAAGGAACTCTTATAGTTTCGCCATGTCCGTCCGTCCGTCCGTCCGTCCGTCCGTCCGTCCGTCTGTCCGCACTATTTCTCGGAGATGCTTAGTTCTAGAAAGCTGTAATTTGGCATGAATATGCATATTAGTTAAGCTGACAAAGTGGTACAATAAAATTTTGAAATATATTTTTTATAGGGTACCTCCCCTACTCGTAAAGTAGGGATGCATTTTTTTTTATATGACGTATATAACGTAGTTTAAAGGAAAACTATCACAGCTAAGTAGGCTCTACAAACTTATGAGTCATAGTCGACGAACTTATGAAATGATTAAAAAACCAATGATTTTTCTCGAGCGACAGGGGCGTCGGGCGGGCACGTCCGTCATACCACAGGCTAGCTAGATGCTAATAAGTCTTAGAAAGGTACTGTGGGCATCTTCAACTTCGGAACCCTATACTTTGCGCGTGGCCCGACACGCACTTGGCCGGTTTTTTTATGTCGATGGTATAGGCAAACGAGCGCACAGTCCACCTGATGGTAAGTGGTCACTGCGGCCCATGGACACCGAAATCCTTTAATCCCCATTAAGAAACCATAAGATCTCGAATGCGTTGCTTACCCTGAGGCCTAAGTGGAATGCCTCTGTGCCAGAAATTTTACCGGCTGCCTTAACCCCCTACCGGAACACAACAGTGCGAGCACTGCTATTTGGACTATATGCATTAAGGCTTTTATTCAACTGAATATAAATCAAAATTGATTCTTAAAATAGAAATAAACTAGACGATGCCTCATCGGCAACGGCACCGGTGTCGGGTGGCGCGGTTGACCGCAGCGGGTTCGATTCCCGGCGCTGGCAACTTCATTACGGACCGTGTTTTCCTACTTATTACAAAGTCATTTGTAATAATAGGTCACCATAATTTATATCTTTTTATTAGTATATTTATGTGTAATAGGCTCGATGCACTCGTCCCGGAATATTTTTTCCCAATTATAATATGAATTGTTACAAATTCTGATTGAATATAGATACCGTTTTTAGGGTTCCGAAGTCCACAAGGAACCCTTATAGTTTCGCCATGTCCGTCCGTCTGTCCGCACTATTGCTCGGAGATGCTTAGGTCTAGAGAGCTGTAATTTGGCATGAATATGCATATTAGTTACGCTGACAAAGTGGTACAATAAAATTTTGAAATATTTTTTTTTTTAGGGTACCTCCCCTACTCGTAAAGTGGGGATGTATTTATTTCTTGCGTACCCCATGGTGCGGCATATCGTTGAATAGGTCTTAAAAAAATATTGTGGGTTTGTTAAAACCATTTTTTGATTGAGTGATGCGTTTGTGAAATATTAAGCTTTAAAGTGCTATTTTTTGCTAGAGTCACGTGTCCCCCCCCCCCCCCCCCTGCCAGCTAAATGGTGGTATTTGGATGGCTGAAAAAATCACGGTTGGGGCATATATAACGTAGTTGAAAGGAAAACTATCACAGCTAAGTAGGGTGTACAAACTTACGAGTAATAGTCGACCAACTTATAATGATGATTTTTCTCGAGCGGCAGGGGCGTCGGGCGGGCACGTCATACCACAGGCTAGCTAGATGCTAATAAGTCTTAGAATGGTACTGTGGGCATCCTCAACTTCGGAACCCTATAATTTGCGCGTGGCCCGACACGCACTTGGCCGGTTTTTAATAAAGATATTCAGAGAAGAGTTTATTTTAACTTCGAAGAAAGAAAAAAGATACTTAAACAGAAATGCCACCTAATTTGTAGGTAACGTTCATTCAAGATAAGATGACGAAAATGCACTTGAAAAATTCAAGTCAAGCCACAAAGTTGTTACCTACTTAAATTATGACGGTTTGAGACTTGAGATTAAGACAAAGTCACCCAATTTGAGAGACTACTTATATTGTGTTAATGCAAGATTTAATTAATTAATTATAGATAAACATACTTTAAACGCGCTGATTTCTCTAGTTATTTATTTACTTGCTTCTGCCCGCGACTTCGGTTATAGCGTTCCCCCGGGAATTGAGTGTTAACCTATAATAAAGTATATACTAAAACCTTCCTCTTGAATCACTCTATCTATTAAAAAAACCGCTTCAAAATCCGTTGCGTAGTTTTAAAGATCTAAGCATACATAGGGACAAACAGCAGGAAGCGAGTTTGTTTTATACTTATTATATGTAGTGATTTATCAAAGCTATCTCAGAAATGGCGGCTGTAATGATTTGGACGAAATTTGGATTATAGGTATTTTTATAAAATTCTTTAACGATGCAAAATGTACCACCAAAACACTCGATTGTTTAGTTAAGTAACTATGCGATGCTATGCTTGATGAGAATATTTAGTGCAAAAAGATAGTGAAATATGTGCATATGACTCAAAGTGAATAAATACAGTGAACATTTATTTAAAACTATATTTAAAAAAAAAGGACTATACTGAACATTGTGATATAGGCATACCAGCACCAGATTGCTGCTCGCCTATTATTCGAATAATAATAATAATAATAATTCGGCGTAGGGATGTGACGACCCCATCGCCCACCTGGTGTTGTACCACCGGTGCAGTCAGTCAGCGCAGGGCGGCCTGTGGCGGGCCGATGGTGAGCGGCGACACCTCGCACCCGAGACTCCTGGGGGCACACACACACATGCGCCATACACACACATACACACAGCTACACACCTCCCACGCCTCTGGATTGCCTTAGTTGGCCGCCCAGAGTGGAGCGCAGGAGCTATATGCTTGAAAGGGTAGAAGTGCTCAATCTGCGTAATAACGGGGAAACCCGCTCCGGGTGCGCACGAGGCGCGACCCGCGATGGCGAAACCGGTGCACACCTCTCCACACCCTTAGCTGCTTACATCAGTGTTGCTCCCTCGCCACCCGTGCGGTGGCCTGTATAGGGGGCCCACGAAGGCTAGCCTTTAGGTTAGTGCGTAAGCGGCGAGTCACCGTCTGCCTTGCCTTCAATTTGTGAGATATTGATCAGGCAGATGTCCGTAATCTCACTCCATAGCCCGATTTTCCAGTCCACACCTCCCATCCACATAGCCCACTCCAAGTCTCTTCCTTCCTCGGCAATAGTTTGGCAACTGGGGAGGGCTGTCCGCCAGTACAGCCTCATGTTGTATTGGGAGGACAGATCTCCACAGTTGCGGCCATCTCACATTTATAGTAAAAGGTACCAAAAGCCTCTTCATGTTGGCTTCGGCCCCATGAATGCGAATGACCGGGTCCCCATGGGCCCGTGACATGAAAATGTACCAACAAATAATAATAATAATAATAAAATTTACTGTGCTATAATTAGTTGTGCATTTAGCTTTAATTTCTACTTGCTATATTTCTGGTGTTATTTTGATGTAACAACTGTTTATAAACAAAAATAAATAAATATAAATAAATAGGGGTTTACGGGGGCGACAAATCGATCTACCAAGCTAGGTCTCATATCTGAGAAAACTCGGTTTTAGCTATTATCACCCGAGCAAAGCTCACCCAGGTCCTGTTATACCTAATAAAGTAGGTACTTACTGTAGGTAAGGTCTTTTTGGCATTTTAAATATGTCCTAACTATTATTAACTTAGGTACCTACCTATACATACCTACCTAGTTAAGAGATGACGATTTTCTCTCCCATCTTTTACAATAAAAATTCGGCGAATTCATCAATTTGTAGTAGATATGGACTGATTTTATGCCAGTGCATATTTATATTTTCAATTTGAAAACGTTATTAGGTTTTGCAAACTGCATTCGCACACATAAATTTGCTAATATTTAAGTACCTCTCGAATCCATTAAGATGTTTGCGAGGTAAAGTGCATACGAAAACAGTGCTTGTCGAAAAAAAGTTGGCTGGGGATACTTAAAGTCGATAACAGAACACATTTCAACAGTTTTTCGAACATTTGACTGTTTATTTGTTTATTTAATCATGCAACACGTGAAAACTACTGGATCGATTTTGATGAAATTTGGTATGAAGATAGTTGGAGCCCCGAGAAAGGACATAGGCTACTTTTTATCCGGGAAAACGCACAGTTCCCGTGGGAACACAATAACCGAATTCCACGCGGATTAAGTCGCGAGCAGAAGCCAGTACATTACATACTTACATATAAATACCAAAAATCTATGACTCGAGTACAAATATTTGTGTTCATCACATAAAGTTTCACGTAGCGGGATTCGAATCCGCGACGTGCCGCGACCATCGGAACAGCGGGCAGGGTTATCTTATCTTGAGTTATGAGTAACACCTCGACCAATTGGGATCTTTTTTTGATCCCATGATCCCAAACATCTCCATGCAGCTCATTCATTCCACCAGCCTCTTCCACCTTCACTAATAAGGATGGAGTGCAATTTGGTACCTAGTGCTTTGCTTGCGGGCAGGTCCTATATTGAGCCAATCCGCCTCAAGCGCGGCGCCTCACGCCAATTAAAATAGGCCTCATTCGAGACATACTCGTACTTACTAGGTATATTCTTTTAATTAATTTTAGACAGGCAGCAATTCGCTAATGCGTCTCTAAATGATATTTTCACTAGAGTTCATGCCAATAACAGAGTTTATCTAGTCTGTTTTTGAACTGGTTAACACTTGCAGAGTTCACTGCGTCGGCGGGTAGTTTATTCCATGCGTTAACAATCCGGTTTGAGATAAAGTTCTTTGCTATATTGAAAACTTTAGTGTCTCATTTAAAATGACTTTTACTTTGACTTTTAAATTGGCTTATTACATGTCTCTGAGTGGCCCTGATGACGAATGAAACATTCATAGGTGGAGTATCTTATTGTCTCTATCGATTTTGATTTTAAATAACTATGGAACATTACTTTCATAAAAACCGGCCAAGAAGCGAGTTAAACTCGCGTGGACAGGGTTCCGACCCTTGATTATTTTCAATGGCGTAATTTTCAAACTGTTTCACAGGATAAGCTCTTTTGTATGATAGATTTCAAATACCATGGACTTCTTAATAATTTTCCTGTAATCTATAGGTCTATTTTTAGGTCCAGTAGAGTCATTTTTCGCCTTTTCTTAAATAACTCGAAAAGTATTGACCAAAAAAGAAATAAAAACCATTTAGGGTCTATGTTTAAAATTCATTTATTTTCGTTACACTTCCGTCTTTGGGTCACAAACTTACATATACGTACCAAATTTCAACTTAATCGGTTCAGTAGTTTCGGCGAAAATCGACTGTGACAGACGGTCGGACAGACACGAGTGATCCTATAAGGGTTCCGTTTTTACCTCTTGAGGTTCGGAACCCTAAAAAGGATCCCAAAACGTGCCCACTCAGTGAACCTTACGTACATAATAATAATCGCACTAACGTTTTATGGCCATAAATTGGTGTCAGGGAGGCTATTCTGGTTACATTCGGAACTGCCTGGGGCGTGCCAAAATGCGCGCGGGCGCATGCATCGCCCGACCCACTATTTATAGATAAAGTGACATTGTTTTCTTCACCACACGTAATCGCACAGTACTTTTCCATGCGAAAAACGTTAACCCCCCGATAAAAGAGCCCCGCCTTGGGCCAACCTTGGAGGTAATAAATACGTAAGTAGGTACATCTGGAGCGAGTACCTAGTGCCAATTTAGAAACAATAAAAACTGAGCTTAAAGACGTGAGCACCAATGTCGTTTTCTTTCACAATTTAAAAACGTGCCCAAAGTTTCACCCGAGGCTTCTTTTTTATGTTTATGTTAGTTAAAGAGAGATACGAGCCTTTTACGCCCCTCACCCCAGCCCAGCGCCACTGGCACAGAATTTGGTCGCACAGGTAGTTCCAGTTACTTATTAGTTACTACTTCCATGGCGCCAACTGCTTTATTAAATTGACATTTGACGAGAGATACGTTTCAATTAAACATCGTTATCAATTAAGAATGTTTTTTGTGTCATGCTCTGTTATTGAAATTTGGACGGTACTTATCAAGCTTCTACGGGGGCCTCATTCAAGTTCTAAGGGATCGCTCATACCTATCCCTGCTAAGTAACGATTCATTATATCATTAATAAGCAAGATATTATACTCGTATCATTTAATGAGGTACCTAGTATAGGTACCTGGGCGATTGAGCTTTGCTCGGGTAAAAATAGCTAAAATGAGTTTTCCCAGATTATGAGACCTAGTTAGATCCTTTTTCGCACATCTATATTATATTGCAAATTCCAAACTGTTAGAGCCATTTCTGAGATCAGTTTTATAAACACATAAATAAGTATACAAGATAAGCGCGATTTATTCAGGTTATAATTTAGGGACATGGGAAATCCCATGTCTCTATTCATAAACTCGAATGAGGCCCCAAAGCTATCTTTTTCTCTTATAGCGCGTTATATCTGAATTACCTATTAACGAGTTGGCGAGTTAAATAAAATGGTGTATCTAAATATATTATTATGTTAGGTAGGTAGGTACATACTTATGTACCTATTTGCCTTTCATTGTTTGCTCTACAGACGTCATCTGTTCTCTCTCAGGCAGCAATTCAATTGCGTTTTATTATTATGTTATTACTAAGGCATTTTATTTTATAGAGCTTAATCATAATGTTTACATTTGTATAATTAGGTAGAAGGACTCATTCAAACCACGGAGTTCCAAGTAATAATTTTAATATAGCAGCTTGTACGTGTTGGTTTTATCCAAGTTTCATCTAACATATAACGAGTATGCACTCACTGGCAACCTATAAATCTTACGCCGGTGACAAACAGTCTGTTACTGCCCCTTTGGACGTCAAAACACCTAAAGTGGTCATGCACTGTACCGTGCCTGCCACGCCAACGACACCTAAGATGTTTAGGCTAATCTAAGCATGCTTGGCGACCGACTGAAATATGAAAGTGTCGAATAGGATAATTCGCGCTGTGGTGTAGCCAGGGGCAAGGTAGGGCAGTGCCTCGGGGCCCCCGATCTACTGAACACGCTGGCACTATATTCCATTGTTTTTCACGTAAAAAAAAACCAGAGCAACCGTGCTCTGAAAGGGCCCTTATTTTCTTGGTCCACCTATTCGCGCGCTTAAAAGTTTCGAAGTCAAAATCATAGGAGAAATAAAATTGACACGTGACCTATTGATTGATAGCGCTCACGTCGTAATGTTTAAAGTAAATGGTAATTAATCAAGTCCTATTTCCGCACTTTCTAGAAATATTGTCTCCCTCTCTATCTATGTTTAGGGTATGAGGGAGAAAGCTGAGCTTTTATCTTCCTGCTATCGCCAGGACTTCGGGGACTTGTCAGTGTCGCTTACACTGCCGCCGCCGCCGTCCGTCGCGTCCGCGTTGACGGACAAATACCGTTCTTAATTTAAATTTGTTTATTGTTCATGAGTTGTGATGCTGAATGTGCTTGTGTTAGTGCCATGACCAGCCACGGGATGGATACGAGGGTAAGCACCATCTCATTGTTATCAGCTGGTGCATTCTGGCCTATGTTTACATTTTCATGTTCTTAAAGAACCAGAGCTTCTATTCGAAACGTTACATAGGGAGCGTCCTTGTCCGTAAATAAAAATATACTTTCTCCCTATTTAGCGAGATTATATATCAGTGTTATACTATCCTATCAATGATACACCATCTCCCTAACAAGTGAGATGGTATTTTATATACTTAGAGAGTGAAATATTGCGGAGTCCTGTAAAAGGTTCATTAGGTAAGTATTTACATTTTACGAAGGACGTTTTTAATAAAATTTCACAAGTTTAGCTTGGTATTACAATTTCAGCACTTCAGGTTTCCCAAACATAAGTTGATGTTTTTTTTTAAGTTCCAAAAGCTTCGATGTTAGGCTTGTAAACAGTTCATATAAACAAGATTCGAGATTAACCATATTTCTTGATAATTGTGAACACAGTGAGTATTTTTTTTTGTTATAGCTCATTAACAAATGCGTATAAGTACATTTGTTTGTTTATATGTTTTATTACAAAAATAGCCCATGATAAATAATCAGTCAACTTGTTTATTTATTCATCGATAGTAAGTAGGCAACATGACACAATTAAGAAAGAAATATAATATTGACCTGCGCGGGAAGGTCCAAACATAAATTACGATATCTATATGTCTTTTTATTAAGATTAAGTATGTGATTTATCTGAAATGAGCTTTCACATAATGATATTCATTGTGGCTGATAATGCTTTCATTTCAGTATTATTACATTGGACAAAGTGACATATTTTTCTTGACCTGAAACTTATATTTCCAATACTGTAAGAATAGAGCCTGCAGAGTCAAAAATACATGATGACTACTACAGCCTATTTGCGTCCCACTGCTGGACACAGGCCTCTCATCCCGAGAGGGTTAATTCATTAATCACTACATAGTATAAAACAAATCCCTTCGCTGGCTTTCCCTATGTATGATTAGATCTTTAAATTAAAACTACGCAAAGGATTTTGATGCGTTTTTTTTAAATAGATAGAATGTTTCAAGAGAAAGGTTTTCGTATATAATTTGTTATGGTTTAACGCTCAATTCCCGCGGGAACGCTGTAACCGAATTCCACGCGGACGAAGTCGCGGGCAGAAGCTAGTAAATAATAAATATACTATAATTAAATTAATAAATGAAATAAAAAGATAATAAATACGACGTAATTTTTCATTAACATCTGGATGTCAATGGCTCCTGGTTCAGTCCAGCCCATGTTCTCCAATTTTTCTTTCTTTTTCCCCAACCCTATCATCATCAAGTTTGCTTTGGTCTTTAAATGGGTGACCACAATTCGTATCATTATTGACATTTAACATCCATACTAAAAAAGTAGATGTAACTCTGCCTGTCTGTCACCTCTTCACCCTTAAACCTAGGTGTGGTATGTATTGAGATAGATGGAGTTCCGGGGAAAGAACATAGGCTATTATAGGTACTCTTTATCCCGGAACACTAAAACCTAATTCCACGCGGACGAATTAGCTGGTAGAAGCTAGTGCATGAACGTGCCTCACGTGGGTCTACGAGCTTCACGACATCTTAATACTGTAAAAGCGGATGTGCCAAATGATGTTGTGTTCCTCAAACAAATAAAGTTGTTTGGAATTGATATTAGGTACCTAACTGCATAAATTATACCTACTAGATCTAGTTAGTCGTTATCGTGTGTTCCCAGTCATTAACTTGGATCCATAGTTCAAGAGGTCTCACGTACAGTTGCGACCTGTGCCCTGTCACCGTGCGGACCATCGCAATCTGATTTCAGCTTGTTATTTTCTACTCGGAAGAGATAATGTCTTGTTATTCTCTGAGAAAGCTGAATTACTTTAGTGATATATCTACGCAACTGTGCTTCGATAGATACGGGCCCCGGGTTCCTTATCAAGTGTGCATGCATGATCCTGTCATGCACATCGCGGCCTTAACTCAACTGGATGCAGATTGTGCTGACTTTGGAATTTCCTATACTGGGTTTTATGATCATGACCACCTCATCAATTCAGTTATTTGTATCTTTATACTTGTTTGTATTTATTTAGTTCAGTCTCACAAAGTATATGATATCATTATGCAATTCCTTATATCTAGATATAGGGAATTGGTTATAGACAGAATATGTTCAAAATGACCAACTATTTGTTGTGTATGACTGTATACAATTCAAAGTTCATTCAGCGCTTACATAATGTGTTGCGTATTTGCAAAGTTTCTTCAAAATTAAGAGGACACGCTAGTGGTCATTTTTACATACAAATATTCTCGACATATTTCTCCCTGGATTTTGATCGTAAATCAATATTTTTTTGAAATAAGATCAATTTCGTCAGTATCTGTGTCGGTACGTTTTGCTTTTAGTAATATTTTTGTTCTTAATAGAACTAGGTGACTCCAAACAGTGCTGAAAACGGCACGATTGAATAGGCCGCAAAGAAATGCCTGGTATACAAAAACCACAATAATAAACGCAAAAATCAAAACGGTCCAACACAGATAATTTCCTTCTCATCCAGTTCCCAAAATTTCATTACGATTCGTTTAATTTTGGAGGAGGGAAATGTCGAGAACGAAAACTCGATTTCTGAGTTTTTTACGTCGGATTTTTCGACGGAGCTGCAGTTGTCCTTATCGCACCTTTTGACGCTCCGC
This sequence comes from Aethes cnicana, assembly GCA_963971205.1. Taxonomy (NCBI): domain Eukaryota; kingdom Metazoa; phylum Arthropoda; class Insecta; order Lepidoptera; family Tortricidae; genus Aethes; species Aethes cnicana. The sequence continues at coordinate 5,407,823 of OZ020285.1, forward strand.
CCGCGCCTGCGAGACATATCCTCTTAAGAATAGTTTGTTAACAAAAGCTGCAGCATTAGCGCATTGAATTATTTGTTAACTTAAATCTACCTTTATAATAGATAGCGTAAGATGAGTTATGTTACAAAATTATTCAGAGTAATAATGTCCTCCTGTATGAAGCGTTGGCGTCGCAGACAGTTTATTTCTGTCCAAGTCTGTTACTAGAATGTTTGCGAAATACTTTTTGCTAAAGTCACATTCTTTAGATAATTCCAGTATGCAAATGGCGGGTAATTCAAGCACTTGTTACACAAACTCTATCCACGACAGGGGGCTGTAAAACCTGTGCGACATATATGGTTACCTGGTTGTACTTTGAATGGAGAACACGACTACCTTAAATGTCCAAGCCGCATTTAATCCATGTTTTGGAGAATTTGTTGCAAATGCCTGTAAGTTTTTACTGTGAGAATGCCCCCTTATTACCCGATTGTGCCAGGAGGGTTACGTGTTTAGAGTGTAGTATATTTCTTTGGTGCGCTTTGTAAACGGCTTGACGGATTTTAGCTTTATTTGCCTTCATTGTGACATTGACTATGACTTAAAAAGGCTTACGAATTTGGAATTGTCGTAAGTTATTTCTAAGCGAAACCTTCTTAAAAAGCTTATAGGTTAGCTTGTTGATTACGTAATTGTCACACTGTCGCTGTTCTATGAAAATACACAAGGTCTTCGTTACGACGTACAATAAGTGGCGCCCGAAATAGTCTCGTCTTCAATGCGAAGAATGTCATATGACAAGACACAAACAAAAGAAGTGCTATGTACAGTATTGGATAGTCGTGGTGTTGTTCAACTCTGACTGCCACAGTTGGTCATAGCCGACAAAGCTTACAGCGTAAAGAGGACTTTGGGTCGTGCGCGTATAGTTTAAATTGGCGTTAAGTTTGCAATTGGAGCGGTGGATTGTGTCACGTGACGCCGCTGTCACGCAAGGCGCGCGCGCCGTCACGCTGCGCCTGCGCCGCGCCGCATCCCTGCGCATGCTCGTCTTCGGTACCCGGGTGTCTGGAAATCATTATTTAACATCTCTTTATCGAATGCGTGTGAATTGCGACTCATAATTACGTGTGAAAATCAAGTGACATGGTTACTGTTTAGCTATTTACAAAGTTATTAACGGTATTCATAACGTGCATTAGCGCCTACTGTACTCAAATTGATACTTATTTGCATCTGTCCGAGAAAATATTATCAACCATATTGATAGGTTTAAATATGTTACATACTGAATATCTTGATGTTAGTATTTTTTTTGTGGAACTGTTTTAAAAAGAACCAATTGAGAAAGCCATTGGTATGACGATCTCGATTACAAGTAGCCTTTTTTAGAAGGAAACGAATACTATAATTCCTACAGCAATACTTACCAGCAATAATGGCCGTTCACAATAAGGCCGCTGTTCTTCCAGTGACATTCATCTTTAAACTATTTAAACAATGCGTGTGTGAATGTCATTGCTGTGATAATATAAATTGGGATCTATTTCCAGTGCGACTGAGATCGCGCGAAGGTCGGCGCGCGCGCCGCCCGCCCACCGACAAACAAGCCCGTTAACGGGTCGACGACCTCGCGCGACTAATTTTCAGCAAACCCTTTATTGCTCGATGAACTGTCATTCAGAAATCGTTTCAGTATCTCGTTATAAACCATATACCTAAATATTTATTGAATAACATTCTCATGACATTACAATGAGCTCTCAAGTTTAGTTGTAGCACAGGTTGTAGTCCGGAACATGAAACATGAAGTTTGGGCACCACAAAATTATGGATATTAAAAATTAACCTAACAAAAAACCTATCCATAAAAAAAAAACAGAAAAACACGGTATTTCGTCACCCGTATCACCACCACCACCACAACAGCCTATTTACAGCCCACTGCTGGGCACAGGCCTGCAGGTTTGGGCTATAGTCCCCACGCAAGCCCAGTGCGGATTGGGGACTTCACACACATCCTTGAATTACTTCGCAGATGCGTGCAGGTTTCCTCACGATGTTATCCTTCACCGAAAAGCTCTGTGGTATATTCAAATTGAATTTCGCACATAAATAATTTCAGAGGTGCGAGCCGGATTCGAACCCCCAACCCTCTGCATGTGAGGCGGTAGGTCGAACCACTAGGCTACCACGGACTGCTGCACCCGTACATTATAGTTTTATTACAAGTTTGACTGTCTTCTTAGGTAACTTTAAAAATTACGAGAGTATAATGAGCTATATTTCTCCCCACTTCGCACACTTCTTTGGGTGTCTTCGGAGATGCGACGTGTGTCGTGGTAAACCTAGCCAGTTAGTGTTTGCTAACAATTTATTATTCCGTTTCTTAATATGTATGGAAAATCCTATACAGAGTGACCCGTTTTTATTGTTGTTGAGTGTACCTTTGCCGTTGTTGCTGCAACCTGTTTTCAGCTCCTAACCTACACACCTACCCTATTTTTGCGTTTCCTCACAATCCACCTCGAAGATCTTAAGTATATTAATTACGTTACAATTAAATGTGTGTGTAAAAGCCGTTGTGGCCTAGTGGTTTGACCTACCGCCTCTCATGCAGGGGGTCGCGGGTTCAAATCCGGCTCGCACCTCTAAATAAAAAAATGAATAAATAAAAATTTATTTATTTTGCCAAAAAACATTGGGATACAAAAATATTGACACTTGGTCCTTCACTAGGCGATGCCTGTCACGAAGTGACCAATTTCGGAATATTATTGCTGCTATTATTATGTGCGAAATTCAATTTGAATTTACCACTGAGCTTTTCGGTGAAGGAAAACATCGTGAGGAAACCTGCACGCATCTGCGAAGTAAATTTAAGGATGTGTGTGAAGTCCCCAATCCGCACTGGGCCCGCGTGGGGACTATAGCCCAACCCTCTCGTGATGAGAGGAGGCCTGTGCCCAGCAGTGGGCCGTAAATAGGCTGTTGTAGTACAATTAAATGTGACTCCTGCGAACTTGTCACAAATTAGGCAGGAGGGCTTTGTCCTGAAGTTTGTTTGTAGTACTATGGTTCCAAATGACGTGCTTACGTAAAAACAAAGCGTCAAAGTCCTTAATTTCTTCTCTACTTTCCTTAATTAAAACACTTTTCCCCAACGTTTTTGCAAGATGTAAATTTTAACTCGTTCACGTATTTCTAATCTTATCACTAGCGCCGAGCGCCTGCTTGATTCATAAACATAAACATGCTGTAGATAAAAAATATAACTACCTATCTACAGGTCAAGCTTGTCAATGTTTACCACAGTCTCAAACTCAGCGATTTATCACTATGCGTATAGTAATTTTGTCATTGATTTTTTTTACGTTATTTTAAACCGCGGGTTTCGACAAATTATCAGCTAATAAATTATCGCTAAAATAAAAATGGCATGGCAAAGTTCATCGAATTATAAATTTTGTAGCTGTTTTTTGCTCTGATACTATAATCTCCGTTATTTTAGCAACGGTGTTGAACTAATTCACTGAGCACTATAGCTTGGAGAGTAGTTTTGTCTCGGGCGGCTCACTATATGAAAATGAAAATGAAAATATTTATTCAGCAAATAGGCCACATCTGGGCACTTTCACACGTTACTTTTAAATAAATTTAACAGAAATGAATTTACCAGCGCTTCCTAGGCCCATTGCTTGAGAAGAAGCGCCGCAACAAACTCAGCAGAAGGCCTTTTTTCAAAATTTAAACATACAGATTTACATAACATTTACATTAATATGTACTTATAAAAATACATATATAGGTACATACTAAAATTACATTTAAGGGATGTATAGTCCCTAACTTAAACTTAGATATGTCTTATAATACCTAAAACTGTCGCAAGACTTCCCAAAATAGGGACAAAGGTGTAGATAACTATCTATAGAATTATGTGCAGATGATGTCTGTCTGAATATTTCATCTGGGAAGATGGATACCTCCATAAAGATATATAGGTACAAAAAATCTTTATTACCAACAAAAACTTTTTAATTATATTCTATAATTTTGTTAATAGTGCGCTTCTCCTTAAGCACATTAAATTTTATGTTCGTTGGATGATCTCGCTACGTATTAGAAAGGTTACTTTGGTAAGGTCAGTTCCTGTTGTGATTTTCCTGTATTTACAGCGATAAGCTGATTATCAGCGCCTCCCGAGATAAGAGCTATCAGAACTATATATTGGCAATCTCCGACACGGCGCCGGCGCCTCGGAGCGAACACAATGGAATATGCAATTGCATGCATCGTAGAAAAAATATACCTAGACTGTGTACTTACCTACTTAGGTAATCCTTTGTGGTTTTAAAAGTCTTGCATACCATATTATGTGACAACTAGCTTTTCCCCGCAACTTCGTATGCGCAGAAATATTAAATGTAAAATCCCGTTTTATTCCCGTTCCCGTGGGAATTTCGCAAAATCCTTTCTTAGCGTATGCCTACGTCATAACATCTACCTGCATGCCAAATTCCAGCCCAATCCGTCCAGTGGTTTGGGCTGTGCGTTGATAGATCACTATGTCAGTCAGTCACCTTTGAGTTTTATATATTTAGATAACAAATGAAGGGTATTGTTATGAAAATGTAAATTAGTACGTTCTTTTTTATAATTTCATTACTTAATAAAATTACTTAATAATTTACCATTTATGGGCGAACTATTTTAGAAAGTAAAAGATACAGAAAAAAGCTCTTTGCCTATAGATTATACGAAAACCTACCTATAAGTCCATGTTATTTAAAGTAATATCGTCCATATTAAGAAAATGAAAGTACGGAACCCTCCACACGAGTTTAACTCGCACTTGTCCAGTTACTCTACTCCTACTACTACACAACTTACCCATAGGTACGAGTATGGATGGAGTGTGGAATATGTCTTGGTAAGGAGCGCAATCTTATATAGCGAAACAGTTGAAAACGTGTCCAGCGGATTTGATAAGTAACACACTCTCCTCACAACCGTTTTCGCTGCGATTTCGCCTCAGCAGAGCCATCTGAAGGCGCTACTGCAGACTATCCGCCTAGTGACTTGACTGGAGTGGCGACCGCAGCGCCCCCAATCTACTCGATTTGGTGTCCACTTTTGGAACTATAAAGATTGCGCTCCTTTACTTCAACCCTCCATAGGTACGAGTATATTGGTACCTACCTATACAAAACGGCAGCTGGTGAAATTACTGGCATAGAGGCATTATAGGCAAGAAGAATGGTAAGGCAGAATGGTAAACAGGGTAGGGTAGACCAATTAAAAACCCGACAATAACACGTGGCAAAAGCAGCGAATACCTACCTACTCAGCCTCTTGTTCCACCGCTACGCTGAGCTATATTGATATAACTAAATGCAGAAGCCTTATACCTATCTAGGCAAAGCGTTGTTTATCACAGTTCTGAGCACATACATTACTGGTTCGTGCTCTATAAGTTATCCTCGTGGCTGTTTCCCGCCAGCGATCTAACATGTGCCATGTAACTATCTATAACAAAACAATGTATGAAGGCATTGTTACTCTTATTTAGGTCTACAGAAAAGTCCGCGATGGTATATGTCTGTCTTCTAAGGATATATTTTCATTACTAAAAAAGTGGTCCTATTTATATCATGTGTAATTTGGAAAGCTATTTAGAGGGATACAGTATTATTTTTTTGTCAATTTAAATGCGATAGTTACCTTAAGTATTTTATGCACTTTATGATTGCATTTACTCACAGTTTAAAATATTAGGAGTTCTCGAAAAAAAACTTCCGCGCGATAAAATAAATTGAACGCGCAGCTACCAAAGTACTTAAAGGCATTGCGTTTGGCCGTCCGTTTGCGATGTCGATTACGTTACGACTAAGGCCCGGTTCCTATATCTACGAAACGCCTCGTTTTGCCTACGGACGGTTGATTTTTGACATTTGTTCGATAGAGAATCTGTCAAATTTTAACCGTCCGTAGGCAAAACGAGGCGTTTCGTTGATATAGGAACGCGGGCGTTATAGTTTTTTTGATACGAGTTAACCGAAGTCACGGGCAGAAGAGGAGCTACATAGTATAATGTATAATTATTAATTAAGACGCTGACAACAGCTATTGACCTTGAGCAATCGAGGCTCGCAACTGTCTCAGCGGACAATGACTGATGTTAGCATTGGAGGGAGCGAGAAGCACGACCGCGGCATGTAGGCGATATACGTAGAAAATCAGAAAAATAAAGATTTTAAAAATCCCACATAGCACGAAAAATATAAATTAGATTTTTTTTTGGTATGAGTGTGACGGAATAGTGTGTGTATAGAAATCGCGTTGAAAAAAGTAAACTTATAGAACCGTTTTAATAGGATTAGAAGACATTACTACCAATTTCATGAAGTCCTTTTTACGAGACAGCAAGTTTTTTAAGAATATAGTGAATATTAACATATATTTTATTTTACTCGCCTTACAAAATCAAATAGTTTTCGTTTAAATACTGTTTAAAGAAAGCCAATTTAGCACCTCAATACCGCACCAAATTTACCGGTAACTAATTTGTTAGCACCTTATAGATATAGAAATTCAGAAAATAAGTAGACATTCAACCTATCACCGTAGGCTTTTATTGGTCTTTATTGTTATCAAATGAAAGTAAATGTTGTGAGCAAATGTATACCTACTCGAAAGAATAAACTTTTCCTTTTTAATGTAGACATTCGTCTTTTGTTCATGCTTGCAAGGACGTTTAAAAATAATCATTAGCTTTAAATATATTACTAAGTCAAACATTTTAAGCGAGAGACCTCATCATGTTCTTATTGACATGTATTAATGAACTCTTTTATACATGATGTATTTCATTATTTATTGACATTTTGAGACCGTCGACATCTATGGAATTTATATTTATTTGACAATGGAGGCCATCTCCATAATATATTTTTTCTGGACCCTTGGAGACTATACATCTCTAAGATCTTAGATTTAAGTTTAAGTTAGGGACTATACATCCCTTCAATGTAATTGTAGTACGTACCTATATGTATATTTTATACATGTAATGTAAATGCTATGTGTAAATTTTGAAAAAAAGGCCTTCTGCTTGAGTTTGTTGCGGCGCTTCTTCTCAAGCAAAGCTGGGTCTAGGAAGCGCTAGTAAATTCTTTTCTGACGTGTAAAAGTGCCCCTATGTGGCCAATATGCTGAATAAATGATTGAATTTTGAATTTTGAATTTTTTGAATTTTTTATCTAGATGACGATAGTCAATCAAACATCATCGTTGAAGTGACAAAATGGTTTTTAAAACGAGATTAACGAGTTAAACGTTATTCAGCATTACATACAAACATCGTCTTCAAAGTTACATGTTTATTTCTTTTCGGTAACTATTATAAACAGTCTGAACGTTTATTGGTTTCCTCGAATATTATTTGGGTGGAGGAAATAAATATTTACGCCAATATGTGCAAAATTTAGATTTTCCTTCTGCGATTTTTTCAATTCTGTAGGTAGGTACATATAGTTCAAGACCATGTAGGGATAATGGGCGTCTTGTAGTAGACTGATCTTACGATACGTATTTAGATACCTATCTACGCTTACATGCATTACTTAAATAAATAAATAAATCCATCCAAAATAATATAATAAATGCGAAAGTACCTAACTCTGTGTGTTTTCTATGAAATTTGGTAAGTAAGTATAGAGATATTTAGTTGGATTTCCGGGGAAGAACATAGGTTACTTTTAACCCGGAAAAACACATAGTTCTCGCGGAACGCGATAACCGAATCACACAGCCCAAGCCAACACACAGACACACACAGACAGGCCAAGTCGCGGGCGGAAGCTAGTATAATAATTGCAAAACTAACTCTCTTCTTCACCCTCAAACCGTTTGACCAATTTAGATGAAATTTGGTATGGATTTTTTTGGGATTATGGAAGTACTATCTTTTGAAAACTTTCCATCGCATTTTCCATGCATTTTAATGTAATCTTATCATTTGAATGCCTAACCAACGAATATAAAACGAGGCGCGTTATTCAACCATATAATGATACCTTCTTTTTTAATTCAGTAATATTGAAAAATTTATAGAAACAGCGAAACATTTGACAACTATATGCGACGTTGCCAACTTTCGGGATAAACCCTCTTAAATGGTTACGTTCATTTGTTTTTAACTTGTACCATTTTGTGTGCTTAAACAAGTAAATGACAATTCTAATGCACAAATAATTTATTTTGCTTTATAACGGCAGAAAATATTTCCTTCATTTTTGTTTTATTGCAATACAGTGGCAACTCGACTGTGACGTTACGGTGACACGTGACCCAGATCGACAGACCTTGTTTTCTTAGCCCATGTAAACGCTGTATACAAACACAATTTCTACAGGACTTTTAAAAATCACACGTTTTAGCAAAATCATATATTTTAGCCATAGCATTAGATAAGTATGCCGTATTATAGGTAACTAATAGGTACATGCGTATTATTGCATTAATGGAACTCGATGATCTTGAAATTCAATGGCATGGTGAGGAGAGCTACAGCGCCTGGTCACTAAATATAAATAAAAGCGATTATAATAGTTACTTTTTAAACACCTCTATAGGTACTTATAACTAGTAGCACTGTAAATGAATACTTATGCTGTTTTAATAAACATGAAATTAATAATGACTGAACGTCAATTGTTTCATAAAGAGAGATGACTCATTGCTAGTTTGCAATTTGCATGGTTAATTTGTTATTATAAGTAGGTAATTCAGTTTCGTTTTTAGGGTTCCGAAGTCCACAAGGAACATTTATAGTTTCGCCATGTCCGTCCGTCCGTCCGTCCGTCCGTCTGTCCGCACTATTGCTCGGAGATGCTTAGTTCTAGAAAGCTGCAATTTGGCATGAATATACATATTAGTTACAGTGACAAAGTGGTACAATAAAATTTTGAAATATATATATTTTATAGGGTACCTCCCCTACTGGTAAAGTGGGGATGTACCTAATTTTTTTTCTTGCGTACCCCATAGTGTGCCATATCGTTGAATAGGTCTTAAGAAAATATATGGTGGTATTTGGATGGCTCAAAAAAATCACGGTTGTGGCATATATAACGTAGTTGAAAGGAAAACTATCACAGCTAAGTAGGCTGTACAAATTTACGAGTCATTAGTCGACTTATGAAATGATTAAAAAACCAATGATTTTTCTCGAGCGCCAGGGGCGTCGGGCGGGCACGTCATACCAGGTTAGCTAAGATGCTAAATAAGTCTTAGAAAGGTACTGTGGGCATCGTCAACTTCGGAACCCTATACTTTGTGCGTGGCCCGACACGCACTTGGCCGGTTTTTGTATTTAGGTTTTTCCGACGTCTTAATACTCGCAGATTTTGAATATTTTTTTGTCTATTAGTTAAAATACGTACAGGGCGTCTATTCGAAACGTTAAATAGAGAATGTCACGGCGTTGAAACCGAACTTTAGGCAGGTAGAGTTAAAGTTCAATTTGAGAGCCGTGACGCTTTGACGATAGGGATAATCACATTTCTCTATGTAACGTTTCGAATAGAGCCCCTGGTCTACACAACTTATGAATTAAAGCAATAATTCAGCGTTTCTTTAACCGAAAAAGGTTTCGGTCCACAGAAATCAAACACAGTATGGCGGACCTCAATAATAAAAGCGGCCAAGTGCGAGTCGGACTCGCCCATGAAGGGTTTCGTAGCAGCAAGTAACATAATATAAAAGTTCTTGTAGTTCGTTGTAACTTTGATCGATGTTTTAATAATAGTGTAAGGTAAATTGCGGTTTACGATTTATGACGTATTAAAAAAAACTACTAACAAGATCTCGTTTGAGCCAATTTTCGATGGAAGTTTGCATGGAAGTTAATGTACATCATATACATGTTTTTTTTAGTTTTATCATTCTCTTATTTTAGAAGTTACAGGGGGGGGAGGGGGGGCACATTTTACCACTTTGGAAGTGTCTCTCGCGCGAACTATTCAGTTTAGAAAAAAAATATATTAGAAACCTCAATATCATTTTTGAAGACCTATCTAGTTATAAACATCACAAGTATGTGTTTGATGAAAAAAAAATTTTTACCTGTACCTGTGGGGAACCCCCAAAATTTATAAAAGAGTTCCATATGAGTCCGCGGACCACAGGTTAAGAAACACTTCAATTATAACTCTGCATCAACGGCTTACCTGCTTCGCCGCGCGCCTTCAAGTTGTTTCGTGCTATGGTACAGGTTTACACAACTTAGAAGGAGCGTGGATTAAGCAAAAATAGACTCTGCGACAACGGCTTAAGTGCTTCACCGCGCGCCTTCTAAGTTGTGTCGTACTGTACGTGGGTGAGCCATTAAACCTTCGACAATGGTCTTCTAAGAACGCAGGAGCCATAAATTCGACATGGGTTTAAGGTTCGACAGTAACTTTGAATAAAAGGTTTTTTGCAAAACTTGTCCTGAAAATGTCATAGGTCCTCCCGGATGGCTACCATCTTACCCGCAAACCTGCCGCCAAACAGTAATGCTCGCCTCGCACTGGGGTAGAAGAGCCGGTGAAATTACCAGGCCAGGCACTCAATCCTTTCTAGTCAACCATCCAATCAATGCCAACTTTTTGTTCATTTATATTATCGAACCAGAAAGATAAGATGATAAAGAGAATAATTATTTTGTAAAATGATATTCGCAAAACTTGAAAAAGCGAAGCATCTCCGTTTCAACTTAGCCAAAAATGCTTTCGTATGTCTGGATGTCTGTTCTTTTATACATACAGCACAGTAATAGGTAATAGGACGTACACTACAGCTCGCATTTCTCAACAAATTCTCGTGAAAATTTGTGACGAGGTTCCAAAATTATATAAGCATTTTTTGTCGATTCAGTTTTTGGAAAATTTTCAAAATGGCAGATCTATGGAGTTCAAAAGCTTTTCTGACCTATGCAAATTTGAACTTAGTGAGGTCTACAGCTCTAGCCACTAAGTCATAAATGGTTTGTATGTGTGCTGAACCTTAAGGGAGGTGTGGGCAAGCCAACTGCGTGCAACCGGTTCCTGTGCATTCCGTGGCATTCCTATACTTCTGACTTGTAATAGGAAACGCAAGTTTGTTACATGCGTACATGATAGCAAAAATTCTTGAATAGTAGATTGTTAACCGAGGGCTGAAAGACACCCATTTCTGCCGAGATGTTTTTTTTTTTTTTCACGCAACATTTGTTAAACGAGCCACTTATTTTTGACACGGCTTCCTGCTGATTTAATGTTTTAAACAAGAAATATTTAGTTTTATTTCTCTAAATTTTGTATAGTAACGTATTAAATATTATAGTTATTTGTTTTAAACATGATAGAAATGTGTTCATTTTAAAATTAATTGGTGTGACTTTTGCCGTTGCCAACGATTCAAAGAGTCACATAAAAAAAAAACTTTTCTCAACCAAGCTCGGAAATGTTCGTGTTACTTTCAAAAAAAGAAGACGCGAGGCTGTCCATTGCCGGCCTTGGCCAGCAAAAACATTATTGTCGTGTGTGTTTTTTTTAATTCGGTTGCTATTTGAGACACCTCTATAGAGAAACTGACAAATCCATGGAGTAATAAGTACAACTTCCATGGCCAAATCATCCACGATCATGGAAGTAGTAAATACTGATGTGGGGTAAGTGCGCCTAAATTTATTTCGCCCCTATGCCTTGTAAACAGCCAACTACTAGTTGAGTTATATTTATAGGTTTCGATATATTTATGTTAGGCGCACTTACCCCATCCTGGCGCACTTGCCCCATCCTGGCGCACTTGCCCCGAAACTGACAAATCCATGGAGGTAATAAGTACAACTTCCATGGCCAAATCATCCACGATCATGGAAGTAGTAAATACATCAGTATTTACTACTTCCATGATCGTGGATGAAATAAATTTATTTCGCTCCTATGTCTTGTAAACAGCCAACTACTAGTTGAGTAATATTTATAGGTTTTGATATATTTAGGTTAGGCACACTTACCCCATCCTGGCGCACTTGCCCCGACTGACCTTACGGATTTCCTCGCTGTTTGAGAAAAGCATTATATATACCTCGGCCGCAATTGCGATTGCCGGACTCGTACTATTAGAAGGCTTCGCTTCGCTCAGCCTTCTAACTGACTCGTCCGGCAATGCGCTACTTGGCGGCCTCTGCAATAATGTACTATTTCTGCTTTAGAGCAGCGATGAGCCACTTTCTGCACGCTAATTAAGCAAACAATGACCTTCTTTCAGAGTATGAGAAATGAAAAGGTACTTTCAGAAAACAAAATACAGATCAATGGATACAGTTAGGTACAACACTCGATCAGTCCTCATATTTTTTGCCTTCAAAAAATAGTCATGTTATGTATGCCTTATTATCTATGCCTAATATTAAACTAGCAAGAATTGTTGCTTTAGAAACAGTTTAATATGCATATAGGTAGTGCAAGTTCGTTTAATTATTCAATTCACGGCCACACAGTAATCTAACACGGATCTCTCGCTGAAATATTTTGTCCCAGGGGAGCTTGTTTAGGTTAGATGCAGATAAGGGAGAGACGAGACCCTAAATTATGGCAACTCCACACCGTTCCTCGCCTTTACTGAGATCTCCATTGTAAGAAACACTTTTAATATAAATACGTGATTTTTGGCGTGTTTTATTCCGACTTGAATTAAATTGGTATCTATTTATTGCACATGTAAAGAAAATTGCTCATTTGGAGCAATGACCTTGTATGTCATGTCGTCTTAAGTAATAATTAAGTCTGTAGAAGCCACGTGAACACAAGGAGTATATAGCAGAACACAACTTAGAAGGCGCGCGGCGAAGCACTTAAGCCGTCGACGCAGAGTCTGTTATTGCTTAATCCGCGCGCCTTCTAAGTTGTGTCGTGCTATACCGAGGGTTCCCTGCAGGCGCGGGCCCAAACAAAATTGGGGGGCGGGGGGTCATGGGGGGTCATGTTAAGATTTTGGGGGGTCACGAGTCCCATGGTCAAATGGCCATTTTTTCTATGGGACGTGTCCGGATTTTTGGGGGGGATCATGACTCCCATGACCCCCCTCCCTAGGACCGCCACTGGTTCCCTGCTCAAACCCGATAAGTCGCCGTAAGAAAACAATGGAATTTGAATTTGTCATAGAACATTGAAAGTCCATAATTGTAAGGTTCCGTCCGCCGCGGGAACGCTGTTACCGATTTCCAAGTTGCTATAGTTAGGTATAAAATAAATGTGTTTTTCTTTCTAATCTAGATGAATTTAAGTGCTGTGGGCTGCGTGAAAGTGTAGTTATCATAATTGAATAGATACATGGTTATGGTAATTGTCCTCTGTAAGCTGAATGGAGCCGTAAGAGTCTTAAATTTTAATGAGCCATTCAGTTTATTCAGCGTCTCTCTCGTATTTTGTTTTCTCCAGTAACTAATCACTTTCGTGATGGAAAATCATAATTTACCTGTAAAATATCTAAGCTTCTATTATACCTTGATAGAGCAGTGTCACGGGCGTAGGGCACTATTTAGATACTATTTTTTGAACTAGAAATTTTTCCTGAGAAACAAGCCGTTCCAGAGATCTACGCGGTGTAAGCCAAGCTACGCTCTTCACCGTGAACAGGCCTCATATCATACTTTTAAGGAGGAAGTTTAAGGATAGGTACTATTTTTTTTACCTAGATATTCCGTAGGTACCTACTATTTGGGTACTAATTTATTTGCATAGTCAGATCCTCGTTAACGCTACGATGTAGTTACGCTGTCTTGACGGCCATCGATAGATACTTAATCGATATTCAATATCATCGATCAAAATAAACTCACATTTTGTAGACCAGATAATAGGTTTTCTTTTACTGGTATACATAAATTATTGTTATAAATAATATATGCTATAAATTTTGTTGCAATCCGTCCAGTACTTTTTGAGTTAAATCCGGACATACATACATCCTACAGATATTTTTTATCAGTAGGTATCGTTTATATTAGACCCTTCGACTTGATAGTTTCTTTTAATTTTCAAGTTACAGACGCGACTTCTTCTACAGACTATTATTATTGTTGTAAAGAAAAGCGACTACACAAACAAGCAAAATTATATGTGAACGAAATAGTTTCATTGATCTGAATGGAATGGACCGAATAGATGCATGCATATTTCGAGCGATTAGGTACCGCGTGGTTATGGTGCGCTGCGTGACTGCGCCCACGCAGCCATGGGACTTGTCTGGTTTAATATAGGTATTTCGGCCTACTTCTAATCACTGGTATTCTATACGTATAATAAAGCTAAGGAGGGTCGAAACATGGGACTATACATGGGACGTATTCGAAAAAAAGTTTGCTGGGGATACTTAGAATCGATAACAGAACACATTCCAACAGTTTTTTTTAGAATTATTGTCTGTTTATCTGTTTTTTTCACTGCGCATCACGTGAAAACTACTGGACTGATTTTGATGAAATTTTGTATGAAGATAGGTAGTTGGAATCGCGAGAAAGTTCATAGGCTAATTTCCCCCCTCGAAAAACGCATAGTTCCCGCGGGAATGCCACGCGGACGAAGTCGCGGGCAGAAACTAGTAAGTAATAACTACACTCAACAGTAATGAAAACGGGTCACTTTGTATAGGATTTTCCATACAAAGTGACACGTTTTCATTGCTGTTGAGTGTATATGACAAGGCAAACCCATGGTAGCTTACGTTATAATTTGAATTTTTCATTGTAATGTACCTAATTAAGGTTCTGTGTGATAGGTTTGACTATTTTACGAACGTCAAAAACAATAAAAGAATTATCTAATGAAGATGGAAGTAATCAAAAGTCGTTCGATAGGTAAAGAAAGAAAGAAAGAAAGAAAAACATTTATTCATACCGAGGTACAGACAATGCCGCCTCTTCGTCTACCAGAATTTAGACTAATAGGACCCATTTATAGATAAATACCGTCTTATACGATTCCGGACTTTAAACCAATTAGTTGCTTACTGATAAATTAACGTATACACAAATAAATGCATCAGCAAGGAAGCAAGCGGTGCGTTGCACTCCGCGCTATAAATAAGCGACCGAAAAAGTACGGGAAAGTATATATTGCGACTGGTGACTGGTTTAAAAGCGACCGAGATCATTTTCCACGGAAATTGAAGGCCAGCATTTAAATGTTCGAGTTCGTATTCAATGTCTTCGGAACGGTAGCAACCTGTCGGTCGACATCAGGTCGACATCTCACTCGGGCCGCGGCGCCGGCGCCGAGCCACTCGGTCGGCGCGTGTGCGTCACGCCACGAATGCGTGCCGCGTATTTATATACACGGACTAGACCACCCGATTATTTTATCTGCATATTTGTGACTGTCTGATTACCTGGCGTTAATGAGTACATAAACAATGGTTAAGGGAGCTTTTAATGGGTCGGTCGGATGACTTGAATAGGTGTGACGCGCCGGCGCAGGCTCTGCCTGGGGTGAGCGCGCGCCGCCATTCGCAATGAGCGCGGGGCCAGGACGGCCGTGCGGCGCTACTCCACACAAATCAAACAAGTTCACAATCTACCCGCCCTAAAAAAAAGAACAAAATAATCTCAAACAACAATCCCATTTTCAACACGTGAAAAACACGCTCGCGTAGTGTGATTATTATCTAATGTGTTTAGTAAATAGTATTAATTAACTGTTGCAACGTAAGTGAATCGGGACTTGGTGATTGTGATATCGGCGGCTCGCAGGACAGCGACGGAATTTCATGAGTTTCATTGAGATTATGCCAGTGGAGCACCATACAGCGTCTTTGATTGAGAAGGTGAAGGTAACTCATTCATATTTTTTTATTTAAAATCACAGTAATTATCAATGTCACGTATACCGTGCATGGCGATCATGTTTTGAGGTTGCATTGCCGGTCGGGTCGGATTGTTTATTATGTAAACGACCGGCAGGCGATCGTGTAATTCGTAAACCGATGGCATAAGCTGAGACGCGTGTAACAACAATGAAAACTACCTGCCTTATCGTGTGTATCTAATAACCTGTCAGTAAATAAGTAGTGTATCGATGATTAGACAAAATGAGTGGGAGCTGTGTCGGTACACACTGCCGTTGGTTTTAACGTGAAACGTCGGTTTCTGCAACCCCGTCCGCCCGTGACCCTACCTTGAGGACATGACTCCGATTTTCTACAGACTAATAGTTTCGTATATAGGTATTAAGTTAAGACGCGGGATAGACAAATTAATGACGAAATGTGACATCACTTATTTAACTTGTACCCGTATGCTCCGTTGTGATTTTAAAGACGTTTCTTTTATTTTAAATTCTGTTTCTCCATGAGTTATTTAAAGCCTGTCTCACTTTTGTTTTAATTTACCAGCCGACTTTAAATTAAATTGCACACAAATGCCTTTCATTGTATCTGTAATTACCTACCTATTTTAGGATAAGTAAGTAGGTATCACCGCGTAGGTAGGTAGGTACGCGGTGGATGCGAGTGGTACAGGACCGGTCTGAGTGGCGCGCCTTGGGGGAGGCCTATTAGCCCACCAAAGGAAGCAAAACTTAGGGGAAATAATACATGTGTAAGCGAATTTTGGAATAGTTGTAGGTGAAGGTGCCTTAAACAACATACTAAAAGTACTGATGGGGGGGAGCGCCGCTAACGTGTGGGGGGGGTCCAAAGGTCCCTTTTTTTGGTTTTTCGTAAATATCTCGTAAACAATAACCCGCAACAAAAAATGTTCTAAGACATAAATAATTTACATTAAATTTTCTACAAAACGATATACACACTTTTTTGCTAGTGTAAATATTGAAATAGATAATGAAGGGGAAAGTTAACGATAAACGATTTTACGCGTGGGTTCGGGATTTGGTCCGCTGTACCCTGATTCTTTTTAGATAAGCGCTCATACTTGACACAGTTGTACTTTGGATAATTCTGAGTGGATTCATACTGAGGGCCACCGCGGGACACCGCTCGGTTGGTGGGGGGAGAAGGGGAAACTTTGCTTCCGCCGCGCTTCAGTTAGACCTATATATTTCCAAAAATTGTAGGAGTTAAGAGATGCTGTTTATTGCGAAATGATCCTTACTAAATGCTTCATCAAATCTAATCCACAATTATTCATTTTTATTGGTGGTTTTTCTTAACTTTAGATCGATATTACAAAATTCTATATTTAACAATTTCTTTTAGTAAGTTTGATATCAAAAATGTATGGTGGTGTGCAGTGCCACTTTTTCAAAAGTTGGCGCATGTAATGCAGATTTGAACATGGTATAACAATACTGTCTACTTTAAATAATAAAGAAAATATTGAGAATATTAACCAACTACTCTGAATTTTTCTATTTATCATGGGCCATTTAAATGGTTAATTTCAAGGAATTTCATTTAAAATTGAAGCCAGTTTATCACATTTAAAGAAATAATGTTGAATTAGTCCACTTGATTAATAGAAAATGCTGTTTGAGGTAAGATGCATTTTTATATAAGGCAGTCATTAACTTCAATTAAGAGCTTCAACAGACCAAGAGACACACCAAGTGTGCCCAGTCAACCAGGAACTCAATCGACCGCTAATTTTATCGCTTTTGAAGCTCTTAATTGAAGTCAGTGACTGCCTTATGAAAAAATGCATCTAACCTTAAACAGCATTTTCTATTAATCAAGTGGACTACTACTACTACAGCCTATTTTGCGTCCCACTGCTGGGCACAGGCCTCCTCTCATCACGAGAGGGTTTGGGCGATATTCCCCACGCGGGCCCAGTGCGGATTGGGGACTTCACACACATCTTTGAATTAATTCGCAGATGCGTGCAGGTTTCCTCACGATGTTTTCCTTCACCGAAAAGCACAGTGGTTAATTCAAATTGAATTTCGCACATAAGTAAACTTAGAGGTGCGAGCCGGAATCGAACCCCCGACCCTCTGCATGAGAGGCGGTAGGTCGAACCACTAGGCCATCACGGCTTTAATCAAGTGGACTAATTCAACATTATTTCTTTAAATGTGATAAACTGGCTTCAATTTTAAATGAAATTCCTTGAAATTAACCATTTAAATGGCCCATGATAAATAGAAAAATTCAGAGTAGTTGGTTAATATTCTCAATATTTTCTTTATTATTTAAAGTAGACAGTATTGTTATACCATGTTCAAATCTGCATTACATGCGCCAACTTTTGAAAAAGTGGCACTGCACACCACCATACATTTTTGATATCAAACTTACTAAAAGAAATTGTTAAATATAGAATTTTGTAATATCGATCTAAAGTTAAGAAAAACCACCAATAAAAATGAATAATTGTGGATTAGATTTGATGAAGCATTTAGTAAGGATCATTTCGCAATAAACAGCATCTCTTAACTCCTACAATTTTTGGAAATATATAGGTCTAACTGAAGCGCGGCGGAAGCAAAGTTTCCCCTTCTCCCCCCACCAACCGAACGGTGTCCCGCGGTGGCCCTCAGTATGAATCCACTCAGAATTATCCAAAGTACAACTGTGTCAAGTATGAGCGCTTATCTAAAAAGAATCAGGGTACAGCGGACCAAATCCCGAACCCACGCGTAAAATCGTTTATCGTTAAGTTTCCCCTTCATTATCTATTTCAATATTTACACTAGCAAAAAAGTGTGTATATCGTTTTGTAGAAAATTTAATGTAAATTATTTATGTCTAAGAACATTTTTTGTTGCGGGTTATTGTTTACGAGATATTTACGAAAAACCAAAAAAAGGGACCTTTGGACCCCTCCCCACACGTTAGCGGCGCTCCCCCCCATCAGTACTTTTAGTATGTTGTTTAAGGCCCGGTTCCTATATCCACGAAACGCCTCGTTTTGCCTACGGACGGTTAAAATTTGACAGATTCTCTATGGAACAAATGTCAAAAATCAACCGTCCGTAGGCAAAACGAGGCGTTTCGTGGATATAGGAACCGGGCCTAAGGCATCTTCACCTACAACTATTCCAAAATTCGCTTACACATGTATTATTTCCCCTATGAGCGCAATTAGTGTCTTCCTTCGGTGAGCTATATGTCCAGCAGTGGACGTCTATCGGCTGAAATGATGATGATGATGATGAAGTAGGTATCATAACATGAAAAGGTCTTTGCTATGTAATAATACTAAGCTCTACTATTGCATCGACGTTAAATCATCGCTGTTCAAATATTCACTTGAAAGTACTATTTATAGCCTAAACGTATGTATCTGTCTATATCAGTAACATAATATGTCTGTTAGTATCTTAACTTATTTAGCTGTGGTAGCCTAGTGGTTTACCACCGCCTCTAATTCAGCGGTCCAGAGTAGTTCTAACCGGGCTCGTATCTCTAAGTTCATTTATGTCCGAAATTTAATTTGAATTTACCACTCTGAAAAGCTTTTCGGTGAAGGAAAACATGGTGAGGAAATGGAATCCCCAAGAGGGGATGTGAAGTCCCCAATCCGCACTCTGGGCCTGTGTGGGGACTATATATAACCCAAACTCTCTGATGATGAGATGAGGCCTGTTCCCAGCAGCGGGACTTGAATAGACTGTTGTGGTAGGTGGTAACTTGATTTTTTTATACCAATGGTATATGCAAACGAGCGCTCAGCCCACCTGATGGTAAGTGGTCACTGCTGTCCATGGACACCGAAATCCTATGATATGAAGAAACCATAAGATCTCGAATGCGTTGCCTACCCTGAGGCCTAAGATGGAATGCCTCTGTGCCAGAAATTTCACCGGCTGCGTTAACCCCCTACCGGAACACAACAGTGTGCGAGCACTGCTATTTGCCGACAGGTTAGCGGGGAAAGACGGTGGTACCACCAAGGACGGACCCAGCACATAAGTTAAATCGATTGATCGTCCAGATCAGGGATGTTGCGGATATTCGCATCCGCATCCGCAACCGCGGAACTTCCGCATCATTTTCGACATCTGCATCCGCATCCGCATCCGCATCAAATCGATGCGGAGCTGGATGCGGATGCGGATCTGTGCAAGTCGCAACAAGAACAAGGCTCAGCGGAGATGGCGTGTGCCTCCTAGTTGCCTACACTGACCCATTAGCCACTGAGAGTCGTCTTTACATTCGGTGAAATGTGATTGGTTGGTGTAATTAGTTGGTAAATGCACATTTGTTTATGTTCTTGTCGACAGGTAGAGTACCGCGTTTATTTTGTTCGCCAGCGATTTTCGTTAAGTTTTGACGTGTTTCTGTTTAATTAGAGAGTTTGGATTAACTTAATACTCATCCAAATTTTTTAAATTAGTTTCATACATGTATCTATAGGTATCTACTACGTACTCTCGTAAAGGACGTACTAAACCATCTTTGAAAAACCATTAGAAATCGATGCACCAGGAGCAAATAGCCAGTTTTGTGATGATATCGAAAATTAAACCAGGAAAAAAATCTGGTACCTAAGTTTGCGTTGAAGTCAGTTTTTTGTTTAAAGGTATAACTTTTGTTTAACGTAATAAACGTGCCAATTTACCAAACTTTACCATAATACTAAAAAAGTAACAAACTTTGTTTGCACATCCGCATCCGCATCCGCGGATGTGAAGCCTCAAAAATCCGCATCCGCATCCGCATCCGCGGATGTCAAAAAAACTGCATCCGTAACATCCCTGGTCCAGATAAGATGTAGCTTGCAATTTGAATGTATAATGTCCACTTGGTATTTTACTTAGCGGTTTTACTTGCTCTTGCATGCAGACTTGCACCGCGGGAGGCGATCTGCCGGTTTCAGAACCGCTTAAAGTCTTAAATTAAGTATTCTGCGTCTGACTTTACTATTATACAGTCTGCGGTCTGTACTGACTTATTTATGTCGATACTTCGGTAGATTATAGTTGCCAGATGGATGGCTGATGGTTGTGGAGCTGCATCGGTGAGCAATCTTCGATGGATGCCGCTGTTTGAAAGATTATCTATGCAAATTGACTTGTCGACGTTTGAATTTGAATATTCTATTTAAATGTATAGGGATAGGGAATGTATAGAACTAGAAAGTTCTTACAGTTCTGATTACAGCGAATGCCGTTAAATTATATGTAATTAATTGTACCTAAATGTAAACCGGGTTATGTTTCTACCGTATCAGGATGTTTTTATTGAGATACCGACGGCTCTGAATAGTTCTGAAGGTCGTACCAGGTCAGCAATGCTCCGATTTGTACTATAATCTAAAAATATACGATTTACAGTCAAAACAGTAAGCATGGACACGTATTTATTTAATCGTCGTGATACCTATAAGTATAAGCTGATTTTAATTAACATATTGACCCCAGTGACGTTTATCCGTAACTCAAATTTGTGGTAGGCCAAATCAATCTGAAACATTAGTAAATAATGTAAGTAGGTAGGGTAGATAGGTAAATCCAGTGCTCACAGTGCTGGCAGTTTTATAAAACATTAAAGCCATGCATGTAAGTAGGTAAAAAGGTGTTTCGTTGTATGAGATACATCAGACAGCACACTCTTTAGGAACCGCGTCAGTGGAGGACAAGTTTAGTACAGTTACATCAGCAGAAGCTGCGCCAACCCGACTCCCACTTGGCGAAATATGACTCGGAAATCGGAAATGTACTATAAAATTTTAAACGTCTTCGACCGTGCACAAACTATTTTTACAACGGTTTAAACGTCAGCACGTCCATTGCAAAATGATTAGGTAGCTAGTTAATATTTACGCGAGTTTTAAAAACTTCTTCTTGATTCAAATTTAGTTTAAGTACAAAGTGTCAAAGAAAACGTTGCACTTCTGTTTGAAGTTAATACTTAAGTACACTTTTCCAACCGCTTTCGAGAGTCGATAGATCAATGTTTGTAAACAAAATACCTAGAAAGGCGTCTTGCGTTGCGTTCGTTTGACTTTGCTTGTATTCGCTCGCCATCACCACTTCGTCGAAAATCAAATATTTAAATTACTGTACCGGTGTTCAACAGCTATGTCAGACGATATGTTAATTTATATATACAGGGATGTTGATGAATATTCAATTATTTATAGGTACCTATAATACGAACCTATCAAGCTTGCTGATTTAGGTATACGGCTATCTAAATGGCAACATATATACATATGTATTACTACTACTAACTGTAACTAGAAGGGTGAGGATATATATAGTCCTCAGTATGTTTCATTTAAATTTGATCTGCCTAGGTTTCTGCCTACCTATACGTTTCACTAAGCTGTCAGTTCGAATCCCTCGTTTCAGGTCTACATTTTTAGAAAGTAGATTTTCTTCGGAACCTGTCTAATAAGTAGTTCACAATTGGCTATAAAGTCCATATACCTCGAGGCTTGACACGGTACGGCGAGTTGCCTTCATTTACACATAGGTATATTTACCGCTTGTCATAGGTACCTACGAATAGACATGACATGACGCAAGTTTCATGTAGGTACTACACAATTATTATTTTTTGGGAAAATGGCTAATTTTCGAAGGGCCATAGCATACATAGTCCATATAGGTATGGTCTGTGACTCTGCGGTTGAGCTTGCATTGTTGATAATTAATGGATCCTGAATGGATTTTTATTTGTAGAATAATCCATAGGTTATGAGCATTAGAAACAAAAATACCTACCTATCTGGTTCACTCTGGATCGCTCACGCGATCCTGTAGGTAGGTAAGTCCTAATTCAATCGAGACAAGTGCAGGATGAGTCTTGATGCTATTTTGAATCAAAGTGAAAGTGAACATCTCCAAATCCGTACGTCAGAGCCACCTGTTTTGTATTCCTGCGTCATGCCATTCAAGCTTGTTGATAATGGCAGGCATTCTGAATTGGCATAACACGTCGATCACCTGAGCAGCGTCAATATTGGTAAAGAGTTTCACTAGAATCGTTATTTATCTCTTTTATTTTATTTGCCAACTTGAATAAGGCGCCTGGCTCTCGCAGTAAACTCCTGATGTATTTGGTATTTCGTCGTGATGCGTGAAGTCAATATATATTTTGATATAAGTAGGTTTAGATTTGGTTTGGAAAAAAGCAGGTGGCATTCTGTGGTCTCTGCCCCCAAGGCATGAATTTTGTATGTAGATTTGGCTAATAGGTAAGTATTTAAAGCTACAATAAATTGTGCTAGTTTTTGCATTTGGATTAATAAGTAGATACCTACTTGGTTTTTCTATCACACTTTCTAAATGGTCGATGGTAACTGACATGGCATGTCAGGAGGTGAATGGTTGGATGGTTTCAGAGAAGAACGATGATTCAGTCACTTCTTGGCATCCTAGTCTAGCAGTAGCTCGGTCTAGCAGTAGGAGAGCCTCAGCGATCTCTATGTTGTTTAACGTTGCCATACCTAACAAGAAAATGATTACGTAGGTACCTACGCCAATTAAATAATGATGACTTGCTGATGTTAAATTTTAATTGACATTACTGTGCGGCTGTACATCCTTAAGTAATTAATTATTGTTATAACGAGCCCGTTGTGTCCCACTGCGGGGCAAAGGCCTCCCCCACTTTTTCCACTGCTCTCGATCTTGTGCAGTCTCTGTCCAGTTCCTTATTAAGGAATCGATTTCATCCCGCCATCGCCGACGAGGTCTGCCTCTTCTCCTATTGGAATTATTGGGCTTCCATTCGGTGGTTTCTTTGGCCCACAATTCGATCGGCATGCGACAGACATGACCAGCCCAGTCCCACTTCAGTTTGGCCGCCTTCTGAGCTACGTCAACTACCTACCTATTTGTGTCCTGGAGCGTAGGGCAGTGTTCCGGATACGATCCCTACGTAATTAATTATTAAACTAATAATAAGAAAACACACATGTACGCATAAAATTCTGGAATGATGACCATCTTCATGTCGGCCGATTCCATAATCGATTTAAATAAATTTCCAAACTAGTATTGATATGAGAGAATCAACGAAGTATTTATTTAATTATTGCGAGAATTTTCATTGCGTGCGTTCAATTCAATTATAGGCAATGTCGTGCGTGGTTGTCGTCGTTCTAAGGCCGACATCATACATCTCGTGTATGTACCTATATAGGTACGTGGTCGTATACGTATAGCTGTAGCCATACCTACATCTCATAGTCAACGACCGCTGTCCGTCCTCTGCGAATGTCTGCGAACATACGTATTTCTTGTCACCAATTGTTCCTCATCATGCATGGTATAACAAAATTATCTCGTTATTTCACACTACACTACTCGTACCTTTCAACTCTTGTTTACATTAGCAATCAACAGTTATGTGTGAAGCTTTTAAAGTTTTTGTTAATTAAGGATAATAAATGACAAAATAAGGGTACCAGTTCTTTTGAGAAAAGGTCAAATTGAAAAACGTTTTAAAACAAGTTATTTTTGCTTCCTTTCATAACCACATACCATTGAAATGGAAATTCTCAATTCGGTAATGATAAGTCCTTAGCAATGATTTAATTTATTTAAATAAATGTGAATGTCATTAGCTCATTAGTGTAAACTACAAGGTTGTTGACATGGACGAATGTTATTCTGGCGCCGAGTTCAAGATCATCTTCCCCGCTTTATATTTGCGGTATCCAAATATTTTAACACTTTTCTCTTCTCTCACAAGATTAATGTGTCACACAAGAATTCATCTCAATTTATTGTCAAGACCTACCTTGATTTACTATTTTTGCAAACTTTTTGAAAGTACTTAATACCTATGTGGAATTTGGTACAGCAGTGCTTCGTCAGATCACATTACAGTGTTATTTTTAGGCCGGCCACAAAAACACAAGTTATACATAGTTGGAATCCCGATTCGGGATTTCAATTCGAAAATTCCCAAGGCAACCATCCATACAAATTCTATGAACCTAAATACAGATTACATGCAGTAGTTTTCCGTTCGAAATTCCAAACTGCTTGTAGGTATATTGTATTTTCTATGGAGTGGGTAATGCATTCGAAATCGAGAATCGGAATTCCGGCCTTAAACAAGTCTTACGTCACGAAATGAATTATTTTTATGTACCTATAATGAATTGTTATTATCTAATTCCATCAGAGTCCTTTACATACATCACAACAGGCTCGTTGTTACGGTATCAGAAACATTCTATTCGATTTTGTTTATCTTTGGGTTCAATGGCCGCTGCTTATCTTGTTCCTTAAGATATTAGGTATGACGTTTAAAACATTCTAATGCCTGCGTGAAGACTAGACGTAGACCGGATCATGTGTATCATACCTGGGGCTCTATGCGAAGTCTTAAGTAGGGATCTCGCTTTTCGCTATGGGATCACTCACGCGTTAAGTTGAACCTTAAATCTACCTGCTTAAAGTTCACGCGACGCGTGAGCAAATCCTATAGGGAAGAGCGAGATCCCTATTAATGACGAATATAGGCCCTGTACAGCAGTGTGTTATTGTACAAATATCTAAAATTCCAGAGAATATTGCTTACTTACCTACATGTCATCATTGTTTTTACGTTTCTTCGAAGAGTTAATTGTTACTGGCATTGCCTATTGTCTCGCAATATGTGTTTTAATGACACAAAATACTGAGATATGCGTTAATGCGTTAAATTTCGAGTTATGCGATGTCTGGGGAAACATGGGCGAAACCATGTGGTGTATTCGTCTGCTGCCGCACCTTGTAGGTAATTTAATTAGCGAAGCTGATGAACATTAAAACTTTTCCCAGAATAAGTAATTTCACTGTCCTATCATTTGTAGAAAACTTGTAGCTGCTGGGTAACAAAACTTTTTAAATTACTTATTAAGGTAGCTTAATTACCTACTACGAGTAATGAGAATGTTATATAATATTGTTCATGACTACTGTAAATATGTAGCAGATATTATCATTATCATCATCGATATCTTATCAAATAGATGATCCACTTAGATGTGAACTACAAATGCAAATTCAATATCTGATATGATAACACTAGCTTCTGCCCAACTTCTGCCCGCGACTCCGCCCGCGTGGAATTCGGTTATCGCGTTCCCGCGGGAACTATGCGTTTTTTCAGGGTAAAAAGTAGCCCAATGTCCTTTCCCGGGAAATTTCATCTCAATCGGTCCAGTCGTTGAAGCGTGAAGAGGTAACAGACAGAGTTACCTTCGCATTTATAATATCAATTAATAATAAAAATATGGATATGGATTGACGATTGTTCTTTATTGTCTTATTAGACAGTTTATTAAGTTAAAAAATATACACTACTCAACTTGGTAGGTATAGAATTGATGTAAAATTAAACAGGTCCACATTAAATTTTAAGAGCTGCACTTGTTCTCGTATAGCTGCATCGTTGTTTTTAAAAATATGTAATTATCAGGTATATTACACAGCCAAGTGTTAGGTTAGGGTTATCGATTCGGGATGGGGTTGCGGGGGAAGAGGAGTGTCGGTATTACGACGCGCCGTTCTCCCTGTTTTCCGCAACCCCACCTGAGGTGTGCAAAATCCACAGAAGGGGGAAGGAGTTTCCCCAAAACCCAACCCCTAGTGGATTGCTGCTGAGGACTCGGGTGGTGAACCGGGGGCTTCACTGCCCGTGGGTCGAGTCCTCGGGCTGGTCGGCGTGTTTTGTTTCCTCGGCACACCTCCAGCGGTGGGGGGCTTCCAGCCCCAACTTGGAGGAGTCCTGCTCCGGCGGGCGGCCGCGACGGGGCAGCGGTTGAATGCGTCACACGGCGATCCCGCACCCCGTCACTATGCGGCATGAGGTAAACCCTTGGGTTTTTAGACGATAGTCCGGGCAGTTTGGGCCAACTGTCTGAGAGTCCGTCATAACCGTCCTGATGGTCCCCCGGCTGGACGGGATGCATAAAGGCATTTTCCCAATGTTAAAAAAAAAGGGTTATCGATTCGGGCCACTTTCGATTAACCTCGATCACCTTGGTCGTCCGCACCCGCCACAGACTTTTATTGTCTGCCTCATCACGTGTTGCAATTGACCAGCAAAACAATCTGATTGCTTCGTTTTTTATTATACTGTCTCGCCTAACACCGTCGGTTGTCAAAGCCAATAGTTTAGGTGATGACTTGATGAGCGATTATTATGTCTATGGTGATTTAATTCGGCAACCCTGAAAAAGCGTTGCGTAATGGAGTTTGAAAATTTAAATTTCTGTAGAAGGCTTATTATGTACCATCACATTTATCCTAAGTGATTGTAATTTTTTTGCAAATTATAGTTACTTGGGTATTTCTCTGTTTTTTAGGAGTATGTACACAGCGATACGCGTAATGTACACCCATCACCCATATTATCTAATATAACTTTTTGGGTTTTGACGATAAATACTTTTTACAAATTCAAACATAGGTAGTAGGTACTTTACCCACATGTTTTCTCTCCTCTCTTATCTTCTATTTTTAGTTTTATCTCAAACAGCACTGGAAATAACTCATTCGCTGAATATATGCCTTTCAAGCGACCTTCCCTGAAATGTAATAAAAGCTGACTACGGCTAATCATTATATATTCCTTCACCTACGTCAATACATATGTGACGTCAATTCGGTAGGTATTTCCCGACGATCCAGACGTGCCTGGACTAAGCTGCAGATCGTCATATCTGACATCACCAACTAGGTGTCTACTATAGTACCTATCAATCCAGAGGCTCGGCCTTTTAGTACCTTCTCGGCGAGATACATAACTCAAACTATTTATTATTTTACAAGACAAGATCTGCCAAGCTACTCTTGACGTTGACCGTATATAATGCAAATGCAGTGTCTGGCAACGATAACCAGCTACTGTATCTCTGTGATAAAGCATCCTTGTGCCTGTAATAATAGATCGAAGCTGCTTGAAGTATTATAAATGGTCGATAACAAGCGTCCACTATAGGAGTCGGAGCGGTGACCGCGCGCACTGATTGAATAATAGCCATAATAAAGTCGACGCGACCGTCACGGGACCACCCTATTCTTAGCTTTCTTGCGCCGGCGCCGGTGACGTAGACTTGGCATCCAAACCCAAATGTGAATAATCAGAAGTTAATACGAGATGCACTTGCATCGAGAACAATGAACGCAGTAAACTCGGGTCAATGCAGTTTTCATAACAATCACATGCTCGCTTGCTCGGCCACGTGACATCGGCCAATTTAATTTCGCTCGTCTAATTTAGTCCAATTTTAAAGTAGGCGACGATAATTGTTTGACGTCGCGTACGTTGTTCAACGTCACTGCCGTCACTGGTAATATCGTAGGTTACATAGGTACAAGTTTCAAGTTATTTATTGAAGTCATCATCATCATCATCATTTCAGCCGAAAGACGTCCACTGCTGGACATAGGCCTCCCCCAAGGCTCGCCACTCAGACCGGTCCTGTGCTACTTGCTTCCACCGGTTTCCCGCAACCTTCACGAGGTCGTCGCTCCATCTTGTTGGAGGCCTACCGACAGCTCGTCTCCCGGTTCGCGGGCGCCACTCGAGAACTTTCCGGCCCCATCGGCCATCAGTCCTGCGAGCAATGTGCCCCGCCCACTGCCACTTAAGGCTCGCAATTCTTCGGGCTATGTCGGTGACCCTAGTTCTACTGCGGATATCCTCATTTCTGATTCTATCACGCAGAGAAACCCCGAGCATAGCCCTCTCCATTGCCCTCTGAGTGACTTTGAGCCTTCTTATGAGGCCCATCGTAAGCGCCCACGTCTCGGAACCATAAGTCATCACTGGCAACACACACTGGTCGAAGACTTTCGACTTGAGACACTGCGGTAATTTGGACGAAAAGACACTGCGAAGCTTCCCGAACGCTGCCCAGCCGAGTCGGATTCGACGATTGACCTCTTTCTCGAAGTTGGACCTACCTAACTGGACTGTTTGTCCCAGGTATACATAATGGTCAACAACTTCGAGCGCAGAGCCTCCGATTATTACGGGAGTTGGCACAACATGGACATTAGACATAATTTTCGTCTTGTCCATGTTCATTTTAAGACCAACTCGATCGGAAACTCTGCTGAGGTCAGCGAGCATAATACTGAGGTCCTCCATGGTCTCAGCCATGACTACAATATCGTCGGCAAATCGAAGGTGAGAGATGTACTCGCCATTAATATTGATGCCTCGACCTTTCCAGTCCAGCACCTTGAACGCATCCTCCAATGCAGCGGTGAACAGCTTCGGAGAGATCACATCTCCTTGTCTGACTCCCCGCTGCAGTGGAATAGGCTTCGTGGTCTGGTCCTGTAGTCGGACGGACATGGTGGCATTTTCGTACAAACACTTCAACACTTCGATGTACCGGTAGTCAACTTGGCACCTCTGGAGAGACTGCAGCACAGCCCAAGTCTCGATCGAATCGAAGGCTTTCTCGTAGTCCACAAATGCAAGGCAAAGGGGGAGGTTATACTCTTCGGTCTTCTGTACAACCTGCCGCAACGCATGTATGTGGTCTACGGTACTATAGCCCTTTCGGAAACCGGCTTGTTCGGGAGGCTGGAATTCGTCAAACCTGCGCGCGAGACGGTTCGTAATGACTCTCGAAAACAGCTTGTAAACATGGCTCAGAAGTGAGATGGGTCTATAATTCTTCAACAAGGTGTTATCACCTTTTTTGAAGAAGAGCACCACCACACTTCTGTTCCATGCTCGCGGCGTTCTCCCTTCATGAATGACGGAATTAAACAGCGTCTGAAGGGCCTTAAGGACTGGTTTACCACCCGCCTTCAGGAGTTCGGCTGTAATTCCGTCGTCACCAGGGGCTTTGCCGTTCTTAAGCTGTTTGAGAGCCATACTAATCTCGTACAGGCTGACGTCCGGGATATCTTCGGTATAGTGTCGGGTTAATCTAGCTCTAGGGTCTTTAGCTGGATCAGCGACGGGTGTTCGGGTTGTCGTGTATAACTGTCCGTAGAACTTCTCGACTTCTCCCAACAGCTCGGGTTTGGATGAAACGATCCTGCCGTCTTCGGTCTTCAGCTTTGTCAATTGGCTTTGGCCAATAGACAGATCTTTGGCAAACACCTTCGAGCCTCTGTTACGCTCAATAGCCTTTTCAATACTGTTGGTATTGAATCGGCGTACATCACGCTTCAGAGACTTCGAGATCCGTCTATTGAGCTGCCGATAATGACAAGCGTCACCTGAAGACTGCAGAATCATTTTACGTCTCACCTCCATGAGCTTAAGGGTTGGGTCTGAGATTTTCTTGGTTCTTATACGGCGGGTCTTGAAGAACTTAGACCCAACCGTATGAACAGCTTCCACAAACCCGTCGTTATAATCGTCCACGTCGCTTTCTAGGCATGCAAAACGGTTATGGAGTTCGAGCTGAAAGCTCTCGGGGTTTTGGATCTGGGCCGGTGCCGGGCGGAGCGTAGACTTTATCAGTCGAGATCTCTCAAGCTTTACTTGGATATTCAATGTGCCTCGTACCATACGGTGATCGCTCCCGGACTTAACCGAATTGATCACTGAGACATCATCGAATATCTGCTTCCTCGTCGACATGATAAAGTCTATCTCATTCCTCGTTACACCATCAGGGCTCATCCAGGTCCACTTTCTGTGCTCACGTTTCTTGAAGAAGGAGTTCATCATATAGAGTCCCTCCTTCTCCATGAAACCAGCCAGTAGGTGGCCCCGGTGATTCCTGCGCCCTACTCCAAATTGCCCCACTCTCAGCTCTTCACCGTCTTGTTTGCCCAGTTTCGCGTTGAAGTCCCCCATAACAACTGTGAAGTGAGTTCTGGAGCTATGCATGGCTCTGGAAATGTCCTCATACATAGCCTCCACCTCATCGTCGGAGTGCGTCGAGGTCGGAGCGTAAACCTGTATAACCTTCAACGAATATCGTTGTGTTATTCTGAGTACAAGGCACGCTACCCTGGTCGACACACTCTCGATCTTCACCACATTGTTTGCGAGGGACTTGTGGACGATAAACCCGACACCTCCCTGGGACTGTTGGTCGCCCTCCCGGAAATAGAACAGGTTACCGGACTTCAGGGTTATCATGTCCTCCCCCTCTCTCCGGACTTCTGATAACCCTATGATTCCCCAACGTAACCTGCTCAATTCTTCCTCCAGTTCCAGTACCTTTTCGTCGGTCCGCAGTGTACGGCAGTTATATGTTGCCAGGGCCAAGGGTCGTCGTTTTTGGTAGCCGGGTCTCTGCCGGGGATTAACTTTAGCACCCCCTGCCCCGCCGTTACCATGACCGCTACCGGAGCCAGGAATAGCGGGGCCGCCGGGGACTGGGGGTCTGGGCATTGCTTGTGGCACTTCTTGGTCCCAAGTATATAGATCCCTTGGGGGGGATTGCCATAGTCGCCACGCTTGGCAGGCGGGTTGGCGACCGCAGTTTGATGAAGGTAGTTCTCGGAGGACGCTGCTGCCCATCCTCCGGTTTATCCCTTAGTCGCCTCTTACGACACCCACGGGAAGAGAGGGGGTGGTGCAATTCTTTGCCGGCACCACACGGACACTGAAGAATTTATTGAAGTGTATCTAGATATTGATTCGTA
The DNA here is from genome assembly GCA_963971205.1 of Aethes cnicana. Classification (NCBI taxonomy): domain Eukaryota; kingdom Metazoa; phylum Arthropoda; class Insecta; order Lepidoptera; family Tortricidae; genus Aethes; species Aethes cnicana. Next base: position 5,439,310 of record OZ020285.1, read on the forward strand.
GATGGGCTATAAATATTCAATTTAATCGGTATTAGGTAAACTTAGCTTCGAGTTTATTAAAGTGCTAAATGTTTATAGTTAAATGTTCAAAAAAACACCACTTACCATCAGGTGATCCTTCATCTAATCATTTCCAGGTTGTAATGCAAACTCCTAATAATCGATGTCTTGGCGACCTGGGCGACCGAGATTTGCTCCGATGAAAATAGCTGAAAGAAGTCGGTTAATGAGTTTGCCCAAACGTGAGATCTAGATCGTTTTTTCGCGGAACCCCACCATAGGTATTCCAAACATTTCGTCTAAATCGTTAGAGCCGTTTCAGTTTTTTTTTATGTCGATTGTATACAGCCAAACGACCGCACAGCCCACCTGATGGTAAGAGTGGTAACTGCTGCCCATGGACACCGAAATGCTTTAATCCCCTATTAAGAAACCATAAGATCTGGAATGCGTTGTCTAAAATGGAATGCCTATTACTACTACTGCTACAGCCTATTTGCGTCCCACTGCTGGACACAGGCCTCCCCGCATAATGAGAGGGTTTGGGCTAATAATAGATTCCACGCGGGCCCAGTGCGGATTGGGGACTTCACACACATCTTTGAATTACTTCGCAGATGCGTGCAGGTTTCATCATGATGTTTTCCTTCACCGAAAAGCTCATGGTAAATTCAAATTGAATTTCGCACGTAAGTAAACTTGGAGGTGCGAGCCGGAATCGAACCCCCGACCCTCGGCATGGGAGGCGGTAGGTCGAACCACTAGGCCACCACGACTTGTAAAATATTATAATCGCTCCTAAATTATTCATTTGTTTCATGCATGACTCCTTTAAATATACCTATTTATGTGAGCCTATGTACCTATAGGTAGGTTAGCGCGTGATGATTTCCCACAACTCGTATGTCTTATTTGTGCATGTTTACTGAATTGTCCCCAATATCCATGATATAAAAATGTATTCCGAGATTCAGACCTTCGCAGATTATACAATATTTCAACTGCAGTGTAAACTTCCCCGGATAGCGCCGCCGAGCTAAAAATGGTCGACCTACGATGACTTTGTTTTCGCGAAATTTTATATTGGTTCTTCAATTACCTATATACGCTATTTTTGCCGGTATCAGTGAAAGATAGTTTTAATTCGGAATTTAAGTAAGATAGGAAATGTAGGGAGATATGGAAGGTAGGTAACGATCGTGTAGAGTAAGGTCAAGCTGGATGCCCTAGATTTGGTAGGTTAGTTGCCCGGTTGTTTCGCTCCGGCAGCCTTCGGGCCAAATCTGCCCAGAGGCATGCAAGCTGCAGGCGACCAGCAACCTTAATTCTGAAAAAGAAATTGTTTATATAAACATATACTTGAAGATTATGAATATGTGGAAAGTAACCGTTTCGCCTGCTTTGAAAAAAACCAAAATGTTTCTTCTTGAATTATGGATTTTTAAAGCAATTTTATGTTTAACGCGTAAGCTTTGCAATGATAGCAGACAGATAATATTTCTTCCGCATTATGAACCAACTAGGTATTAGTAGTATTTTAATTATTTTATTTATGTTTACTCATGCAAAAATATTTATTATGTCATCAAGTTTTTCATCTATCTATACTATTACGCACGCATGTCAAAACTTTTATATTAGTACTAATAGTCAATACTAGGTAAATATCATAAAAAGACAAGGTGATAAAACCTGATAAACATAATCGCTACACTTGTTACAATATCAGCAGCGTATAGGTATACGCTTTCAGCTGATACTGCAAACTAAGTAGAAACATGTGTGTTGGTAAGTCAAAGCCAAGTTAACATAGATTTGGGGCCTCGTTCTATTCACCATCTCTCTATTTAGCAAAATTATCATTTATTTAATGAGCTATTCGGGGAAATGGATCTACTATTTTAATTTTAAGGACTGTTTCGATAATATTCCAATAGCATCTGCGCTAAATAGAGAGATAATACATTTAGTAATGAAGGTTATTACTTACATGGGAAACCCAATATGCTCTTATTTATAATGTCGAATGAGGCCCCCGACGAGTGACTTAATGTGCCTATTATTGTATGATGTTTTTGTTTAATTTGTGGCTTGAGTCAAACAGTTCTTTTATCACTGTGTTTTCGCCACGGTGCACTTCACATTTCAGCTGAACCTAGCAAACCGTGTGAATGGCTTATCTTATCGAGGTCGTTCACTCTTGACATTCAGCTTTTCTGCCATGATATTCACGACTCTATACTCTGATTGTTTGTATCGATATCGTCTACTTTTGCGGTCTATATTGGTATAAATACCTATGGACCGTAAAAAAATATACCAAAGGAATAATGCTAATGTTTCGTAGCACTGTAATCCGCTACGAATGTGCAATTTCGCTACGAATGGCTACGAATGCGCCTACGCAATCGTGACGGACTTCAGTAATACTGTTTCCAACTAACAAGCATTTCCTGTATTCTTGTTCAACGTTTATTTTTGTTTTGGCACTACAACTCGAATGTAAAAGTCAAATGTACAGATCGGTTTGCCGAGCGAACTGCTGAACAAACAAAGTACCTACTTTTGTTAAGTATTCAAAGATATAATATGGTGATTCACGTCACACAAGACTAAAATAAAAAGATTTTTTATGCAAAATTAACATAAATCAAAGAATGCTAATAATTTATAAATGTATTTCTGTTGCCCAAGGAGAACTTAAGGATTGATTATTTAAATCTGTACCTATCATGTTTATTTTAATCTAAATATACAAAGCTCAAAGGTGACTGACATAGTGATCTATCAACGCACAGCCCAAACCACTGGACGGATCGGGCTGAAATTTGGCATGCAGGTAGATGTTATGACGTAGTACGTTAATATTTCTGCGCATACGAAGTTGCGGGGAAAAGCTAGTTGATGAATAAATCTATTGCTCTAACAATCTGTTAATCAGACCTTTCATTAGTTTAGTTACATCATAGACGTTTACCTGCGGATTTTTTAAATTGGCACGATGATCGATTGTTTTGTGTATTTTTCAGACGCAGATGAACGGCGAGCACGCGGGCGCGCGCGCGCAGTGTGTCTGACGTCGCTGCTGCCCATGTCGTGCCGCGGCCCGCGCGGCGGCGTTCGCGCGCGACCTGCACTCGCGCCTGCGCAGCCTCGGCGCGCACGACGACGGCGAGG
>OZ020285.1:5442686-5552652 GCA_963971205.1 Aethes cnicana
GTAAAACGGCCTGAAAACGATGTCTCAACAGTTTTGGAAACATTGTCTCTCGCGGAAGTCGAAATGCCTTTCGATGAAGAGACACCATTACCACAAGAAGAAGAAAAGGTAGAAAGTATTGTAGATAACCATGAAATTTTAGAAATTATAACCAGTGAAGATCCCGAAGTAAAAGAAGCGTCTCCCGCGCCTGAAATTGAACCTTCATTATTAAGTGCAGAAACGAATGTAGAGGAAAATGAAGAGATAGAAGACGATAGACCTCAACGGGTTCGCCGATGCTCCTCCCTCAAGACCGGGAAAACGCCTCCAGGTACTCCGGGTCGTAAAAAGATTGTGCGCTTTGCGGACGTTTTAGGTCTCGATTTAGCGGATGTTAAAACATTTATGGATGAGATTCCCGTCATTCCGAAGTCGGCGTACGATGACCTGACGGGGTGCGACGTGGCGAGCTCGCCGCCGGCGCGGCCGCCGCCGCGGCTCGGCGCGCTCACGCTGGTGCCGCTGTTCGTGCTGCCGCGCGACTTCACCGACAAGCTCGAGCGACAGAACGCGTGCCTGGAGAGCGTGCGAGTCTGCGACGGCGTGCACGTCACCATCTGCGGCTCGGTGCGCGTTCGGAATCTGGACTACAACAAGACAGTGCACATCCGTTACACAATGAACGCTTGGAAGACTTACACGGACCTGCAGGCGAATTACGTGCAGGGCTCCTGCGATGGGTATTCGGATCGCTTTCAGTTCGTGCTATACGCGCCGTGTATATCATCCGGGCAGCGGCTGGAGCTGGCCGTTCGGTTCCAGTGCAAGGGGCGGCAGTTCTGGGACAACAACTGCGGGGCCAACTACAGCTTCGACTGCCTGGCGCTGGGCACGCTGGCGCCGGCGGCGCCGAGCTCGCCGCCGCGCACCGCGCCCCTGCACCCGCAGGTGGAGTGGCACCCCTCCTTCTACTGACGGGGCCGCCCGCGCCGGCCGCCCGCCGACCGAGGAACACCTCCTCACTAGTCACATTCCTGTGCCTGCCCCCCCGCGGTCAGTTCCTAAGCGATAGTGAGCGACGTCCTAAGCTATTGAGGCTGCGAGCTGCAAAGCGTTATTGTGATACAATTTAGTCTAGGTGTAGATATAAAATTCAACGAGAGTGCGACTCGCGCGGAGTGCCATGCACTGAACTTTTCGAGTTATTGTTTATTTTTTATCGAATCCGTTTGTTTTTGTACTTGTAAAAGTAGATTAGTGTCCCCGAGGACAATAAATTGTAACCTTGATGCGGCGGCGCGCGGCTGCGCGTGCAGCGCGGGGTGCGCGAGAGATGAGCTATGAATGTATCATATTTTATTACATTTATACAAACATATATGTTGCCTTAAGTAATAGATCTACCTATTTCGAATTATGAGCGATAGTGTCACCTAATTGAAGGTATTAAATATTCACTCTATCGTATAAAAGTCTATGAACTGTAGATGTTTGGCAATAGGTAATGATCATGATATGATCATATTATTGTGAATCAATAATGCCACCCTTGTTAGGTCGTTTAAAGTTTCTATTCAAATAAATATTATTATTGTTAACGAGTCAATGTCTGATTGTAAGTTTCGTATTACTGCGAAGATTATTCAGCAATATGTGTCTAACTATAAGAATTATCTGAATTGTTTTATACTTACTTATTTACATGAATGTTATAAACTGGATATTTTATATTTTTGTAAAGCCATGCAGACATGACATATTTCCCAAATAAGAACTGATGTTAGTTGTTGAATCAGTTTTCGAGATTTTAATCAACGAATATTTTAGGAATTACGAAATTAAATTATTATTAATTGTAAGTAATATCACTATTTATTAGACCGTTCTGTATGTGTATAAGTACCTGAATTCTTTTATGTGGTCACATGAATTTTAGTAACTAAATCAGCAACAAAATGCCATCTAATGAATAATTATTATTAATTGACACTTGTTTTATTAATAACTACATAATAAATTAATGTGCATAATATTATTAGTCTTTGTTTTAATTATATCGAAAGTTTTTTCAGACGAGGTGGAAACAAACAACAAGAATCTAGGTATAAATTTAATAATTGCTTAAGTACATGTCCATTCGCAGAAATAAATAAATAATTTCTTCTTCAGTCTCCAAGCACACGCTGTCATCGTTAAACATATTGTACTTACAGATTTATACATAACTGTTACTCAAGTACCTACTAAGAATTTTAAACTTTTCTCAATTTAAATATTAAAACAACTAGGTACCTACCTATACTAATTATCTTTATTTCAATATTAGCCTATGCTAAGGAGTAACTTAATTACATATATTATTTACACGAAGGCAAAATATATCACATTTCTTGGATGACAGTGAAATATTAAAAAAGTTCTGGAGAAGACCTGGGGCCTTTCAAGTTGAACTTTAAACCTAGCCTAAAGTTTGGGTTCATATTTCGGGATATACCTAAATGATTTAAAAAGGTCAAGCCCAGGGGTACATAAACATTCATTGATCAAGTTTTACAAACACATAGGTACGTTATTTAAAAAAATAAATTAACAGATTGTAAAAAAACGACAAATTAACAAATTATTATTGGACGGTATAAAAGGGTACCTACTTGGACAGTAAACGTAAAAATTAATTAACATTTTTGACCCACCCATGACTGGAAAAAAGTGTTTAACGGAATTTGTTAAGTAGGCACTTATCTCAAAGATAAGCTTTAAATAAAGCTAATTAGAATATTGTTAATTACGGACCTTGGAATTTCAACATTACATTGTACCTAGTAGGTACGAGTACTTACTAGTTGGCCCGGTGAACTTCTTATCACCACGGATTCCCATACAAAAGTTAGTTATCTTTTATTAGCCGTTCCTTTAGATTTCCGGTTCTTTTTCTAAACCTTCCCTGAATCAAACAGGATATAACAAAAAAATAATCAGCCAAATCGGCCCAGCAGTTTGGGAGGTTTAGCCTGACTGACACACGGCAAATGTTTTTATATAAATAGACATCATTCGCTATTATTGCACAATGAAAATATTCCATAAATACCTACCTAATAATAAAAGAAAATCACCATTTATACAAAGTCCGACAAGAAATAAGCAAAGCCAAAAACTAGCACCTAGTTTTGACTAGTTTTGAGTGTTTCAAGATAAAAAAAGAGAAAAAAGTAATGTAATTCGTAGCAAGAAATAAACACAAATCGTCAGCCTGCAGGGAAACAGCATTGGTTGAAACTCCTATAAGCTGTTACCTACGTACGTAGGTACCTAAACCAAACCGTGGTAGAGATCTTCTACTATCTAAAGTCCCGCGCCTGCACGTTTCAAAACGCTTCAATTTTTTCATTATTATTTAAAAAGCACCACCAACACTCTCAACGCATAGTTGACGGCTGTCTCAGCTCGCACACATGTGTTGAGAGTGTTGGTGGTGCTTTTTAAATACATTGAAGCGTTTTGAAATGTGAAGGCGCGGGACTTTAGATAGTAGAAGATCTCTAGGTAAGTTCTAATAAAAAATGATAATTTAATATTTACATTAAATGAACTCAACCGCAATGAAATCGGGTCACTTTGCAAGTTTGCATGGAAAATCCTATATAGTGACCCCATTTCATTGCAGTTGAGTGTATGTGGAAATTATTTAAGCCGCTTTCAGGTAAATTCGTAAAAGCGGTTGTAATTTCTGCCACTACTTATATGGTAATTGATTTTTCCAATATTTCAATAATTAGTAGGCGGAACAATGATAAAGGTGTGTTCCATAAAATCGGCCAAAAAGCCCTTAATCTGTTTTCAACGTTAGCCTCATACACATAAAGACTACAAGTGAAAAGCGTAGTTATCGATCGATCATGATGTTAAATAAAAAATAAATAGCTATATATCCGCCCAAAACCGTGAGCACAACACATTTAAGCATTCTTTAACTATCAAATGATTGACATACCTACATTTTTGTGACAATTAAGTAATTGATTCCTCCTTTCGTCCAATATTCCAAATTAAATGACAATTTGTCTAAAACAAGACATTGTCTAAATATAAAGAAGTAAAACTAATAAATCCCTAAACAAATGGGATTAGTATAGCCTGTACTTATTTTCTTAAAGAAATATGAGTTCTAATTTTAGGTTTAGTTTATGATGAAAAAAAAAACAATTCTACTAAATTTTAAAATTGTCTTGCCAAAATTTATCTAATAAAATTATGACTTTTCTGTATTAAACTGAAATGAGTTAATTTCTCTGTATTTCTAAGAACATTTACATCTTTGCTCCTATGAAACTTTAAAAACGAATAGCAATGTGTTTGTTCCGAATCTTACTAGTATAACATAACAGGTGTTTTAGGGCCGATTTATAGGCTCTACTAGATCCAACGTCATAACAAACATTAGTGCATTAGTGCCACAGTAGATCAGTGACAATTCCAGTCCATACAGACTTCCTATAGCCTTTATTGCCCAACAAACTAGCTTAGTTAACTAAAGTAACAGATCCGGCAACAAACAAGATTACCCTGTAACACTCGGGTCCATTTGACACAGGTTCACTGGTTTTCAATAAATAGTCACATTTTTAGTGTTCAAAACACTCGCCTCGATCGTCTCATGGCTCTTTTCACTCTTCGAGTCACAGGCAACGAGATGCTGGGGTCCCTCAACGCTTTTAGCTGCATATGAAGGCGTTGTTTGCAGAACTCGTAGAATTCGATTTCGCGTGTGAAGTTGGCGCGAACCATCTGCTTCACAGCTTCGGAGACTGGCGGCTTGAACGCGTTGCGGTTAATGCGGTTGAATGTGTTCAATTCCTCTGTAAAAGGTGAAAAAAATATAAATTGAAATAGAAGCGACAACGATCCAACTAAGGTTGTATCCAATTGAAAGCTGCAGACAAGTAGGTCTTAAAATTAAAGTAAATATTTGGTAAAATAAACGCAGAGTGGGTAAACTTTAGTCACTGTAAGAAATGTGAAAATGAATCAGATTATTGCTGTTGCTATTAAATAATATTAGGCACTTGAATATTTGACGTCTCGAAGTTTCTGAAAGGAAGCCTTTTTCAAAAATGCCAATTCCGGTTTCACATTACATTTACAAATTACAAGTATTGTAATAAATACATAGTGCTAATTTGTATTTGTATTTGTATTTATTTATTGCATTATGTTGTACAGAATAAGATCTTAATAGTTATGAGTTAGTATCAAACATAACCCTGTCAGGGCACAGCAATTATATAATTAATTCTTATAGCTAATAACATTATTTTAGTTTAATAAATTACTCATCATTAATTATACCTATTCTACAAAGTCAAAGTATTCTGTCAAATTATAGAAGCTATTACATATCAGGATTTTTTTTTAATTATTATAAAATACGGAATCTTTTGTGACATTTCTTATTGTTAGAGGAACTTTATTGTAAATTTTCACAGCCATATGATATGTCCCACTAGGTATATACAATTTTTAGATTTGTGAAAGGGCTATTATTATTTATTAAAGGGTTATTAAATTATGCCTTTTTCTTAGATTGCAAGACAAATTTTCTCTTTGTTGTGTAAACAGAACCTCATTATTTCTTACAAATTTACATATTTCATGTATATAGATGGACACTAGAGTTAAGATTTTCAATTTAATAAAATGTGGTCTGCAGGTTTCTGTATTTCTTATATTTACAATTATTCTGATACATTTTTTTTGCAAGGTAAATAATCTAACCGCATGCGAGCTGTTACCCCACACAATTACTGCGTAACTAAGCCATGCGTGTGCATACGCATAATACGCTGACATCGCCGTTTTTAAATTCGTGCTTTTTTAACTCATAAAGGGCGTATGTAAATCTAGAAATTTTTGTTGCTACTTTATCGACATGTTCCTTCCAGGTCATTTCCGCATCTATTTCAATGCCTAATATATAATAGGTTGTGGACTGTGTTTATTTGTTTGTTGTTATGGAAGAATTTTGTTTCATAGTACATTATTGCAGAGTCCGCCAAGTAGCGCATTGCCGGACGAGTCAGTTAGAAGGCTGAGCGAAGCGAAGCCTTCTATTAGTACGAGTCCGGCAATCGCAATTGCGGCCAGGTATATATAATGCTTTTTCTCAAAAATGGCCCGGAAACTCGTCATTGTCTGCTTTCTATCAGACGGCGAAGTGCGTCATTGACGATCAGTCAAAAATTAAAAAAAAAAACTCAACTGCATGCCCCGGAAATTTGTATGAATTTACTTCCGCGGCATGTATAAGCGCAGGGAATGTCGTATGAAATTTCATTATCGTACAGGTACTTTTTTTTTAAACTGATAAATACGCGAAGGAATTCCCAAACAGCCAAGTCTGCATGTTCTGTATCTGTCAATTGACGCGAAACCAAATGTTTTTATCCGTGTCTGAAACAGCGCAATGTATTTCAGAACGGAATTTAAAAAAAGAACGATCCATTAAGAGCGGGTGTTCTTGTCTTGTATCAGATTTATTTAGCTAAATTTCATGAAAATAGTTTACTAGTTTGGTTTAAAAATTAATAAAAGGTCTTAATTTTTATAAAAAACGAGAAATCTACATGCGAGTTTTTAACTTGCCGTGTTAGTGTGTCTGTTAAAGTCAAATATCGGTGAATACGAAATAAGACTGGCGTTCCATTGGACTTGTTGTAAGTACTTGGCTACATTTGCGTGCGTGTCAATGCTGTATTATGAATACCTAATATCAAGGTTTTTTTTCATTTTTGAGAAAAGCACTATATAAGCCTCGGCACGTGAAAGGCTTTGCAGGCTTCGTACATATTAAAGGGCCTCGGCGAAGCCTCGGCCCTTTAAACCAGTACTCAGCCTGCAAAGACCTACTTTCCCGGCCACGGCAATAATGTACTATTCTCAAACAGCGAGGAAATACGTAAGGTCAGGCTGGGCAAGTGCGCCAGGATGGGATAAGTGCGCCTAACATAAATATATCGAAACCTATAAATATTACTCAACTAGTAGTTGGCTGTTTACAAGGCATAGGGTCGAAATAAATTTAGGCGCACTTACCCCACATCAGTATTTACTACTTCCATGATCGTGGATGATTTGGCCATGGAAGTTATACTTATTAACTCCATGGATTTGTCAGTTTCTCTACAGAGGTGTAATAACAAATAGCAAGCGAATTAAAAAAAAACACACGACAATAATGTTTTTGCTGGCCAAGGCCGGCAATGGACAGCCTCGCGTCTTCTTTTTTTGAAAGTAACACGAACATTTCCGAGCATGTTTGAGAAAAAATACATTTAAGGTATGTATAGTTACTAAATTAAACTTAAATCTAAGATCTTAGAGTATAAAGTCTTTTAGGATAGAATTAGTAATGCTCTGATAAAATACTGACCCCAGTAGAGTCTCGAGGCGCCTTGGAAGAAGCGCGGGATGTACCGCTCCAGGGCCAGCAACGTGGAGTTCATGTCCTCAAGCACCCCCACCACTGCGTACTGCTCCTCCACCACGCGCTTGGCTCGCTGCAAGGCCTCCAGGCTGTTGAAGGGCCTGTAAAAACAAATTATACATCAGTAACAGAAAGAAAGAACATTCGTTTAAGTGCAGGTAATGGTAACGGCACACTCGTGACACTACATGCAAACCGAACGTAAACTGCATACTATAATATTATGGTGTATAAATAAGTGTGCGTGTTGCGTGATTGCCCGATCCGATCGCGGTGTGAGGTAAGTAATCTGTGTTAGTACGGGGTGGTACCTACGTAACGCTACTGGTAACTATTAGATTTATAGTGTGGTAATGGTACGGAAGATGGTGAAAAAATACTGCCGTAAAATGTAAAATGCCTGCCTTTATTTTATTAGCAATTAAAGGTCACAGCTCACTAGAGCCATCCGGCACCCGACGCGCACCGCCTAGCCTCGAGCGGTTTAGTATTCTTAATATGAATTTGAATGAGCATGCACTCACTACATCAACTCCGATCCCCATACAAATCGGAGACGAGACGGTGCGGGTCGGGTGCCGGGTGGCTATAGTGAGCTGTGACCTTAAACATATCTTCAGTTTTTAGGATCGTGATCTGGCGACATCACTTATTTAGCATTTAATTTAAATTTATAAAATAATTAACGTGAATAATATCTACTAGTTTTTAAGAGGACATCATCAAAGTTAGATCACATCCATTTCAGGTATTAGGTATTTGATTGTGTTGGATTTTACAAAAACTATCTTTTGTATAAATAATGTCTACCTCAAAACGGAAAAAGAAATCCAATAAGATGAACCAGCGCCGATTATAATGAAACATTCGCGAACGGAAAAGCGAGTGCCCATCAAATAAAAAGTTCTGTTAAGACGCGATGCGGCTTTTTTTGAGGCGCTTAATAGAATGTCATGCCGTTTTTTACCGGAACACGTTGACGGTCGTTAACTCGTTAGACTTGTCCAGCGACAAAACGCCGGCGAAAAAATGCCCTCCGGTAAAAACGATACCTGCAATTGACGGACGTGCGTATGGCCTTAAAAAATAGTAGGAATTTTCGCAATTTAAAAAAATACTTCGTCATCGTCAGAATTAAAGGTCCGTTGCACATTAAGTAACTTTACTAAGTTTATTTTTTGTTTGTACGAGTACTGATGATGACGAGTACCTATGCAAACCTAAAAAGGGATGCTGATGATGGGGGTAACGGAAGACCAGCGTTGGCTTTACCTTGAAGCTGGCACACGCTGACTTAAGAAAGTTAATACCATTTAATAACAAGCCTATGTCCAGCAGTAGTCTTTAGGTAGAAATAATGATGAATATTTTTTGTGTAGTTATAACCGCTGTAGGTTAAATAGTGGTGACCTGCCACCTCTCATACGGTCGGGGATTCAAATTTGACGCGGTCATCAGAGTTTACTTACCTATGTGCAACATTCGATTTAAAACCACTGAAATTTTAGGATTGTAGGTAAAGGAAAACGTGAATTTACTCAAAAACGTCTGTGAAATGTTCGGTCTGCACTAGACTAGCCCCGCGCGTTGAGAGGAGGCCTAATGCAGAGCAGGGGACGTGAATTTTGTGGTTGTGGTGGTGTTGGTAAACAACTTACGTGCACTGTGGCTCGTGGCCGCAGAAGAACAGCGTCTGCCGGCGGTGGTCGCCGATGCCCTCGTGTGTCTCGCCCTGCACGTAGCGGCACTCGCGGTCGCCGCTCAGTACACACGACTCAAAGTCCTGGAACCACGGGCAATGAAGTTTAGGTCAGAGCACAGGTAAGAGGCAACGCGAAAGGACGGCAGCTAGGCAATAGCATCTGTCGTCGGGGCTAACGATACTAGGTACTGTATACATTTCTACTGAAGTCAATCCACCACGTGACGGAAACAGCAGGATCAAACCAACGACGGCATCGCTGCGTCACTTGCCGCCGTAGGAATGGCTTCCATAAGGCTTCCATAGAACGTCGATCTCGAAAGCAAGTGTCGTCGATATACCTATCTACTGTGTTTATCATCTGCCGTCAATTGCGATGCTCGGAATTCTACCTTTAGTGAAGAAAAGAGTCCGTGAAACTCCAAATTTTACCGCCTAGCACATGATCTGTAAATGGGGGATTCAGTCTTCTCCGGAGATCTCTACAAGGCGATGACCGTTACGCGTATGTAAGTACATAAGTACAAATCAACAAAGATAGTATCTCATAGTTTATCGTACTTCAAGCATTGTTGCAGCAACGCAATTATGTAAATTTGTGGTAAAACCATCAATTTTCATATTGGCGGATGGTAAAAAAACAACAACACAATTTACATTCTAATTAGAACGTTAGATTTTTTTGTTGACGAACTAATTTGTTTTTTGCATGGTTACTTCGTTATAACATAAAACAGCTAGCTTGAGCATACAAACACAACCTATTGTGAGCCCCGTTTAACAATGGTGAATAATTAACGCGGAAAAATCTGCACTGACGTCGCAATTGCCGATACCATTAATTTTCATAATATGCTGGTGTGAGGTGTCGGCGGTCGCTGCAGGCGCTAGCCTCGGCTGATTGTTCGTCCCAGTGCCGTGTACCGTTTCACCATTAGGGGCTCGACCACACACCATAAAAATAATCTGAATGAACGGCCACAAACAATTCCGAATTGTACCGACTACCGACCACGTCCCGCTCGACCCGAAAGTACCCGATTGAGCGTCTCACCGAATAATGAACGCAGTTAACATTCTCGTTCAGACTCCAAATTAATTTCTTTTGTCGATTCATTAAATCTCCATCCAGCGTCCGAAACTATTTTAATGATGCTCGTCTACTTATCTATTTGTCCTGACTTTTGTTGCGCAACACGAGCTTAAATTGATACACATGTTGTTATGTACCGTAACCATCTAAACATTTGATTTTCGGGTCGCTATCGAGTTCGGCATCAAATTCGTTTTTCATTTAGCATTCAATAACATTTCGATTCTATTGTGGCTTCACGTAGCAGCGACCTATAGACCCTTAATATAGTTTTTATCATCAAATGGTCTCCGTAAACGTCGTTCTCATTTTGGAAGAATTTATTGGCACTTAGATCAAAGCGCGTCGATCTGGACGTGATTATTGATTTTTCGTGCAGCGTCGGTAGCGCATCACAATCGCGAGTCGTGACAGATCACTTTGATGGTATAACGGAACGCCATAGGAGGTTATAAGAAATGGACCTTCAAAATGTCTGGATTTTTATTCACAATAACTACCTATTCGAAAAAGTCGTGGTGCGCTAATGGATCAAATCTAGTTCCATATCATAGATTGAGAATAGGCACTTAAGTAAGTACTTTATTTAAAAAACTATACTTCATACTTAGCAATGAGAAAAACAAACTTTCAGACCATTCCTTGACGTCTGCGAATCATGTTTTTTTGTTGTTGATGCGTTGATGTTTTGTTGGCTGTTAACGGCCTCGCACGTGATCGATCGATCGCGAATCGATCGGGCGAGTCGATATATTAGAGAGAGCTAATGAAGGCGATCGAATGAACAACGAATCGAGTGTCTAATGACGGGGGCGGATAACTTCACTATGCCCTCACGATATAGGTAGGTACTGCAACGGTTCATAATTCAATGAAATCTCATGGGTATAATTTCACCACATTCACTCTGCGGTGCCTTTAAAGCTGTCGTGGGAATGTAATGCTACGAATGCATGAATGAATAGTTTATAGTAAAAAAACCGGCCAAGTGCGTGTCGGGCCACGCGCAAATTATAGGGTTCCGAAGTTGACGATGCCCACAGTACCTTTCTAAGACTTACTAGCATCTAGCTAGCCTGTGGTATGACGTGCCCGCCCGACGCGCCTGCCGCTCGAGAAAAATCTTTGGTTTTTTAATCATTTCATAAGTTGGTCGACTATGACTCGTAAGTTTGTACAGCCTACTTAGCTGTGATAGTTTTCCTTTCAACTACGTTATATATGCCATAACCGTGATTTTTTTCAGCCAATACCACCATTTAGCTGGCAGGGGGGGGGGGGGGACACGTGACTCTAACAAAAAATAGCACTTTAAAGCTTACTATTTCACAAACGCATCACTTAATCAAAAAATGGTTTTAACAAACCCACAATATTTTTTTAAGACCTATTCAACAATATGCCGCACCATGGGGTACGCAAGAAAAAAAATTACATCCCCACTTTACGAGTAGGGGAGATACCCTATAAAAAAATATATTTCAAAATTTTATTGTACCACTTTGTCAGCGTAACTAATATGTATATTCATGCCAAATTACAGCTTTCTAGAACTAAGCATCTCCGAGCAATAGTGCGGACAGACGGACGGACGGACGGACGGACGGACGGACGGACGGACGGACGGACGGACGGACATGGCGAAACTATAAGGGTTCCTAGTGGACTTCGGAACCCTAAAAACGGTCTATTATTTCAATGGTAATTTTTTCATATCACTAACGTGTCAAAAATGTAGTGATCAGCGTTTCACAGAAAAAAATCAATATACTCGTAAGTACTTATACAACACTACTTTTACAAGTAGTGTTTCAAATAGTGCTTTAGTAAAAGTAGTTTAAAATATCTAATTAATGTCCCAATGTGCGCGAGAAACTTCAACATCATTCAGCCACTGGTAGGTATATTTCATCATCATGATGTTAACCAAAAGACGTCCGCTGCTGCAATACAATTATGTACCCATATAGGCTACACAGATCTCAGATCGGTCTTGTTCCTTAGGCATCCAACTGATTACCGGGACCTTCACTAGGTCGTCGCTCCATCTTGTTAGCCACCGCCATTTGAGACTTTCCTGGACCCATCGACCATAAGTTTTGATATTTTTTTCTGGTGGTAGGATGCAAGCTCGGTCCGGATTGCTGCCACTGTCATACCCGCTAACCTGCCGCCAAATGCACAGCAGTGCTCGCACTGCTGTGTTCCGGTAATGGGGAAGTCAGCCGGCGAAATTAATAGCATTCCATCTTGGGCCTCGGGGTAATGGGGCGCCGAACGAGACGTTTGGACTTTGGGATCTAGTGACTCAATGAGCAGTCACTATTGAAGTCTTGAATACGGGTTCCGGAAAGCTACAGGGAGATTCCTTTTCTGTTCCCTATATAATTATTTCGTGGACTCGAAAAACTTACAAGTTGTCGCCTTAAGAGCTCGTTTGCTTACTCCTTAAAAAAAAACCGAAAACTCTTATACCTAATTCCTTGACTAACCTTCTTTAGCCAAGCCGGGTCCGGCAGCGGCAGGTCAGGAAAGGCTCGCTTCCGCTCCACGTAGTACCACGGCGCCCGCACGTAGTAGTACCACGAGATGACGCGCTCCACGGGGTCGCGGACCACGTTCACGTAGATCGGGGACGGGTAGCCGTACCTGGAAGTGTGTTCGGAAATGGAAGACATGATACAATTGTGATATCATATGACACTTACTTTATAAGTCACTAATAGCTTCTGCCCGCGACTTCGCCCGCGTGGAATTCGGTTACCGCGTTCCCGCGAGATCTATGCGTTTTTCCGGAGTAAAAATTAGCCTATGTCCTTTCAGGGAACCCCAACTATCTCCATGCCAAATTTTATCTGAATCGGTCCAGCGGTTGAAGCGTGAAGAGACAGACAGAGTTACTTTCGCATTTATAATATTAGTATGGATAATCATTTCAGCCGATAGACGTCCTCTGCTGGACATAAGCCTCCCCCAAAGCGTGCCACTCAGACCGGTCCTGTGCCACTCGCAGCCACCGCGTTCCCGCGACCTTTACAAGGTCGTCACTCCATCTTGTTGGAGGCCTACCGACAGCTCGTCTACCGGTTCGCGGACGCCACTTCAAGACTTTCTTGCCCCATCGGCCATCAGTCCTGCGAGCAATGTGCCCCGCGCACTGCTATTTAAGGTTCGCAATTCTTCGGGCTATGTCGGTGACCCCAGTTCTAATGCGGATATCCTCATTTCTGATTCTATCACGCAGAGAAACCCCGAGCATAGCCCTCTCCATTGCCCTCTGGGTGACCTTGAGCCTTCTTATGAGGCCTCATAAGTTTGGATAATATGGAAATATTAATATGGATAAATCGGGCGGGTAAGGCCAGGGATTCGGGGAGAACTAGTTCCCGAGAACAATGTCTCCTGTGGTCTACGTAGTTATAGGCTAAATAACACGCATACGCATAGCAGGCAATTAGAGTTAGAGCTGTTAACCTAAATCAGGTTGTCAACTCATTACAAAAAGTTGAATCTGCTTTAACGACACTTCGAACTCGTTATTCAGGTTCAAATACCTACAATCTAGATTTAAAGGACAAGTGATACAAACGGGCCTTGTAAACTGACCGGATTATCATAAACACCAAAAATCTACTTTAGGTATATCATAAACACCATAATCGTTTCTTATTTGCATATAATGGATGGATAGGTCGTTAGATTAGGGCGGGACTTTTTTCCTTAACTCCCCATGTACTTGCCTACATAAGAAAATTGGTATTAAAACTTACTACATCATCATCTGCTCATCTTCAGAATAAAAGATTACAGTACTTAAAGATTATCGACTCGGTCGAGCAAAGAACAACAATATGAATTATATGAATAGTCCACGGACCATTCTTCTCCGTCGCGGGAAGTTAATCTACCGCAAAATTACACTTTTGGAAGCTGGATTTTCACGGTTTAGACTTTGATTTCGTATCAAATTATTATGCCGTTAACCTGTATTATTGAAATCGGAGAAGGATTTAGAATTGAAACGGCATCACATAGTTCGCTCGAAACTAGCAGTACGAGAGAAATGAGATGCAAAATTTATCAGTAATAATTAAATGCTCCTTAGTAAGAGCCGCGTTAAATAATGGAAAAGGTTATGTATAACGTAATTTAAATAAAAATATACCCTGAAACCCTGAATATCAAGCGCATAAATAGTTTCCACCATCATAGCCTCTTTACCTCTCCCTGCTGGGAACAGGGGCTCTCTATTCGAAGTGTTAAACAGGGACTTTAACATTTCGAATTGAGCCCCAGGCCTTCTTTCATGGAGAGAGGGTTTGAACTATAGTACCAGTCTGTATGGTAGTCTGGGGACTTAACACACACCTGTGGATTACTTCGTAGATGCGTGCAGGTTTCCTCATGATGTTTTCTTTTCCCAAAACCTAAGTATCATATGGCATTATTAGCGGTGTAAAGGAATCCGTTGCATTATAAAAGCTATAAATTCGCTTTAATGATAACTTACCTAAGTTAAAACACCCAATGATTAAACGAAGAGTTTTCCTCTAAATGCATGAGTCAACGTAAACAATAGATAAATACGTACACGTGCCAAGTGACCGGTCCGGCAAGTAATTACAACTAGACTAGGGCTCTAATCACCGGCCGACAATTAAGTCGGACCTGATACATCAATCACGGTTATTTGGTGCCTACACGGTAATGATTGATACCTTTCTTACGTTCGACGTCTAATTGCGATAAATGGAACGGTGAGCTGAATTCGCTTTGAACTTTGACGCCTTGTTTGTTACAGGGGCTTGATTAGGTTTGGCAGTTGGTATCAATAATTGAACTGGATTTCGACACGTCTTTACAGATTTTCGACCGGACAGAAACAATAAAAGAACTCCTTGTGAAAAATTTTAATTTTATACTGATTTCCACGATGAGCTACTCTCGGTCATCTACTTAAATGTTGTTTTGTCTTGCCATTAAGTAAAACATCAGAAAATTAGCTTTCAGAATACATAGTTATATGAATTACTAAACAATTTTATTGTTTCTTTCTTTCAGCTTTTTGATAGGTACCAATTTTAAATGAAATTCGATGGACCAAACGTAATTAGGCTGCATGTAGACGTTAATTCCTAGGGTGTATTATTTTTATGCTCCTTTCTAAGTAGTATCGAGTTTAACATAGAATGTTTTTCAATGAAATTGAAAATAGACTAGAAACTAGAACCTCGTGTTCATAACTACTGTTATAAACCACAATATAAAGGCCACTTAAGTGCTGTGCTTTAACTTTAACCAGTTATTAAATTTAAAAAAAAATTGAATGCTCCAGAGTGTTCTAACATCCGTTCGTTGTTTATGAGATGTATTGTAGCTGTGCCTGCTCTTTCCTTTCTTTACCTTTTAAAGCAGCCACTCGGTTAGGTTAGGTTAGTGACTTGTTTGTGCGGTTTGTGACTGTCACGTCAAATCAATGCATAAAAAGCTGGAACTAACGAAGTTAAATACCTATTAGCACCCACTTAAGACACTTAAGTGAAGATTATAGAGATTATCAATCCAAATGGGTCAGTATGGAGAAGTCGGAAACGATGAGAGATAGCGAAATCTGTTCTTAGGAACAATGGCGTCGATTTTGAATTTAACAAAATTGCCATTCAACTTTTTAATATTTTTTATACTCATACGTACATAACCGGGAAAGAAACTGGTCAAAATTCTGTAAGTAATCGCTTGTCATATTTGTTATTAAATCTAAAATTGACACCTTGGTTCCTAAGAACAGATTTGGCTACCTGTCATAGTTTCTGACTTCTCCATAATGACCCAATTGGATTGATAAAAAGAAAACGATTTTAGGAAATCGCCTGATTAAAAAAGAAAGTTCATGAAATTTTGTTTCTGCTGAAATTCGTTGCTGCAGTCATACCAAACTGAACCTACCTCGTGAAATTAGTGTAGCAGACATGTTTGATGTAGGACGCCGGCGGCGCGTGCGCAGTGACGATGCTGGCCAGTGCCTGCTGGTCCGGCGGCGCCAGCCGGATCGTCTCTACCCGCTGGACGGCGTCCCGGTGGAAACCTGACCATTAACAATAGAAAAATTACAGGTCAGTTTCATGTAGATATAGTTCAGCAGTAGAACTAAGGTCACCGATATAGCCCGAAGAATTGCGAATCTTAAGTGGCAGTGGGCGGGGCACATTGTTCGCAAGACTGATGGCCGATGGGGCGAGAAAGTTTTCGAGTGGCGTCCGCGAACCGGGAGACGATCTGTCGGTAGGCCTCCAACAAGATGGTCATGTATTGTTGTTGTCGTGGGAACGCGGTGGATGCGAGTGGCACAAGACCGTTCTGAGTAGCGCGCCTTGGGGGAGGCCTATGTCCAGCAGTGGACGTCTTTCGGCTGAAATAATGATGATAGTTCATAATTCATATCGTTCACATCGAACCGGAAATAATATCGATGTCGTAATACAAAAAATGCCTTCTTACAGCAATTAAAATACTATGAACTCATATAAATATAGATAAAAGGCTACCGGTAACCGAGATCGTCAATTCGTCATGCAATCAGGAAGATGGAAATTGAACAAAATGCGTCTGATTTCCAAACTTACCTACTTTCCAACTTACACAACTACGTAGTAGGTACTTTTTTGTATTTACTAAAGAAAATCAATAAGTAATTGCATATAATGCTAACCAAGAAAGATTGACCATCATGACAGCCTATCAGTGATAGAGATAGACTTATAGTACATATGTAGTCTATCGAACCTGTAATCAGCAAAATTACCTATAAAGAGAGTCAAAAGTAGCCAGCGACGACGTGTGAGGCCATGCTTTTTATGAATTTCTAGCTCGCTTAGGGCGATTAGTTAGATAAAAAACGATCCGAGCTAGATTCATTGGTATTGTATTCTTAGAAAATATCGATCGCGTGTTGAAAATCTAATGATACGTATGCGTGTATTTACTACTACTACTACTACAGCCTATTTGCGTCCCACTGCTGGGCACAGGCCTCCTCTCATCACGAGAGGGTTTGGGCTATAGTCCCCACGCGGGCCCAGTGCGGATTGGGGACTTCACACACATCTTTGAATTACTTCGCAGATGCGTGCAGGATGCGTGTATTTACTAGATTGGAATTGAAAACGCATCGTAAAAATCGAAATTAATATGAATTGTTACTTTTTACGTGTCTCGCCAAAGATCATAAAGACTTTATTTATAGGTAGTTAGTGTCGATATGAAACGGATTTAATAAGCTCAAGCGTATATTTTTAATGGTTATATTTGGTTATATGTACTTAATGCAAATCGAGGCAGAAGTGGGTGAATTTTTGAACACGACGTATTTTGGCAATTTTCGTGGCGCATTTTTTTTTCTTTTATTTTATAATTTTGATAGCGGATTACAGCTTAGAAATTGGAAGTATGAACAAAATGCAAAAAGAGGCACACTTTTGTGATGAATAGTTTAGCTACAATTCGGTGCCGAAAATTTTCATTGCACACAAATTACAAGCATGCCACACAAATTACATTTTTAACTTTAGTGACATAAATTTGCTAAAGTATTCAAAACATTTATTCATGAAAACAAAAGCTGTATCTGCAACAAGCTTCGTCAGAACCAGTAAGAATAAAACTAACTTTTTTTGACTTTTAGATTTGTTTGCATTCATAAAAACAGCACACGATATTTCTTGAAAAAATCGGTCATATGGTGTAAATGAAAAAAATATTAAAAATCAAAATGCGTTTCTACAGACTAATTCAAGAGAGTATACAATAGAACGTACTGTTATGGTATATGTTGTTTTTTAAAGATAACAAATATTATTAAGCATATACAATGCTCATACTGTCGAAATAAAACCTAAAATGTAATTTGTGTGGCGCGATTGTAATTTGTGTGGACTAAAGTGGCACACAAATTACGCCACCCAAATTACAGCAAAAGTGCATTAATTTTTTTTTGTCGAAACCATTTGCTTTAGGTAAATGACGATAGGAATATTGATTCTCGATAATCTTAACTATAAAACACTTAAATAGACATCATTGTAAAAGAGTTGAATATGCAATATTTACTGGCCACGCAAATTACCTTGAAGGCTGACCAAAAACATCGTGTCACGAACTATCCTATTTTTCTAAATTACATCAAAGACTACGGGTCCACTGTGATCGGTAATCGAATGCGAACTAGTATGTCTTCAACGTAGTAACTTAAAAAAATGGAGTTAAAATAGCTCAATCAATCAGTAACCATCAGGTATTTGCGAGTCATAAAAAGTCGTTCGCGCGCGGGACAAACACATTCCGATCTCTGTATTTTTAAATTATGAGATTTCTGCATGGTTTTCTGCTATATAATATAGGCCAGGAAGAGCCCTTTTAAATCCTTTTTACAGAAATGTATTACGACAATCACAGAAAAAGTTGTATTCATTTGTCTGAGCGAAACTACGCGTGTGACAGGTATGTCAGGTATGTCTGCTTTTGCTGTGAGGTATCACAGCTATGCTAATCGTGCATTTTCGGACTTTCAATTTATTTTTTTGCGTATTAATAGCTCATTATCATCAATTAAAGGTTTTGCCTCATCATAAATGCTGGCAAAGAATACAACCATATTTTTTTCTTTTTGGAATATAGCATAGTTTTTTTTTGCAAGCATGGGACGTGCAAAAAACTCGTGTTGAAAATTCACCCAAGTTCGAGATAAGCATATGATGTTCCTAATTTTATTTTATAATTTCATAGATTAAATTATGAAGCATGCAAGTGTAAGTTCTGTCACCGCTGTGGTATTTAAGGCAATAAGCATGATAAGAATTTTATCGAATGTTCGCTCTAGGTACGAGTATGTAATTAATTAGTTGATGCAATGCAAGTATTTGCCGCGCGTAGCTAATTCGCGAACGGATTAATCGACTTTTATGCCATTATTGTTTGGCATAAATGTCAATTAGTACTAGTGAACTAATTCTAGGAATGCATAACAACGTCAATATTAATTGTAGGTCGATAACTGGGTACCGGAAAATAAGTACCTACTCATACATAGGTAATCTTAATTAAATAATAGAATAGAATAGAATAAAAGATAATTGATTTCAGTATAACCTTACACAAAAATACAACATACAAGGAAGAAGATATACAATGGCAGAGCTTATTTGCTAATTATATACTACTACTACTGCAGCCTATTTGCGTCCCACTGCTGGGCGCAGGCCTCCTCTCAGCACGAGAGGGTTTGGGCTATAGTCCCCACGCGGGCCCAATGCGGATTGGGGACTTTACACACATTACTTCGCAGATGCGTGCAGGTTTCCTGACGATGTTTTCCTTCACCGAAAAGCTCAGTGGTAAATTCAAATTGAATTTCGCACAATATTAAAATATAATATTTAATTATATACTAACTATACTGAAAAGGGTGAACACGCAGCATTATGCCGGGCACTACTAGAGCATCCGACGCTGGTCTTCCGTGAACACCAGTAGGGCGCGCAGTTGTGCGTAATACATTCAAGGACGATATGAAAGCTAGTGATTTTTTTTACTAAATAAAGGATTTTGTTTTATATAATTAATTCACCGAGCCATTCTTACCTGGTTTACTAGTTCGCTGCTTAAACATGACCCAACAGATCTACCAATTTAGAAACTTCAGTTTTAGGCCTTCCATAAATTGGCCCATAAGGTTTTTTCTCCGAACGATTAAATAATAAAATATTTAAGTGCCGCCTAAGTGTAGATGGATGAAGTTCTAAAATCTTTTCACGTACCTACTAATCTAACCTACAACGTTTTTATGAAATTTAATACGCTTATGGGAATAAGAAATGAGATAAGTACAGTCACATTATATACTGGCGGTGTGGCACCTTAAGGGCTAGAATCGCTAGGACGAATTCTTTTGCTCAAAGGAAAATGGGCGTAGACTGTCTCAATTCAAAGTATACCTAAGCGACTTTTTTAAAACTGGTCGTTTATCCCCACGGAATCAGTATTTTTTCGGTTAAAACCATCGTTCACATTTCATCACAACGAAGCAGGAAAAGCTTACCAAACTGATTCTTCAAGGCCAGCCGCCGGAGCAGTTCCATGAAGGTCTGGCTGCCCACCTTGGGCACCCGGTTGAAGAACAGCAGCTCTATTCCAGCGCGGGCCGTGTTGTTTAGCTCCCAGGGGTCAGGAACCAGGGTCTCTTCCAGGAACTGGTTCTCGGCCTCCTCCTGGGCATCGTCCGGCTCAGCTTCTAATGTTCGCTGGGGCTTGCTTCTTTCCTGAAAATATAATGCAAAATGTAGTCATGCATGGCAATAGTTTATCTATTAATACAGTGTATACATAATATATTTGCTAGGTTAAATGGAAAAGAATAGAACCCTGTTATGTTTAGGGCTTCGAATCTCGAAAGGAAAATTTAGAACCCTTAGGCTCCGAAACTACGGGCCTTAAAATTTTGGAAAAATAAAGATTTATAGTTCTCGATCTATATATTATAGGACAATTGTTTTTAAATAGGTAGTTAGTTTTAATTGTATTTGTTTTTAGTTACACTGTAAGATTTAATAAATTATCAAATTATTACATTAAAAAAATAGGACAACCTGTAAGTTATTGAAAATCAATATCATTCGAATTTAATTAATAGACTTACCGCAATCAATTCAATTTGAATTTACAACTGAGCTTTTCGGGGAAGCAAAACATCGTGAGGAAACCTGCACGCATCTGCGAAGCAATTCAAAGATGTATGTGAAGTCCCCAATCCGCACTGGGCCGGCGTGGGGACTATAGCCGAAACCCTCTCGTGATGAGAGGAGGCCTGTGCCCAGCAGTGGGACGCAAATAGGCTGTAGTAGTAGTAGACTTACCGCTCCGGTGTTCCTGCGGATGGCTTCGAGAGCTTCTTTGTACTCCTGCGCAGACGCGTACGCATGCTCCGTGCGGTCCGTCTGTATTTCTGCAACAAAAATAAAATAAATACTTAATATTATAAATGTGAAAGTAACTCTGTCTGTGTGCCTCTTCACGCATAAAACGCTTGACCCATTTAGATGAAATTTGGCTTTGAGATTGACCTCCTGGGAAAGGATTTTCTTATTCCGGAACAACGCATAGTTCCCGCGGGAACGCGATAACGGAATTCCATGCTGGCGAAGTCGCGGGCAGAAGCTAGTAAAATTATAAAGGAAATCCTTTGTCCTCAGATTAGCTTAAGAAAATGAATAGAATAAACACGGCCTCTTTTGAACTACTTAATGATTACACAGACAAATTGTTTCCTTTATGCTGACCGCGAAAATAAAAATAAATAATTAACGACAACCGCTATTAACATCATGATTAATGACATGGCATTGACCCCAGTTCTTAAGTTAGTTATTCTATACTGAATTCCAAACCAATTGCAATTAATTAAAATTAGCTAATTATGTACTTTGACAAATGGCTGAGAGATAAATGAACTGGATACCTAACTTTATATTTTAAACGAGCTTATCTTGTATATAAATACAATCTCAGAAAGGTCTCTAACGATTTGGATGAAATTTGCAATATAGGGGTTCAGGGGCGCGAAAAACGATGTAAACGGTGTGATGTGATGTCTAATATTTGGAAAAAAATATTTTTAGCTATTTTAACGTGAGGAAATCTCGTTCGATTAGTATCTTTGTTTATTTATGTTTTTCTTTTGGCTTAGATATAACTAGCTTCTGCCCGCGACTTCGCCCGCGTGGAACTCGGTTATCGCGTTCCCGCGGGAAATATGCGTTTTTCCAGGATAAAAAGTAACCTATGTCCTTTCCCAGGACCCCAATCTCCATGCCAAATTTCAGACAGACAGACAGAAAGACAGACATACAGAGTTACTTTCACATTTATAATATTAATATGGATATGGATATAAAATTCGGGCGTAATACTCAAACACATTCGTCTTACACGATACACGATAGGTTTTATTTACTTAGGTTTAAATATTCTCTGTTTGCTTTACGCCTGATTCTGTATTTGTTTCAAACATCGGCTGATTCAAATTTCGCAAATCTTTTTCAGCTATAAGTAGTTTCTAGAAGATAAAAAGCTTTCTAGAAGACTAAAGGAGGACGGCAGTTAAAAAAATGACGCAAAAATCATACAAATTTTGAAATACATCGATAGAACTCATGGAACCCATCATGTGTGACACGATCTGAATATCCATAAAAAATATTCGGTTTATTGATAATTTGAGGGGAGATGTGGTAAGTAATAAACAGGTGCATAATAGCTGAATTAATAATCTAGTTCCTTTTGAATTTTGATCTCGGTTAAAAAATAAAAGTATTGAAGTACCTACCTAATGTCGAATACATCGCTCCACTTTTCTCCAATTTCGCCTGACACATAATTTCAAATTCCTCTACAGTTACTTTAGATCGCGATAGTTCAACGATGCTGTGAAGGCGATAAATTTCTCCGAGGCACGAACGGCGCGGGCGCACGCGGTGACCTTAGACTAATAACGCATAGACAGATGGTATCAGTACAGCGCCGCTATCAGTGAAGCATAAAATCCTTGCTTATTTAAGTGCTTAATAACGTATGAAAGCTCATACGCTATACGATACGCTTTTAATGTTATGATGTCGTAAGCCTTGAATAAAATAGTCCAATGCATAGTCAGATTAGGTAGTCAGTGTTAAGAATAAACAAGATAACCTAAAGACGCCGCATTGAAGGTGAAGTTGTTTATTGAAAGAAGGCTGCCAAAAATTATGGGGCGAGAGTGGCATGGCAGACTGTGTAACAAGAGTAGATGCCTATTATATATATTATTATTAGATTAGCATTAATGCCGTAGCATTATCATATATGTTATTATTTATTATTATTAGATTAGCAGCAATACCCATCACACATGTTTTAGATGGCAAGTGTGGTTAACATATTACTATATGCGTTATGCGTTTGACACTTCTT
Organism: Aethes cnicana; assembly: GCA_963971205.1. Classification (NCBI taxonomy): domain Eukaryota; kingdom Metazoa; phylum Arthropoda; class Insecta; order Lepidoptera; family Tortricidae; genus Aethes; species Aethes cnicana. The sequence continues at coordinate 5,465,946 of OZ020285.1, forward strand.
GAATGGAAAACTCCCCAAGGTGTTTCAGAGGGTGTCACCCGGCCAAATGGAGTTCCTGCTGTTAAGCGGCATTATTATATATGCTTTTTCAAGTTTATAGTTTGCTTTCCTGTAAATTAAAGTTGATCACCGCGTTACAATTAAGCCATTGTGGCCAGTGCTGAGTGGTATCGCCTTCATGCGCAGGCTAGGTTGCTAGGAGTAATTGTTCTAAGACAGTGACCTACGGCGCTGGTACTAGATTGTCTCTCGCGAATCGGTAATAGGCTGTCTTCCACGTGACATAATGCCTGCTTGTAATAGACATGTAGATTGAGGACCAAATTTTTGTGTTGTAGATATACAGTTGTGAGGTGAGACGTAAACGTTGCGTTGCGAGTGAATGGAAGTTTCACGTTTTCATGTCTGGTATGCTTATTCGTCTTTCGTGCCTTAACTGGTGAAATTGGTGTGAATGAATTAGACTATACATACTTACATGACATGGTAAATAACGCGGTAAGAAGGTATATATTGATAACATGGTAATAAGGTACATACCGATATACCAATGGGGTTGAAATCTAGCAGACACCGTACTTCTAGTTGTCCATAAAGTCACATGTATTGCAAATGCTTTGAGCAGCCATGCAGTATAATTCGAGTATAGCAGTCATAATTCGAGACAGAAATAAAAAATCAGTAATCAAACGCACTTTCTAACCAAGCGTGAAACGAGGTAAAAAGCGAAAACAAACGCCCCGTCAGAAAACAAGTTCAGTAAAATTACATTAAGTAGAGGTAACTACCTCTACAATCAAATCTTAATTGATGTGAACCTCGGCCTCGAGTGAAACTGCAAGTGCACGGATGCAGCATTTTAAACTGGATTGTCACCGAAAGCGGTAATGTGAGTGAGAGATTTTTCACAAACTCTACTTTCGCCAGAACCAAGCTTTAGATGATCCGTTTCGATAGCACGCACTTTAAAAGCCCCAGCATTCCAGTTTACGCCAGTAAATATAATAGGTACGTGCCCTGTTCCTAGTTAGTCCCACGATAAGCACGTATTTATCTGCATTAATTATACAGACATGTTTGTTGCTAGCCGCTAGATTGATGAGCTTCATTAGGAACAAGATAAGTATTTTATTATCAATTGGATAATTGCAAAGCAAACTTCATGGCACTTATTTTCCACTCTACTTCCGATACTATAATTAAAGCTATCAAATACGTATTTTATAAAGTTCAATAACTCGATACTATATTTAATTGAACAGTGCTACGAACACGGTTATTTTCAGGATCTCTATACCTACCATTAAAGCTTTAAATTACTCCATTAGAAGGCGAAAACCCGCTTAATAGTAGCAAGAAGTGGGACAAAAACCACCTTGCTTACCATTAGAGCGTCTAAACTAATCAGCTCTAAAAAGTACGAAGTCATTTCGCATGATAACGTCCGCCGAATAAAATAAATAAGACGGCATCTTTGATATAGTCATAGGTGTAATAATGATATCGATGTGAGGTATGACGAATTGGGAGTAGCGGGCCGCGTCCGGCCGCTGGCCATTGTCGACGACGAACCAAATAATTGACAGACGCCGAGACAAGATCGGAGAGATCCCTAGAAGATATCTCTCTAAGTCGGCGATTTGAATCGACGATATCCGTTGAAACTGGGCTCGTTTGCTGATTAACAAAGATGATAAATTATCATTATCTATAATGAACATGACCCGAGTAACCTTTAGAACGTCTTAAATAAATTCATACGATTTGACACTGACCACGGCAATAATTTCAACAACTCGTACAATATTGTTATTCGCCGTCTATCTATAAGTACCTTAAAAAACTTAAGTTCAACATTTCGAATATGGAGCAGTGGAGACATTTGCGAGGCAACATAGAAAATTATGATGAACGTTGCGTGTTAATGGTAATGAAATTCATTTTGCTGCTTAATGATTATGATTAGGGGCGCACGCGGCGGTCTTTAGCGGCCGTAGCCGCGGGAGCTGTGTATGGAGGCCTATCAAATCAAGCACATGTACTGAACACCGTCACGGCAGAAAATATTCAAGATTTATCCTTATAAGTACTGTGAAATTGTAATTTCCCTCTCCCTTATTCGGTCCGTCAATGCTGACGATCGTGACGTTGCCGAGGCAGCAAAGCAAGCATTCTCCTCCACAACGTCCGGGCTGATGCCTACCAAAGGGCTGCGCTGACATCTTTACGAACTGGGACACCTGTTTAAGCCAACGCTTAGGACTCCGGCCTCTTATTCTCTAACTCTCTTCCCTCCTTTTCTGCCTGTTAATACACGTGTCTCTAGATTATTCACATCTTGATGAGCTATACTAATTATAATTTAATCTTTGAAAATACTTCGTTTCTTTGGACACAATGGTTCCTTATGAAACCGAAACGGTAGACAGAACGATCGCAATACTCGCAACTTTGTAACATGTTGGCAGCGAAATTATAAAAGTCACTCTATATGTCGACAGACGACTGGTGTTTGCGACAGGATACAGACAAGCTAAGACAACTTTTTACATTTTAATTGAATCCCAAGCTTCACTTAATTGGATGTGCATTGCAGAAACTACACACAAATGGATATGGGATGCGATGTGTGCGTAGTGTACTACATGAACGATCTCTTTTCTGGAATCCCAAGCGATATGGGTAGGTAAACCAAGACTAAATATTCACATAATAGTATCGCTATAAGCTCGCTAAAGCCATCTTCGAAGATAAATTTAAATTGCCTTGGTAAATACTAGACTAGAGGGTATAATTAGGCTTTAATAAACTGGGAGGGTAAACATTTTGAAAAATAATATTGCTTCTAGGACAATGTTTACGGTATGATGTATATTAAGTACATGATTCACATTGAAGGTAATAGGGGAGTAGAAGCCGCTTCCGGTCCGTTTTATCCTTATTTGCATAATATAGGTTATTCTTAAGTCTCGGTAGTGTTGTTTTTACGCGCTAACTGTAATACGAAAAGTGCTATGAGGGCTGCTGCGACTCGCGGCGAAGAACATTTATCTTGCTATAGCTTGAGTGTGTTGTGTACATTGTATACCTCATAAAGCAGATAATACGCCGGCAGATAAAAATATATATTTGGTATTTTTTATGGACCAGAGTGAAACCAAATCTGGAACATCATAATTGTCCTTGTGCTAACTGCGCGTCACGCGAAAAATTAAAAAAATAAGTGACCTTCTTCACTTATTGCTCTAATTCTCAGAAACTATGTGTATTTCGATAAAACCTTTCAGGACTTGTTTAAATCAATTACAATTGCAACAACTTAAGCTAAACCATATTATGGTCCGCCAAAAATCAAGTATAATGGATACTTTTCCCGAAAAACTCCTCCACAGCGTAGTTAGTGCTTGTAATTTTTATAGAAGGTGTGATTATAGGTACAGTGACAATAAATATGTAGAGTTGCGATACCCAAAATGTAATACCTACCTAGTTTTTGGTTAAAAAATAAAAACGGTTTTTTTACGTTAACGTTTTATTATGTCGCTTTAGCTGGAGATCGCTGGAGGGTAGAGTAGAATAGCGATAGTATCAAGCGTCCGAGACACGCTATTTATGGTGTAAAATGAGAGATAGTGCGTCGGAGTAGGCCGCCGGGGATATGATATAACATTCCTTGCTTTAACCACAGCTCCTATTAAAATTATAGTGAAAGTAATTAGAGAATAATGGTTCTCTACAAATATTGCTTGTGGAGGGCGTGGTGCTAGGTCCGTCCGGGGAGGTACCACCGGCATTCCCCGCTAACCTGCCGCCAAATAACAGTGCTCGCACTGTTGTGTTCCGGTAGCACAGTGTGGATTGTACGATACAATAACTAACATATCCTACTTAACCTAAAAATATAATCTTCTACACATATAATAAAGATAAAGAAGGTCGAAAGAAAGGGAAGATATTCGAAAAAAAGTTGGCTGGAGATACTTAGAATAGATAACAGAACACATTCCAACAGTTTTTAGATTTTTTGTCTGTTTGTCTGTTTAATTGACCGCGCATCACGTGAAACTCCTGGACCGATTTTGATGAAATTTGGTATGAAGATAGCTGGGGTCCCGAGAAAGGACATAGGCTACTTTTTATCACGGAAAAAAGGAAAATTCCCGAGGGAACGCGATAACCGAATTCCACGCGGACGATGTCGCGGGCAGAAGCTAGTATTAAATAAAGCATATAAAACGATATACTTACATAATATGATATAACACTGGGGATGGGTATTTTTGGATGGATCAAGTATTGCTAAACATCCCGATAGGTAACATCGTAATCTTGATCTCTTATAAAATAAATAAGTTAACTGTATTTTAGTCGAAACAACCCTACCTACTTATATAAAACCATAATCGTGTAATGGCCATAAATGAGTATAACCAGGAAATTATTTTAATTTTTCTAGTACCGACAACGAGCATACGAGTAATTAACTAAATTACATTCAGTAGTACTGTCATAACAGCCCATCACACGAGTGCGTTTATGAGTAATTTTCTTAGCACTCGTTTTGTTACGGTGCCCTATAAATTCCTCGTGGGAACATATAACCCATTATCTGGGATAATTGTCGACAACTCGAGAATGAAGCGAGAATAGGGCTGTAGGCCGCGACGCCAGCTATTCAGTATTTTTTTTTCATCTGATCATCAAGTTTTGTCTCGGTGCTTGGACAACGTGCAATTCGTCAGGAACGATTCTAGTTGTCGCTATCACATATCATACTCGCATATTATGACATTAAATAACTACTGAAATTATAAACCCACTGCAGATAAGACACTTTATACTCACATAATTATGATTATGTGAGTTGTATACATTTTGGACAGCGAAAAAAGAGACCAGGCTCTGAATCGCAGTAAATTACTACGTGTAGCCAAAAGCTAATTGTTATCTACTTTTTTAAGTATTAAGAACAGTATAAATACTGTACTAAAGGTTAAAAAACCGGCCAAGTGTGTGTTCAATAGTTTTTCTTTAGGTAGGTAAATGTAAAGTCAAAATGTAGGTACCTATCGAGTGATTTACGTTTACGTAGTACTAACTACTACTACTAGTAGTTAGTACTAACTGAATGAACAAGAAAGTTTAAACAAGTTAACAGAAGAAAAATGAGATCGGATAAGCTTTGATATAACTATAAACATTCTTGTTTTTAGAAAGGACAGTTAACTAACTGTGTACCTACCACCAGTACTGCACCGTGTTTTAAAGACAAAAATAATGTAACATCTCGTAACTTCAGCCGGCAAATCGCCACATTTTAGTGGAAATAATTGCCCAAAACAAGTGTTATTATTTTATAGCGTAATAAGAATGTACGGAAATGTTTTTGTGACAGCCGTGTAAAAAGTGCGCTCCACAGAGGCGTTCTTGGTAATGACATTTTAATGGTCCAATATTTCATGAGGATGTCAGGTTATCTCAGATTTGAGAGTAGACCAGACTTGTTAAAAAAATGTACTCGCCATTCTCATAGGATCATCGTTAGAGACGGAATTTAATTTTTCACACATTTAGATGAACAGTTATATTATTGTTATTACGTATATTTTTTCCTTAGACCTTAGAGTTCCCGCATGCCGTACAAAAGGCGTTTCCGATTTATTTCCGTATACGTTTGCATATTTAGACAAAAAAAATATCTTTAATAGAGATGAAATATCGATCACCCACACACCACATTAAAAAATAATAAATAATAAAATAAAATATCTTGGCACATTTCACACTTATTGACCTATACTAGCCCCAAACTAAGCAAAGCTTGTACTATGGGTGCTAGACAACGATATAAATACTTATATAGTGATATACATACATATATAAATACTAAATATCCATGACTTGAGTACAAACATTCGTGCTCTTTACACAAGTTTGCCCCGAGCGGGACTCGAACCCGCGACTATCGGAACAGAAGGCAGGGTCACTACCAACTGGACCAATCCGGCCGACATTACATATCGTCATTGACATTGACTTTAACTTTACTGAATGCTACATTCTTGCTTGCTGCAAAGGGCCCTTGAGTCTACTCCAGTACAAGTTGTTCGGTGCCTTAATAGGACCTTACACAATATCGAGCCATTAGCAGCTACACGGAGTGCACGAAAACCCTGCCAGTTCAGGGGCTAACAGCCAACAAGGGGCAGCTAACGAGGTACAAGTGGTACGATTCTGCACCGCCACGGAATATACGCCTTAGACCCATTAGACTACATAGTGCCTACTTAACGCAAACGTGGCCTATCATATTCCAGCTTGACCCTAAATAAAGCCTTGTAGGGACTAAAACGCGATTAAAATTATTACATAATCACTGTGGTAAGATTACTCGTATCATACGACGCGACTTTCTAAGTTTCCAGTATAAGAAATTAAGGAAGAAAGTGTTTACTACTCATTATAACAAAATTGCACCGTATTAAATATCCAGTTACCACTTGCTGATGATCATGGCTTTCTCGAAAAGGTTTATGTACCTACCTACAGTTTATACAAAAACAGCTTTGTTATCAGAAGGAGATGAAACGTTGGGTGATTCAATTGGGTTATTCTCTGATACAATTCACGAATACTATATAGGTTATGGATATGAAGTAACGTGTAAGTAACGTATAATCAGTCACTTTGGCTTTGTCAATATGGTTATATTTGGACAGATTTGATACTTTTGAACCATAGAGAGGAAGAAGAAACATACTACTACTACTACTACAGCCTATTTGCGTCCCACTGCTGGGCACAGGCCTCCTCTCATCAAGAGAGGGTTTGGGCTATAGTCCCCACGCGGACCCAGTGCGGATTGGGTTGGGGACTCCACACACATCTTTGAATTACTTTGCAGATGCGGGCGGTTTCCTCACGATGTTTTCCTTCACCGAAAAGCTCAGTGGTAAATTCAAATTCAATTTCGCACATAAGTAAACTTAGAGGTGCGCTGCGCGCCGGAATCGAGCCCCCGACCCTCTCTCTGCACGAGAGGCGGTAGGTTGAACCACTAGGCCACCACGGGTAAGAAACATAGCATACCCTGAATTATCATTAAAACACTGTCTTGTGAAATCATAATCTCCGTTTTAACTGCGCAACTGTGCGTAAAACCGCGGGGTCTGAAATAAAACCGAGAAAGACCAACTTCCGAGAATGTCCGCGGGTCGGCACGTACTGTGAGACAGTGGGGCGAGAGATTTCACGGGAGAGCTATGCTATGGTAATGACATTTAGAGGCGTGACTGGTCGCGGCGGCGGTACCGTACGGTCACCGGCACGGTAATGCTCGCGGTAGATTTAACACCAAGATCAATTCGTGGCGGGATCATGTTGACTTTTAAGAAAATACTTTTTTACCGTATTTCGTACAAAATGATACTTAAGGCAGAGAAAGTTTCAATGCCAAAAACCAAGTAGTACCTAACCATATTTTAAATAACTCGCATGAGGAATAGGCTTCATATAAAACTTAAGACGTATTTTAGACATTGCATGAAACAAAGTACAAACATGATTCATGAATCGAAATGAATCGATCTCAGGAATGGCTCGCAGACTAAACCTAATACGGAGCGGCCTGAGACTGTGCAAGAATGCTAAACTATAGCATTTAGTTAACTAGTTAAAGGGTGATTTGCGTGAATCTACGGGCTAAGACATAGGGTTCAATTTTGACAAACTTTAGTCCGGTTAACTGTATTATAAAGCGTTCCTAAACAGGGCCCCTGGTTTCAAGGGGCCACAATGCCGGGACGATAACGAAGGCTTTCCGGGAGGGCCCCGGGCCCCGGTCGACGACCGCCCCTTGAATGTACAATGGACTACACCCACCATCCAAGTAAAGCCTAAGCATGTTGACGGACGCTTTGAAGCCCGTCAAACACAAGGAGTACTGTGAATTTATAGGATAATAATATTTTCTCCGTTTGCAGCAACAGTCAACCTGTTGCCTTATGTATTTAATGTAATGACTATATTAGTTACCGTCAGTCATAGGTAGATACTATAAACTAAAAGGCAAAAGACATATGGGATCTTAAAACAAATATGTCATCGGTGTATTCACGACTTATGAATATTAATGTGCATGTAGACAACAGATGAATCCCAGTCAAGTATTTAGATACCCTCTAACTGTATTCAATTCCGCAAAACATATTTTATGGCTTATGCAGTTGTGACATCATATCATCTTCTGTGGTAGATTAAACTTTCACCGTATCACTTAATTAAGCAATCTATTGTGCTTCTCGTGGCAGCGCATATATCACTCGCAATAAGATGGTAAATATAATAAATGTGAATTATTACGCAGGCGGTTTCAGATTATGCAAGAAATCTAGTCACAACAACATGTTCTTTAAAAGGAAAGATAATAGGTAAATATAAACTATGATGTACAATCCGCGGCCATTCTCTTACAATGTAATTGCTCTATTTCAAAGCTTTCCTTCGGAGAACGGGTTCCATTTTCCAGGTGATATTAGACACTCAATTACTGTAACCGCAAAAGTAGAGTCTTAACTCTTAATGGCCCTTCGAAGGCAGTACTATTGTTCGCCGCACCGGATACGGTCTGAGAAAAACAACAAGGTATCCTTGTTAGCTCTGATAACATAACAGTACCTACCTCGTGTGATCAAGCAACAATGACATTGTCAAAAACGTGACCTTAATTATGCGTTAGAATGAAGACGAAGGTAAATGATTGGATTCGTGAAGTAGATTAGGGACAATGAAGATGCGCCGCTTCCTCCTCGTCTCAATTTACGGCGACCTTGCGAATTAAGTATCGTGTGAATTGTCATTCATTCGTAGGAATACCACGATAGTCAGGTCGTCTGGTTGTAAAGTCTACGGCTGCTGAGCGTGATCCAAAGCTAGCCACGGGCGCGCAGACCGAACAAATACAATATTGCTATATTTTCCGCCCTATTGTTTGTATCTCCTTTTGTAACATTCTTGAGAATAACGCGGATACAGGGAGAGGACATAGATTGTGCAGCTTGGTCGAAGCGAGGTCAACGCTTTGAGATTCTGTTTCCTTAGTGAGATAAGAATGTCCAGCAGTCATGCCAATTATGTTGAATGACTCCCATCCGCTGCAGTAATACAGCAGGCATTCTAGAAACATGTCCCCTTACGTGAACTTTTAATTATAGAGTTACGTATACTAATCTTTTGTCGGTAAAAAATCATATCCTGTCATTAGATGAGTTAGGTAGGTAATACCTACTAGGGCTACTGGGTTACGTGTTAGCTTGCGTGAAAATGTCTGTTATTTTTGCAAAAAAGTTATAATTTTAAAAGGTAGGTAACGTCGTATTTATTTGCGCGTACCTATTTATAAAAAGTGTATATAGGTCTGCTGAAAAAAAAACAATTTACTTACTGTTTTGTCTTAATTTAATAAAGTATATAAGGTTTCTGTTGTTCCTTGTATGGTGAATCTGTCTTAAGTTTCGCCGTTAAAAAATAATAAACCACATCGCCCAGATCTCGCGTTGACAGCTAGATTTAAAGCTTAGATCTTAATACGAGTTCTTGGTACGGGGCATTGTGGTGTGCATTACATAACGCACAGGGATATAAATCTTCTCCCGCGCATGCCCGGTAACGGGACCGGCGCGTGCGCCGGGCTCTATGCTTGTCGCCGTTCCTATGTAAACAGGATACCGACAAGATTTATTAAGTACCTAAGTATAGAAATAAATAAATATCATGGGACATTTCACACAAATTGATCTAGCCCAAAACTATGCATAGGTTGTATTATGGTAGACAACGATATAAATAATTGTGCCTAATAGATAAATACATATATAAATAGTCAACATCCGTGACTCGAGTACAAAAATTCGTGCTCATCACACAAAATTTGCCCCTAACGGGAATCGAACCCGCGACCTTCGGAATAGTGGGCCAACCGAGCCAAACATGACACTTTACATAAGCTTTGTGGGGTTAATGGGATAATGTATTCAAGTCACTAGGTAACTAGGTACTGTTCGCTCGTTGATTACGATCCAACCATTTTAATATCATCAGTCATCATCTGCTGGACATAGGCCACCCCCAAGACTGGCAATCCATACTAATATTATAAATGTGAAAGTGTGCTGTTTTGTTCGTTTGTTTATTTGTTTGTCCTTCCTTCACGTCGCAACGACGGGACCGATTTGGATGAAATTTGTTATAGAGATAGTTTGAGACCCTGGGCCCTGTTTAATAAACGTTACAATCCTACAATTTTGTAAAAAAGCAACATATTTGTAAATATGTGCGACAAATGCTGTTTAATAAACATTACAAATGTGTAAGGAATTTACAAGTGAAAACCTTATAATTTTTTCAATAGTAAATGCTGTTTAATAAACGCTTACATATGTAAAAAACGCCTGTAAATTTAGATAACAATATTGTATTTACAAATGTGTAGTTGTAAGTTACAATTTTACATTAAAATGTATTTTTATAGAAGACTTGAAATATAAATAGTTAAAACGTTATCGTCAGTCAGTAATTATTTTCTATATCATCACATTTGACTAGTGCATTTTCGAGATAGTGGAATGTAATAAAAAATTAACGATTTTATCACTCATACACGAGAATAAGGATGTGCTATTCGGGCGGTTTAGTGACAAATTGACTCACGAGTTGAAAAAAAAATAAGTGGAAAGACATTGCTGAACAATTAACATCTTTAGGCATCTACAACAGGGATTGGAGATATCAACGTGACACAACATGGTAAAAGTTTAGGAAAAGGACCATAGTAAGTAATGTTTCTGATAATTAAGTGAGGTTTAATTACCAACTGTACCTAAATTACAACTATTATGGTTGGTTGTGATGATACTTAGCTCGAAACTAAAATTGTTCCGTTTACGTAAAACTCGTCGTCGCCTTACATCCACTACTTCAACATCAGTGTCATCACTACTTTCGCTACTCGTTGTCAACACCATTTTTTTTGTAATAATTGATCTTGGACAAAATTGTAACGCTACGACACACAGTGAGAATGGCACTACAATTTACAAAATTTGTTAACTTGTAGTTACAATTTTGTGTTCAATAAAGCAGTTTTCCCTACAAATATGTAAATTGTCACCTGTAAGTTGTAAACTTTTATTAAACAGAAATTTGTAAAATTGTAGGTACAATTTTACAAATATGTGAATTTTCCGACGTGGTAAATTTGTAAGTTGTAATTTTTATTAAACAGAAATATGTAGAATTGTAACTTGTAATCTACAATTACAATTTACAATTTGTAATGTTTATTAAACAGGGCCGGAATAACTTTTTATCCCGATATATCCACAGGAACGGTTTTTCCACGGGTCATGCCAGTTTTTCAATACTTCTATAACTATGACCATCTATAGGTATGTATAATCATCGGGAACGCAAATACTAAGACTACGCGGGATGAAGTCACAATATTTCATCCAAAATCAACTTGATAATTTAGCAGTGAAAAAGAAACAAGTAGAAGAGGCAACTTATTTAATTCATGCATTTCACTTCTTGTTCATCTATCTGACCATTTACTTCAGTGAAAGGGTATTTACGACGTAGACATTAGCGAGTTGATCTTGTGCTGCCGGTTTAGACCTTCATCAACGTCATATACCTAGGTAGTTGTGACTCGTGTAAACTACATAGTCTCCTTTCGAACTCGCTGGGAAATGGACATGCGATAGACAAAATAATATAGAATAGAGCAACTCGTATATATTGAGCGGAGGAATTATATCGAATATTTCCCTAGTGCTGTAGTATGTCAACAATATATTGACATCTTTAAAATCATGACATAAGAACATACTACGGTCATTAAATCGTCATTTGTATTGGTTCACAGTTCCAAAGGTTCAACATGACCGACCGCTCCGCGCTAGACACGTGTATTAGCATAATGACGCATGTTACGCAACTGAATGATAGATAATCATCACAAAAAGGGGTAATTTACCACCAGACTGTGTCTGTGTGCCACGTTTCTCCGCGAACCCGCAATCAGGAGAAATAATTGTTGGTCTACAGCGATAAGTGTTGGTTATAAAATAATCTAATAAGTATTTGTCTGATCTCATAGTCAAAACTAGAGCATTCTGAAGCAATACGATATTAATCCACAATCTGCTCGTCCCGCACTCTAAAGACTTTGCCTAGCAGTGAGACGCAAATAAGCTGTTGTGATAACGAGATAGATCGCTGAAAATAACTTTAGAGGTCTTTAATATACAATTATACATAGTGATTCGGGCAGTCGGGCTAATCATGAAAAATTCCCGATAAATCTACACCACACATACACTCATACAAATATAACTATTACACGATCACTAATACACCGAGCCTCCACATAACATTCGTGGTCATACTCCTGCCTCAATCATTGATTAGTAAATAAACGTTGCATCGATTGTATTACTGCAATGTCGGAATCGATTTCCTTATTTCGCATTATGTTTGCATGCTGGGCTTATATAGAGCAGTTTCCAATCAGTGGCAATCGAGATCACTCAATAAGGAAGTGGAGACGCAGGTGGTGGGACGCGCTGCGGTTTGCCAACATCAGATCAGCGGAGCGCTATTCAAACCGGTACATAGGGATTGTGAGTGCCCTATCCCCAAATAAGAAGTCCTTTTTTGCCCATTCATTCAGTGATATGTAAATTAGTAATAACCATCTAGCGAGATAGTGTATCACTGATAGGATAGTAGATATTACACTGATATACTATCACTCACTATCACTGATGACTATCTCGCTATATAGGTAGAAATAAAATAGCTTTCTTATGTGATAGGACCTAGCCATCAAATAGCAGTGCTCACACTATTGTGATCCGGTACGTGGTTAACGTGTCCTATTCAATGACATCGTGGGGTACGCAAGAAAAAAAAATACATCCCTACTTTACGAGTAGGGGAGGTACCCTAAAAAATATATATATCAAAATTTTATTGTACCACTTTGTCGGCGTAACTAATATATATATTCAAGCCAAATTACAGCTTTCTAGAACTAAGCATCTCCGAGCAATAGTGTGGACAGACGGACGGACGGACGGACGGACGTGGCGAAACTATAAGGATTCCTTGTGAACTTGGAACCCTAAAAATGGGTCATTTTATTTAGGGATGACGACGCTCTCTATCAATGTCTAATAAAGGCCCTGGGAACACGCCGTCAATGTTGCAAATCGATGCTGCGGTTTGCGAAATTGCGTAGATGCGTAGTAAAATGTTCCAATTTACAAAAAAATATAAACAACAATATTCATCATAATTAACATACCCAACCAAATAGGTAATATTATAATTTGATTACAACTACATGACCTCTATTATGACCGAATCAATTGTTTGTTCTTAGTGAAAAGTTTTTCTTCATTACCGGAGTTCCCAGGGCTCGGGATAAAAAAAGCGAACAATAAAAGTCAGTGAACGGTACGATACCGCAGTGATTCACTGAACTCTGCTCGTTTTCCAGTGAAAGTTGAACTCGTTTAGAAGCTATATGCGAAATCTGAAAGCAGGAACATTGGTCTAGACCTCTAGACTTGTTCCGTCTTTTATGCGGTACAACATTAAATTAAAGTTTTTTTTTTATGTCGATAGTATAGGCAAACCCATCATCATCGGTAGTTCATCATGGATACTCCGCGACACAGTTATTATGACTGAAGAAAAGAAATTCTCTCGACTTGCTGTAATCGTGTAGTCGAGTTCTACATTTAACAGTACAGATGTATTTACTCGTAAACCACAAGAATAAGAGAACGGTTACGCATTCAGCAGGGTAATTGAGAACGTGTCTTCTCAGGGCAGTAGAAAATTCTTGACTATATTAGGAACATTTCTAGAAGTTATGTCAAGCACGGTGTCGTTTTCAGTGTCATTAAGACAAGCAAATTACCTGAATCCAATTAACAAGGGTCCATTTGAGGCGCGTAACTGTCCGCTAGAGTGGTAAATGGGAAGCGACTTAACATTGAACTCCAAGAACGCTTTCTTAAAGAGCGCAGATTGTCTTCATGTTAGGAATATATCTAGAGGCTGCATAAAAGTTAAGAACGTCTCGATTAGCAAGAAGCTTAGAAAGTACAAAATACTTCCGTGAAAAGTTCTCAGATCTTAAATTTTATCTTAACGGAAGCTTGACTTTAGATACTCGTGAAAGTTTCCGGAAATTTCGAGACCTATCCTCTAATTTTGAGAATGTTCCGCAACTTGCACTTACTTTGCTTGTTGCAGCTAATGTAGTTAACACCCTTGCCCTAAATATTAGACGCACGCGTTGCTGGCGTGAAAACGTGTCTATTATTTTAATGGTACAGCCATTCACACTGTTATAGATACGACCTAAATAGCCCACTTCATATCATCAGTCATCACTTCATATAGGTCATACAGATGGATACTTCGTAAGGAAAAGGAGGCGTTACAAACATAAGTTTTGGAACCCCTAAGGCACAACCGTGGTGCTTACGGTCAGTGAGGTGGTTGAAGGCGGTGACGTCATCGTTGAGGCGGCCTTCCATGCGTCGCAGCTTGGTGCTGAGGTCCCGGGTGTGGAGGAACAGGAACAGCGTGCAGGAGACCGCGATCAGCGCGACCAGCTCGCTGGTGCTGTGGAAGACGATAGATATATAAGGATATATGCTTCTTGTTTAAGCTTGCGTGGAAGAACAAATAAAATATGTGTTATAAATTATGTTTCTTGCTTGTTTAATTTTTTGTAGGAAAACGGCGTCATTAATGTCAGTAATGCTTTTAACGTCAATAGCATATTGTACTCCTACTTATAGACAGACCTTACACTTGAGCTAATTGAATCTAAAGAGACATATAGTGTTGACTGGCACGGTTCCTCATATATCCATGAAACGCCCCGTTTTGACTACGGTTGGTAAAAAATGACATTTGAGACGTAGACAATCTGACAAATTTGACATTTGAGACGTAGATAATCTGACAAATTTGACATTTGAGACGTAGACAATTTGACATTTGAGACATAGAAAATCTGACAAATTTGACATTTAAGACATAGAAAATCTGGCAAATTTTAACCATCCGTAGCCAAAGCGAGGCATTTTGTGGATTTAGGAACCCGGCGTTAAGTAATAGCAAATAGGTATCTACAAGATTTTCATGGGCTTTCTTTCAACCAATATTATTACCTTTGTCTCTCTTATTTAGAAGTTATTATATTTTATAATAAAAAACACTTAAACTGCCATTACAAAATACTCTATCTAAAAGTTATTCACAAGTAACGATACATTGCCGGCGCAAGCGCAGACCTACTTAATAGCTACCATAATGATGATAAACGGCTTTTGGAGGCGAGGATTGAGCTGAGCTGATCGAGATATATGGAATGCTATGCTGTTATTAATGCTTTCACTAATCTAAATATATAAAACTCAAAGGTGACTGACTGACTGACTGACTGACTGACTGATATAGTGATCTATCAACGCACAGCCCAAACCACTGGACGGATCGGGCTGAAATTTGGCATGCAGGTAGATGTTATGACGTAGGCATCCGCTAAGAAAGGATTTTGCAAAATTCCCACGGGAACGGGAAAAAAAGGGATTTTTACATTTTAATGTTTAGGCGCGTACGAATTCGCGGGAAACATCGTAGAGATCTGAAATTTGGCATGCAGGTCCCTTGGGGAGCGTAGAGGAGCACTAAGAAAGGACTTCCCGAAAATCCCACGGGAACGGGAAAAAATGGTTTTTTTACATTTTAAGGCGCGTACGTAGTCGCGGGGATCATCGTAGAGAGCTGAAATTTGGCATGCAGGTTCCTTGGGGAGCGTAGGGGAGCACTAAGAAAGGACTTCCGGAAATTCCTACGGGAACAGGAAAAAATGGGTTTATTACATTTTAAGGCCCGTACGAATTTGCGGGAAACATCGTAGAGATCTGAAATTTGGCATGCAGGTCCCTTGGGGAGCGTAGAGGAGCACTAAGAAAGGACTTCCCGAAAATCCCACGGGAACGGGAAAAAATGGTTTTTTTACATTTTAAGGCGCGTACGTAGTCGCGGGGATCATCGTAGAGAGCTGAAATTTGGCATGCAGGTTCCTTGGGGAGCGTAGGGGAGCACTAAGAAAGGACTTCCGGAAATTCCTACGGGAACAGGAAAAAATGGGTTTATTACATTTTAAGGCCCGTACGAATTCGCGGGAAACATCGTAGAGATCTGAAATTTGGCATGCAGGTCCCTTGGGGAGCGTAGGGGAGCACTAAGAAAGGACTTCCCGAAAATCCCACGGGAACGGGAAAAAATGTTTTTTTTAGATTTTAAGGCGCGTGCGTAGTAGCGGAGATCATCGTAGAGAGCTGAAATTTGGCATGCAGGTTCCTTGGGGAGCGTAGGGGAGCACTAAGAAAGGACTTCGCGAAATTCCTACGGGAACGGGAAAAAATGGGTTTATTATATTTTAAGGCCCGTACGTAGTCGCGGGGATCATCGTAGAGAAATGAAATTTGGCATGCAGGTTCCTTGGGGAGCGCAGGGGAGCACTATGAAAGGATTTCCCGATATTTCCACGGGAACGGGAAAAATGGGATTTTTACATTTTAATGTTTAGGCGCGTACGAAGTCGTAGGAAACAGCTATCTATCTATCTAAATATATAAAAGAAGAAACTGACTGACTGACTGACTGACTGACTGACTGACATATCAACGCAGAGCCGAAACTACTGGTCGTAGAGAGCTGAAATTTGGCATGCAGGTTCCTTGGGGAGCGTAAAGAAGCACTAAGAAAGGATTTTCCGAAATTCCCACGGAAAATGATTGATGAGTTCACTAAAACATTCTTTAAACCAGTCTGCTATTACCTAAATAATGAATTTTGGCACCAAACTATTTATTCATAAGAGATTAATGAATCAGAGAAAAAAAAGGAAAAATCTATACATATAATAAATAATAATTCTGTAGAAGAAGTCGCGGCTGAAAATTGAAAAATAAAAGAAACTATCAAGTCAAAGGGACTATATGAACGATACTGAACACAAAATAACGATTTTTAGAAAAAAATACTGTATGTCTGTATGTCCGGATTTAACTCGAAAACTACCGGATGGATTGAAACAAAATTTGGTATGGAGGTAGTTTATAACACTGGTCAACATATAGGCTACTTTTTATCCCGAGGAAATGCATAGTTCTCGCGGGAAGGCTATTAACAAATTCCACGCGGACGAAGTCGCGGGCAGAAGCTAGTTTATCAATAATTGTAAAAATTCTAAGCCGTGGTGGCCTAGTGGTTTGACCTACCAGCTACCACCTCTCATGCAGAGGGTCGGGGTTCGATTCCGGCTCGCACCTCTAAGTTTACTTATGTGTGAAATTTAATTTGAATTTACCACTGAGCTTTTCGATGAAGGAAAACATCGCGAGGAAACCTGCTCGCATCTGCGGAGTAATTCAAAGATGTGTGTGAAGTCCTCAATCCGCACTGGGCCCGCGTGGGGACTATAGCCCAAACCCTCTCGTAATGAGAGGCCTGTGCCCAGCAGTGGGACCCAAATAGGCTAGAGTAGTAGTAGGAGTAGAGTAGGAGTAGTAGTAGGTATATTTATGAGCAAAGTAGTGAACTACCTACATAGGCCCATATAACTAGTAACTGCCTTAGCTATCGGTTCACGTTAACAGCGCATCGCATTGGTTTTCTTGTTTGTTTCTCTTTTCTAATTCATTAGGAATCTCAGAATGCATTTTATTGAAATTAACTCACATAATTTAAATTCATCTAAAAGTGACATCTGGCCTATATGCTCAAAAAATATTTTGATTTTGATTTTGAAGTACCTGCAGCTTTGCTCCAGTGAAAGTGGCTAAAAATGACTTTTCCCAGATATGAGACCTAGCTAGATCGATTTATCACCGAAAACCCCCCATATACCAAATTTCATCGGAATCGTTAGAGCCGTTTTCGAGACCGTGATTACAAATAGATTTATAAATATAGGTACATACACAAATATTGCTCGTTCAATAGTATAGGATATTGTAAATTACTGTTAGATTACCTATATATTGAAATTATAACATCACTTTGGTTGGAATTCGGATCGCGTCCATTAGCGAATTTAAAATTAATGATTACCATACTTTAGCGTCAAGATTGTCAAGTAATGTACATATTTTAGAAGATAAGAATTACAGTTTCAAAACTATATCCGCTAAGATTCTCACGCATCTCAATTGCGAGAAAACATTAATAAATAAATTACTCACGAGCAAGGAACTACATTAATAAATAATTTCCTACCATTACTTATAATGTAGCTCTGAGTGAAACCAGAATATAAAGTGATATTTAAAATTCATGATGACTAAGCACTGGGGCTCTTTTCGAAACGGTGCATAGGGACCGTCCATTAGCCCAAATAAGAGTATTTTTTGTAATTAATTACAACAGTAATGTACCTACCATCTCGCTAAATAGGGAGATGGTGTATCACTGACAAGATAGTATAACACTGATTTAGGATCTCCCTTGGGAGAAAGTGTATTTTTATTTAGGGATATGTAGGTACGCTCGTCCCCTCCATTCAAAGATGTGTGTGAAGTCCCCAATCCGCACTGGGCCCGCGTGGGGACTAAAGCCCAAACCCTCTCATGATGAGGGGAGGCCTGTGCCCAGCAGTGGGACGCAAATAGGCTATAGTAGAAGTAGTAGTAGTATCTCTATGTAGCGTTGCGATTAGAGCCCCTGGAAGTGATGCGAAAACCATATTAGGTGTAAAATTTTGAGATATCTGTAATGCAATGTGTATTTATATGGCCAAAGCGCGGGCAGCTGGTCAAAGGTATTAAGTCATTGTTCGATCAATCAAGTTTTTATTTGCCTTAGGCCGAGACCGGTACTTCCGATTTTTTTCCAACATCCATCATCATCATCATTATGAGTCTAAAAATATGGTACAGTGCATAGTTTGGATAAGCTAGACAAAAAGAGACGAAATTACTAGGTAGTCCTAACCTGAATTGAGTTTAAAATGTAGAAAGAAATCTAATTTGTTTATTTCGTTCTGTTAATTCATCTGAAACTATCTCTCAAGAACGCTCAATCAGCAACTCAGAATATCCGTTTCACACGCAGTCAGTAATTTCTGAAATATCCATAGATCACGTCAAGTTTAGAACGGCGAGTTAATTGTGAATGCCACTTGGTAATATCGATGTCGATTCCAAGTGTAATTTTTGTTCTTTTAGAAAATGAAGATGTGAAATGATGATGATGAGATGGAGTGACGACCTTGTAAAGGTCGCGGGAACGCGGTGGATGCGAGTGGCACAGGACCGGTCTGAGTGGCGCGCCTTGGGGGAGGCCTATGTCCAGCAGTGGACGTCTATCGGCTGAAATGATGATGATGATGATGATGAGAAAATGAACCTTGTGTTTCAACTTTATGGTTCAATTTTGTACCTAAAGAACAAAAAAATGACATTTTGAATCGATATCCATACCAAGTGGCATTCACAATTAGTCCATTGATCGGATACCGGTGCGAATACGCAAAGCAGTTTACCTCCTCTCTAATCGAGTTACGATCAGCACAATCAAACGGATATTGAATCAATTCAGTGCTGTATTTGCATTTAATAAGAAACTTCACGAACCACCAATCACTAGGCAAGGGACATAATTAACTTGCAATTATTGTTTTCAAAATATGAATATCAACGGGTGTATTTAAATCACACGAAAACGAGCTCGATATTATTATGCTCAAATATTTTGAACATATGACGGAAATCTGAAGCATAATTTTGTTGCGTGAAGAAGATACTAGAAAATCCATTTTCCCACGCAATGTCATAAATAACTAGATATCTGCCTGCACTATGCAAATAAAGTTACCCACACGTTTCTGCGAAGAGAGATTCAGACTAACACAGTTAAGTACTTCATAATTTTTTTACGCGACTGCGCCAGAAGGAGGGTTATGTTTTTCTCGTAATCATTTAAATGCAAATATAAAGTTATTTTTCATTATTATTAATTAAATAAAAAAATAAAAACCGCCTTCAAACTCCGACAGACTGCGATGTCAATGTCAAGTTCACTATATGATTATCATTTCTTTGGGTCGGTTCACTTGACACCGACTTCGCAGTCTGTCGGAGTTTGAAGGCGGTTTTTATTTTTTTATATATTTTTTTTTTCGGCTACTGTTTCCAAACATTACTATAGAAGTACTTAAGTAACTCTGAAGTCCTCGAAATTGACACCAAAATCATCTACGTGCTAGCAAATTTGAAGGAGTTCCCTCATTTTCGCATGGATCCCATCATCAAAACTGAACCAAATTAATATGGGACCAACTTGGAAGTACCACCTTTCGAACAAAAAAAGAATCATCGAAATCGGTTCACGTTTACTATTTATTTTTGGTGAACATACCTCCTTTTTTTGAAGTCGGTTAAAAACACTCGTCTACACAGATGCTACAACGTAATTTACTATTAAGTTATCACATACTTTATCTGTCAATTTATGAATCAGGTAAATTCAAAATATAAAGTAGTTAATGAGCCAGACAACAAAAGAATGCCAATTTCCGTCACAGTAAGAGTTTGAAATATCTGTTTGTCCCTTTTTTAAATTTGATATAAGTACATTGGAGTTGTTCGTAAATATATATCTACCAACGAAGCGAGCAAAAGTTTGCATTATTTAGATTCGCTTAAACCAATCGTCCTTTGCTCGAAAAAGCAAAGCCGTGGTGGCCTAGTGGCCTCTCATGCCGAGGGTCGGGGGTCCAATTCCGGCTCGTACCTCTAAGTTTACTTACGTGCAAAATTCAATTTGAATTTACCATGAGCTTTTCGGTGAAGGAAAACATCGTGAGGAAACCTGCACGCATCTGCGAAGTAATTCAAAGATGTGTGTGAAGTCCCCAATGCGCTGAGCCCCCGTGGGGACTATAGCCCAAACCCTCTCATGATGAGGGGAGGCTGTGCCCAGCAGTGGGATGCAAATAGGCTGTAGCAGTAGTAATCGTCCTTTTGTCTCTTTAAAAATACTTTCTAGATAGCATAGTAACAGTAATACGAGTATACCAGTTAACAAGCTTGTCATAAGATAATAGAGTCACTTGTCAACCTCCACAACATAACATTAGACGAAGATAAAAAACAAGACCCATTTATAAGACGCATTGAAGCGTAAAACGTAACGTTGTTGATTTGCTTTGACTTTTCTCTAACGTCGCGTTGAAGATGCTCTGTCGGACCTTATAGCCATTTCTGGACGTAATGTCCTTTGTAGAAAGCGAGTCCATGGCTGGAACATGTCTGACGTGACATCACGAATAAAGTACTGTTTAGTAGCCCTCAGAGCCACATTTCGAAAGTCCCTCAAATACGCAGCTACGTCCATTATTTATGACATGCATAATGTATAGCGCACAGTTCGAACACACGAGTACAATGGATTACAAAATGCATCATACATACCCATTGTGCCATTTTGAAATGTGGTTCGGTCTTATAAAAATATTTGCAACCATATATTAAAACAAATATAACGTTTTCAGATTGCCAGTTTGTTTACTTTTTCAATCATTGTTACACATTGGTAGGTACAAACCGCCCCAATTTTCTGATCTCTCGGTTGTACTATATCCTCTTCTTTTTTAGGAAACTCAAAAATTGGCGAGTCAGTTTTAAAGACGAATTTAGGAATTTTCATTCAACAAAATTACTCAATTCCACTGGGAAATAGAACTTAGGTACTAACCCGGGCCTTCGTTCGCATTTCAATAAGATTTCCATGTTCGCAATTCTTCCAGTGATAGCTTTCCCGCGGGAATTAGTACCTACTGCATACCAAATTTCATCTTAATCGGTCCAGCTGTTTAAACGTGAAGAGGTAACAGGCCGGTCTAACTTTCGCATTTATAATATTAGCATGGATTCCGTTGTGCCGAGCGGATAAAACTGTAAATATGTGTCTAGATTTTTTTTGTTTGTATAGGAACTTTTGATTTATTCAAATAAGCAGTAATTTAAATAACCAGCCTTCTCCTTATTATTTCAATTACATGTTTTTTTTTAAGAAACAATCGGTACTAAATTGTATGTTTGGACCTTGTTAGCCATACCTGGTACCGTTTATTAGGCTGTCACGAACACCCACTAAGTAGCTGTTTGTGTACAAAATGCTATATTGAAATTAA
Source organism: Aethes cnicana (assembly GCA_963971205.1). Taxonomy (NCBI): domain Eukaryota; kingdom Metazoa; phylum Arthropoda; class Insecta; order Lepidoptera; family Tortricidae; genus Aethes; species Aethes cnicana. Next base: position 5,488,234 of record OZ020285.1, read on the forward strand.
CCTTTCTTTACTTTCCAAGTCGTTGGAGAAAATTGGTAAATTGTACATAATTCATTTTTAAAATTTTGCTGACCCGTGTGTGCGACTCTTGTGTTATTAAAAACCGTATCTACTGACGCATTTATTACCTTTTGTTAAGCTTTGGATAAACTTATAGTCATAGTCACGGCTATTATAGTAAAAAGCGCATGGATTTTCATACTTCAACATTAAAATGGCAATTAAAGTTACTGCGACTGGTGATAGCGACCGCGCTCACGACACCCAGGGGCTATATTCGAAGTCTTAAATAGGGATCTCCCTGGCCCTATAGGATCGCTCACGCGTCAAGTTGAACTTTAAATCTAGCTGCTTAAAGTTCACGCGACGCGTGAGCGATCCTATAGGGAACAGGGAGATCCTATTTTAAGACTTTGAATACAGCCCCAGACGCAGCACTCGCGTGTTAATATTAAGAGTTATTTAAATAGTCGACACTTCTGAATGTCAGCACCTATACTCATTTACATTTACTGGTATAACTGAAGACTAGTAAAATAAAGTAGTTTTTTGAATGCCATTTACGAATGGAGGCCATGTGATTTGCATATGACGTTTTGTTTCCATTACTTACTTTCATCTCTCGTGTTTCTACTGCTGATCTTACTGAATACTAAACGATGATGATGGATATCTTAATTTTAATTGTAGTTCGATGGATCAGAGAGAAGCCGTGGTGGCCTAGTGGTTCGACCTACCGCCTCTCATGCAGAGGGTTGGGGGTTCGATTCCGGCTATAGAGGTGCGCTCTAAGTTTACTTATGTGCGAAATTCAATTTAATTAACACTGAGCTTTTCTGTGAAGGAAAACATCGTGAGGAAACTGCACGCATCTGCGAAGTAATTCAAAGATGTGTGTGAAGTCCCCAATCCGCACTGGACCCGCGTGGAGACTATAACTGCCCAAACCGTCTCGTGGTGAGAGGAGGCCTGTGCCCAGCATTGGGACGCAAATAGGCTGTAGTAGTAGGATTAGAGAGAAATACTACTTGTAATCAGAATCCTTGCGGATTTTTTCGTGTTGACTTTTTTCTTAATTAAACCGTTACATTTTTACTAACAGATTCCATTTGCATTATAAGCACCAGGTATATGACGATTGTCATGCGATAAAACTCGAAAAAGGCTATTTATTTACCTTTTTTTATATGTAGGTACCTGCATGATGCAGAAAAAAAACAACATGATCTCGATCTAGCGTGAATAATGATTAGAAAATATAAGACGACGACGTTGAAAGTACTAGCTAAGAAAACAGTTTCCGATAATGTTTTTTGTCACTTTCTCATAAACCTGAGTGATTTTAACCATATTTTCTTAGAACTCACGTAAATATTCGTAGTACAGATATCGTAGCGTACTCGCAATATTCGGAAAGAGAAGGAGACTAAAATTTGGTTTTCGCAGTCACTTTTACCGTATTTAACTTACATGTGCATTTTAATCGTGTCCACGAGCTATTCGTGTTAATGCCAGTGAGATTTATTCGCACGTCCCATTTCCAGGCCGAGGTGTTTGCAGCGAGAGTAAGACCTCGCGTGATAACATACATCCATACTAATTATTAATTATCTATATCTTTAATATATAAAATTCTCATGTCACAGTGTTTGTAACCAATCTCCGCCGAAACGGCTCGACCGATTCTTATGAAATTTGGCGTGTATGTTCAATAGGTCTGAGAATAGGATGTAAGCTATTTTCATACTAACCCCAAAAAAATCTAAGGCGGTACGAAGTCCGCTGGGTCAGCTAGTTAATATTATAAATGCGAAAGTAACTCTGTCTGTCTGTCTGTTTGTTACCTCTTCACGCTTTAACCGCTGGACCGATTGAAATGAAATTCGGCATGGAGATAGTTAAGGTCCCGGGAAAGGACATAGGCTACTTTTTATCCCAGGCTCGCGTGGGGACTATAGCCCATGCAAACCCTGTCGTGATGAGAGGAGGCCTGTGCCCAGCAGTGGGACGCAAATAGGCTGTAGTAGTAGATAACAAATTAACATAAAAATAATAAGTATAAATCAAAGTTTCTAAGCTTGATACATTTCAACATTGCAATTGCCACCATGATTCATAATAGGTAACAAAACTCTTAAATTATGTTCAATAAAATTTCTGTTTTTGATCCAGTCCAGGCGGAGACTCAAACCAGACTGATTCCGTGCTGCATGGAAAGATCGGATATTAACGTCTACAATTATTTATAGGAAAGGGTTGCCCATTCTTGGCTTAGACAAGTTGTATAATATATCTACCTAACCTATTGAAGTTATAGAGCAGCTACATACATACCTATTTGTAATTATCACAGTTTGTCTGACGTTATATAGCCTACTTATATACATTCAAAATACAACAGGACTCTAGTGAATATCTTCTCCACTATTCTGTTAGAGGATGATAGTAAACTCAAAAAATACAAACGAAAATAAATAGAGTGAGGCATGAATTTTCGAGCACCATTCGTACGATCGCTGGCGGAACAAGGGCCACATAATTTCTGATTTAACTGTTAATTGCATTCACTTTATGTTAATATCGAAATAAAGCGAAAATAAAAAGAGCAAACTTAAGTCGTAGGACGAAGTCGGCCAAGTTGAGAATGTGACCGTCAAAGCCACTTCCATCGCGATTACCGAGTGGGTACAATAGAGTATTTTTTTTTGATCTATGCTCTAAGTATTTCAAATAAAACCCAATTTTTGAGTGTTCTTATACCTCGTTTTTTAGGTATTATATAGGTACTAATGAAATGAAATTTGTGGTAAGTGGGGTACCTACGTATTTAGAAGGCTGTCACATCTATTACTATCAGTTCGCACACTTAGATTAAACCATTTTTCATCTGAATCTTTTTTTAGTAGGATTGTCATAAAATACATAGGTATCATATAAATTAGCTGTCATTAGAAGCCGTGGTGGCCTAGTGGTTCGACCTACCGCCGGTACCGCCTCTCATGCCGGTCGGGGGTTCGATTCCGGCTATAGAGGTGCGCTCTAAGTTTACTTATGTGCGAAATTAAATTTAATTAACACTGAGCTTTTTTGTAAAGGAAAACATCGTGAGGAAACCTGCACGGATCTGCGAAGTAATTCAAAGATGTGTGTGAAGTCCCGAGTCCCCAGTCTTGACCCGCGTGGGGACTATAGCCCAAGCCCTCTCGTGATGAGAGGAGGCCTGTGCCCAGTAGTGGGACGCAAATAGGCTGTAGTAGTAGAGTAGTAGATATATATATTAGCACGTTGCTGTGTCAACTGAATAAGTAAAACTATTTGATTAGTATGTAGCCTTAAGAACTAATGCAAGACACTCCTTTGGACTAGAACTCCTTTTTATCGCAGCCAAGGTATTTTATTGCGCATATGTCTTACGACATGAATCTAAGACATTGCTTAGTGAAAGATGGACGGTTTTTCTTTAATATAAGGAAAAGTCTTCCTGGACCATTTGTCGACCTTCTCATGTAACTTCTAATAGGCTATTAATTTGTTTTTGCTGTGGTGAAAACGACTTGAATTAGTTTATGGTCAAACACATGAACATTTTATCGATTATTTATTCCTCGTACCGCGTATTCACCCTTCACAACTAAGCAAAACATTTAGGTAATAGTGATAATAAATAAAAAAAACATTCAAAACTGCCTACTTAATACGTAGTACCAGTTTGCGTTCTTATCACATGATCATGAGATTCATGAGCTACATGTTTCGATTGAACATGTACAATAATTATTGGTAGCATCATGGGAAATGAGGGTTCCATTCCATAGCATATTAATGTCCAAGCAAATGCATAGCAACTGATAAATGATAATTAACCTGCCGTAGTTTATAGGTTATATTGTCAGTTTGTAATGTATAGAAAGCTTTGGTGAGCGTATTCAGGCTCGAAGCCGGCTTGATTGGAAAGTTGGGTGCAGGCTGCACCGACTGGTTGCGGAGTGCACTTTCCACGTTAGATGGGCTTTCCGATATCATAGCTAACACGTCCTTAATAGTTGAGCATGGTTTCTATCCTGCGCCAGCGCAGACGCGCCGCCCACTGCGCCGTTCGGCGATCGAGGTTTGAATAGGTGTACCTCGGTATGGCCGCGTTTTCATCAGAATTATGCTATGCTGCGTTTTTAGTCTATTGCTAATATGATCAAGATTATTATACATATTTCATAAGATATCAGCCTATTTAAGTAACTTGCTGTTTAGCGTTCTTGAAAAAGCAAAAGGTTATAAACTGGTACATACATATAAGTAGGTACTTATAGAGGTACTGCACTTTATAGAAAACAAAAAGTTTAAATTGAAATTGAACTATTCTACTACGAATAATACTATAAACGATATTTCATTTGATAATTATTTCTGGATCATAATCATAATTCCAGTTTGCATCTGTGATCTTCTTGTAAACAACTTTAGCGAAAACAATGTAAAATTCAATAGTAAGGTAATTAAAATTCCTTGAAACTTATGTAACAAAAAAAGAAACGAGTTATTTGGTAATGACTAATTGATGGTCTGTCAAAACATGGCATAACAATTTGGAATAAAAAAAATACAGGAGTTATTTTTTCCCAAGTGTACCTACTCATGCCTTTTTTGTTCACTTGTGAGTTGTGACATGACAGTAACGACTTACTAGATATTAGCAACAAAAAGCATATCGTTGAATGGGATCTAAACAATGAATAAACGATGTATATGAGTACCTACGTAGAGGAGAAGGTAAAATATTTGCATGCATTTTGACATCTCGCGTAGAGCTTCCATTAATCAAAACTTCCAAAGTAGATACCACTTCTTTTCATTGAAAAACATTTATTTGTAAAAATATTGCCTTTATCCAGCAATGAGTGATTAATTGCTGACGATAAGAATAAAATGAATATTTTCAATCGTCAGTTAATTTTATTATTTACTAGCTTCTGCCCGCGACTTCGCCCGCGTGGAATTCGGTTATCGCGTTCACGCGGAAACTATGCTGTTTTTCCGGGATAAAAAGTATCCTATGTCCTTTCCCGGGATCCCAACTGTATCCATGCCAAATTTCATCCAAATCGGTCCAGGGGTTGAAGCGTAAAGCGGTAACAGACAGACAGACAGAGTTACTTTCGCATTTATAATATTAATATGGATTATAGTAGGTATTCTAAGATGTCTTTTTCTGATGATTAAAAAGCCTCTTCTAATTTAGAAAACCTCTGAACAACTAAGCAATAATCATACCTATAAACTGTTTATTATATACGAAACCCGCAAACCCGCATAACGGCTCGTTTGTACTGCAACCAAAAAACATCAATAAACACCTCATTGAATTAAAGGTTAACCAAACATTCGACAACGATCTGTAATATAGCATTATGCCATCGAATAGTGGTGCATACTCGTAATAGGATCAAAGATCGCCAATAAACCACACCCACGCGACGCGAGTCTATACCTCGCCCTTCTAGGCACTTCCTGGTCAGAACCGGAGTACGATATCGATAGTTCATGAACCTGTCATATGAATATTTAAGACCTTCTTCTGCCTGAAACGCAGGTTTACCCTAGCTCAGGCACAGAAGTAGGTAATGTTTTCGCCGCATTTAGATTATCTATACCTTTGTCAGTTAATTAAGATATCATAAACGCCTAGTGTAATTTTATGAAATATTTTATAAACTTATCTACTGAATAAAAATTATTAATTAATTATTATTATTATTATTTGTTGGTACATTTTCATGTCACGGGCCCATGGGGACCCGGTCATTCGCATTCATGGGGCCGAAGCCAACATGAAGAGGCTTTTGGTACCTTTTACTATAAATGTGAGATGGCCGCAACTGTGGAGATCTGTCCTCCCAATACAACATGAGGCTGTACTGGCGGACAGCCCTCCCCAGTTGCCAAACTATTGCCGAGGAAGGAAGAGACTTGGAGTGGGCTATGTGGATGGGAGGTGTGGACTGGAAAATCGGGCTATGGAGTGAGATTACGGACATCTGCCTGATCAATATCTCACAAATTGAAGGCAAGGCAGACGGTGACTCGCCGCTTACGCACTAACCTAAAGGCTAGCCTTCGTGGGCCCCCTATATAGGCCACCGTACGGGTGGCGAGGGAGCAACACTGATGTAAGCAGCTAAGGGTGTGGAGAGGTGTGCACCGGTTTCGCCATCGCGGGTCGCGCCTCGTGCGCACCCGGAGCGGGTTTCCCCGTTATTACGCAGATTGAGCACTTCCACCCTTTCAAGCATATAGCTCCTGCGCTCCACTCTGGGCGGCCAACTAAGGCAATCCAGAGGCGGGGGAGGTGTGTAGCTGTGTGTATGTGTGTGTATGGCGCATGTGTGTGTGTGCCCCCAGGAGTCTCGGGTGCGAGGTGTCGCCGCTCACCATCGGCCCGCCACAGGCCGCCCTGCGCTGACTGACTGCACCGGTGGTACAACACCAGGTGGGCGATGGGGTCGTCACATCCCTACGCCGTATTATTATTATTATTATTATTATTTATACATATCTACAGAATAGTTTTAGGAATATATTTGTAACCAACAACTGCTGCCCCATTTTCACCCCATTTATGCACCCGTAAGTCCCAAAAAAATAAGACACGCAAGAATTGTGTTGACAATCACAAACAACAAATACCTAACTCAATTTCTAAAAAAGTACAAAATACCCAACACAAATACCAACTTTTGATATAGCCAGTGTCACTCTCACAAGTCACAATGAAGGCGAATGTAACAACACCTCATAAGAAAAATTAGAACAGACTACCGTCGGAAATTAGGGATGCGCCTTCTTATGGGTTGTATGTATGTAAAACGACTTAAAAGTTTCCTAATAAATAAAGCCTTTTATAGTGAGTGTTAAGGAGTTTTGAAATGGACATGGTTTAATTTTAATTGTTAAAAATACCGACTAACCTCATATCATAAGTAACATTTTTCTTTAATTTTAATTTTAACATCCAATAATTATCTATAATGTTTAATGTACCAAATTCAGTGTTTATTTGTATCTTTTTTTACTTGTGCTTATGCAATAAATTACTTTGACTTTGACAAGCGAATAATCTATCAAGCCGTTTAGGCTACAGATCATGCCAAAGATGCATACAGTCATATTGTTACATACATACACTCAAGACAACGCACATCCGAAACTACTGGATTTTTTATATACCAATGGTATAGGCAAACGAGCGCACAGCCCACCTGATGGCAAGTGGTCACTGCGGCCCATGGACACCGAAATCCTAAGATGCGTTGCCTACCCTGTGACCTAAGATGGAATGCCTCTGTGCTAGAAATTTCACCGGAACACAACAGTGAGAGCACTGCTATGTGGCGACAGGTTAGCGGGGAAAGACGGTGGTACCACCCCATGTTACTTGAGAAGTGTAGGGGTGCAGTAAGTGAGGATTGCCCCTAAACCCCTAAGGTAACGGGATAAATGGGAACTTGAACTGCTTATACGGAGGATAGGTAGGTATACCGAGCCATAGGGCTAGTATTTCACCCTATTCTTTGTTCTTTGTATTTACTTGTGAAATTGTAATTTTTTTTTGAGTTCAATAAAGAGTTTAAAGAATTTGTATTGTATTTATATTCGAAAAAATATACATAAGAAGTTGCGTAATTCATCCATTATGAATTAATTTCGCGCATATCCTCAATGCTGCCGCCGGTTTAGCATAACTTAGGTAATTTACGTTTACGAGATAACTACTTAAACCTTTGACAACATAAATTATAATAATCGGAAGTTGTTTTAACTTGCTTTACTAGGGGAGAAGTGGCATGAAGGAGCCAGGTTTTGAAAGAGCCACTTGCAGTTTATGAACGAATTGGTTAGCAAATTTATTTTTAAGTGGCAATACTGATTTCCTGTCACCCACAAACATTTGACAATTCGCCGGGACCAATGGTCACCGGTATATCGAGTCAAAGTTTTTGGCACTCAAAAGTAAGTATTTTGCGTCAGTTAATTTGTTTTTTGGTATTTTACTGTGAACTAATAGAGGTACATGAATTATATATTGAGTTTGTGTATATATTGGACCTTGCAGCTGCGTAAAAAGTAAGGTGCAGAAGTTTTTATATAGTTGTTATTTTGAAGGCAATATATTTTTTAACAAAAAGTCATGAAAGAGCCGGGACAAAGGGCCTTAAAAGAGCTGGCTCTTTCATAAGATCAATCATTTAAAAACCTGTATTTGAAATAGATAAATTAATTATTAAGCGGTTTTTATATACGTCTACTAAGGTATTATTAAATTATTTGCTTCAGGTATTGCATTATGGAAAAGCTTGGTATAAAAATAAAAATAAAAACCAGCATAATCGAAAATGGAAGAAGCACTTCTGGTTGGACTTACGAATCCTGTGGCATTAAAGAGAAATCCAATTACTTTTGTAAGAATTGTTTCCAATTTTAAGATACAGACATTTTTATATTATTGTAAAGGCCGAAAAAACATAATTTTAAAGAAATCGAAATATTTTGAAGTTTAATGTGTGCAATATTTCTTCAAGTTCTTAAAAATTAAAAGAAGATTATTATATGCTATTTTATTTCAATTTCAATATTGGTTAAAAAAAATACCACTCAAGTAAAAATATTAACATTATGTACCTAAAATAGATAGTTATGATTGAAAATATGTTAAAATTAAAGCATTTGTTAGAATGACTTAAAATAACTGATAGAATAAAAATATAACGAAAACATCATAAGTTTTCAATAAGTATTTGTTAGATGTGCCTTTTTGTTAATTATAATAACCGTGCATAATTATAATTTTGCATTATTTTCAAAATTAATACAGACTGGCTATTTCATAACTTTCAGTGGCTCTTTCAATACCGAAAAGTTATGAAAGAGCCAAATGACACACTTTACAAAAATGATTATTTTATTGGTTTTTATGATGTTTTTACGGATTTTTCGTATGAAATTATCTACTTTAATAAACAAACCATAATTAGAGTCAAAAAAATCCTAATTTCTATCATTAAAAGTATATCCTTTTGCTTCGTTTAGAAAACTGGCTCTTTCATACCACTTCTCCCCTACATATTCTATTATTTAATATTGAAACTAGAAAGTTTGTCTGCGCTGTTGACTGCTTGAAATACATTGATGATTTTTGATATGGATGAGAATTAGAGTTGGTTATATGTAGAATTAGATAAGTGATACGAAATGCTAGTTTGATTCTGAAAAATATTCCGGTCCAGCGTCGAGACAAACTTTTTGCTTTACTTACCTACGTCACCCTACATACTTATTTTATTTATCGGCAGGAATGATATCAATACTTATTCTGGAATGTCAAGACGAAAAGATCGTAATCAAGTTTAAAATCAATTTCAACGACTTCATTCAATTGCTTCAAATTGTCTTCTTATGGTCATTCAGAAACAAACGTCGCAAGCGCTCATACCCCTATAAGGTCTCGTAAAATGAGTGTAAGGTCGGAGATAAAAAAGCGGCTAAGTACACGTCTGACTATGCACAGGAAGGTTCCCACGACATCACAACAATAACATCTCAGTTCCTCGCCGATTTAGTTTTTAAACTTAATTTAAACTTATCATTTACAAGAACTTCTAATGCCATAGTTCAAAAATATGGAATCCGGAGACGCATTTCATCTTTGACGGAGTTTGAACTTTTGAACCTAATCCCGCCAACATTTTTAAGGGTTCCTCTAAGGCCGTACCTCAAAAGGAAAAAACGGATCTTGTTACATCTAAATACAGGAAATTTCACTTTCACAACTGCACGTGCACACCAAATAGTACTTCATCGTACCTAATCGATTATCCTAATAAGACTAATAGACCGAGCGAGCGCAGCGACCGAAGTGTTTCCATTTCAACTTGGCCAAAAATCAATTTGTATGTTCAAAATGGCAGATAGGTATGTGGGGTTGAAAATATAAAATACTGTTTTAAGTTATACAAAAATCGAGGTCTACAGGTCTTACAGCCAGCTCTTAGTAAGTACAGACTTTGAGAAAAAGAGTTGCAACATTAAGCGTTCAGAGACGGAATGGAAAACGAAACTAGCGGTGGGTACAGGTACACGTAAAGGGGTTTCGCCGCTAAACTACGAAACCTTAATAAAACGGCAGCTAGTGGCGATTCTAAAAATGGAGCAAAAGTGTTCAATGCGAGAGTTAGAAGGCTCACGAGAAATCGTGGTGCTCTGTCACGTGCAACGCTTCTGCAAACAATTCGAACAAACTTCTCCGTAGTAACATGATTCTCGTAGTAACACTTGTACAGGATGATGGATCCAAATGGATCAGTTTGGAGAAGTCGGAAACTATGAAAGATAGCGAAATCTGTTTTTAGGAAACTCGAAGTTAGATTACTTAAATGGAAATGGCACTCGATTTTTTTCTCTCATACATAACTGGCTGTCGAACTGGTCCTACCATTTGAACTGCATTGCCCTGTATATTGCCCTATAGTTGACTATACGACACATGAATATGATTAGCTTACATTTTCATAGTCTTAATCACATAGCTGTCCAGTCCAGTCCGTTGTCGTCAGCTCGTCAAGTGTCGCGGTAATGACAGCTATTCGGAGCTGCGCATGCGCCAATTAAGCCACATCGGCATAGCGCACGAGTCCGCGTTCCCACCGCGAGAGCTCCGACACCGCATTAACGTATGTGTCACGACAATTGCGGTTCACTGACCGTCTTAGCCTTGAGATTAGGACATAAAGGTACAGTTAAATGGCGATATGTAATGTATTAATGGCATGTACGCAAAACACTTAACATGAAAATTCCTGAACATGTAGCTTAGTTAAAAAGCTAAGATCCTTTTGAATGTGAACTGTAGTTTGTGGCGATCACATTAGATCAGCAGTGGCCACAGTGATACTGCGCTCTATAGCCCTGCAAAGCCGCAACTCAGAACTATAACTATAGCTAAGTGGTACAGTTAAAGCAGAAAAGTGTTTTTACACAACCCGGTCATGTTATTCGGGTTTATAACAGCTACAGACTATTACGAAAATCATTACAAAACAGAGACCATAAATTATTAATCCTACTTATGATAAACAAATGGCAAAGAATTCATGTAACACAATAAAATTATCTAATTAAACCGGGCCATCCGAATTTAAATGACGTGCATTCGAATCCGCAATTACGCAACGGATGCAGCTTTCTATGTTTGGACTGACATAAGCACTCTACTCAAATTGTGTTCAATAAAATGCGTCTGTATCGGCACATCCTCTCACTTTCCTAAGGCGTGGGATAACGCCAGCATAACCGGCGTTTATAAAGCTATTGTGGATCCCGCGCTGCCCAATCCAACCACTTTTACTTTTCACCTCGAGAAGAGTAAACGCCCGTATGACATCATAAACGCGTCTTATAGCGCGCAGTGCACCGTATACTTTTACTTCAACCTCGTTTAGCTTTCAGATCGACCGGGCAGTTAAGTGTTTTATTTGAGTTCATTACCGTTTATGGTTAAACGTGCATTTGAATTGAATACGAAAGCTTGGAAAGGTCGCGATCAGCGGCACGTTTAGCACTTCCGAAGCTTTTAACATATCTATCGGCTGTAACTGTCTCCCTTAAACGAAACTTAGAACGTCGGCGACATCGACTGATGCAATGATTGCATTCACAATAGAGCGGTAATGCTGCGCAGTGTCACGCGGCCGCCTCCGTTCTGCCTGTCTGCCCATATTGTGCGTTTCTGAAAAGAATGCGCGTTGAAATCGCGCGCTCATGTGGAATAAACCAATGTGATCTTATTTGGCGTGGTTTCTTTGTTTAGAGAAACAATTGAAGTGCGATTACCCGCCAAGTGTCGTCTCGATTTTGGGGTGACACACTTTACCCAAAGGCACTACGTTCGTTCCTAATAATAGCATACTTATGTATATGTATGTAAATGGTACCTACTTATCGCTAAGACGATGGAAATATATTGTCAGTATTCTTATCTATCTACTATATAAAAATAAGTCGGGTTTTCCTCCCTGACGCTATAACTCCAGAACGCACGAACCGATTTCCACGGTTTTGCATTCGTTGGAAAGGTCTCGGGCTCCGTGAGGTTTATAAAAAAAAACTAAGGCGGTACGAAGTCCGCGGGGTCAGCTAGTTTATTATAATGAAAAGTTCTTTGGCATTAGTTTTTTTGAGATTGAGTCTAGCTAGCCTTTAGTCAGACTCCTGGGAAAGTATTCAAGCGACTAAAAAGCAAAAGATGTAACCACTTTGTCACTGCCAAGGTTTAGGTTGTAACGTGACGTATTTCTCTATTCCCACAATTGCTTTTCTTGGCTAATACATACAAGCCAAGCAATGGGTTATTCATCACCTAGCTACACGCTCTGACGGGCATGCATAATTCATTGCGCTCTAATCTTTCATCATTTACATATCAAATCGTATATTTTTTTTATCCCAGTAAAGGTAGAAATAATAATTTAATGTTTAATTTGATTAGACTTAACAATTTCACATCAATCAACCAGAAGAAAAAAGCTATGAAGAAAAAAAGCTTGTTAAAATGCTATTTCCGACCAATTATACGCACGCTTTTCAACTGGACACCAAACGGTTTTCAAGCGCATGTGGCGCTTAGATTCTGCACTTAATCGCAATAAAATCGGGTCACTTTGTATGGAAAATCCTATATTTTATTGCGGCTGAGTAGTAACAAAGATAAATCAAATAGATGCCTCTATCAACACTAGAATATAACTCGTAAAAACTTCCAGTATGACTGATTTTTCAATTCACAGCTACAATCTCATGCTTTTCATCATTGTTCAAATAAGATGCTAATTTGTAGTCATCAATAAATAATCTCACGGTAGCGGAGTTTTTTCCTCGTCGACCTGATTGCATGAAATAATCGCGCAAAATTAACATTGCGTGTTTATTGCCCCAATAATTTTTAAATTATAATTTTATGGAGGAACCATTCGTATCCACCGTGGTACAGGTTTACACAACTCAGAAGGCGCGTCGATCAAGCAATAATAGACTCTACGTCAACGGCTTAAGTGCTTCGCCGCGCGCCTTCTAAGCTAAGTTATGTCGTGCTATATCCCAATGGCTTGTCCTACCGCCTCTCATACTGAGGATCGGTGGTTCAAACCCGGCTCGCATCTCTGAGTTTACTTATTTGCAAAATTCAAGTTAATCTTACCACTGAGCTTTTCGGTGAAGGAAAACATTGTCAGAATACCTGCAAGCTTCTGCGAAGTAAATCAATCATCTCTTTAAGGTCCACAGTCAGTGCTAGGCCCGCGTGGAGGCTTTGGGACGTAAATTGACTGTTGTGGTGGTAGTGTTGATAGAGTAACAATAAAATACAAAACCTTGTATCAAATTGCATGCTAATAAGTAGGTTCGGAAGTTTCGTTTACTGTTAACCGCGGTAAACAAGACAAGAATACAAGACTAACAATTAAAATGAATATTACGAACCATGTTCGCAGATAATAGTTGAATACAGAATATTTAACGGCCATTATGTAAAATTTGTAAGTGGATCGCGTAATAAGTGAACGTTTGCAGACGACCGTATGTTAATTTAAAATACTTTATTTGCATTCTCAAAAAATATCTGCAGAAGGTGTCAGAAAGAAGAGATTTTCTAATTTAAACAAAGTGATGTATTTTTTTATTAAAGGTAAGTAAAGTAAAGTAGTAATGGAAAATTAAGTCCTCAATGCAAAATATTATAGGTAGTTTTTGCTCGACTTTGGCTAGTTCAAATTTTCTTGCCTTCATTGGAACTCCTAGGTGAGCCGAGTCCTTAACCTTTTTTAAACGAGGTCGGTACTACTATATATAATCATAGAATCCTAGAATCGGTCACGCATTGACTAGTGAAAGAAGGAAGGGAGTGAAATACTACAAGAATGTTAGAGTGGAAAATATCTGACAATGAAACTTAGGGGTCAGCTACGGGCATATATTTATTACCTACTTATTCGCGCATCACGATACGCGCTACAGTGGTATAGGCGCAGCTGTTAATTGCCAATCTTCGGCCAATCAGAACCAGATCGCGCCACTGATATCTTCATACATTACAAGTGCTAAATTAATGGAGTATTTTTGTTTGCACGCTTTTTTGCGACTACGCAATCAAGTTCTTGTCGGACTAAATTGATCTCGCATTTTTGATATGCAGACGAGTCGTGGGAGTACAGTTCGATATACTTTAGCAAATATAATTAGTTTAACTTATTATGTTTTAGTTAGGCAAATGTATACTCAAGTAGAGTCTGCCCGCGACTTCGCGTGGTATTCGGTTATCGCGTTCCCTCGGTAACAATGAGTTTATCCGGGATAAAAAGTAGCCTATGTCCTTTCATGGGACTCCAACAATACCAAAGTTCATCTAAATCGGTCCAGCGGTTGAAGCGTGAAGAGGTAACAGACAGACAGACAGAGTTACTTTCGCATTTATATATTACCTAGTATGGATTTTCTGAAAATATATATTACAAATAAATAGACAGGTATATAGGTACCTAATGCTGTTTGCTAGCTGAGTCACGTAATAAAAACTATTGAGGCTAAACTTGTATATACAGTAGTAATTACAGAACAAATAATTTTGCATTAAATTTACCTCCAAGCATTTATATATTTACTTTTAATCTAGACACGCGGGAGCGCGTCAAGCCAAGTTCAAGCTAACTTAATCAAAAAAGTTCATCAAAGAGTCCTGTTTTGTAATTACTACCGTATATCCAAGTTTAATTACCCTCAGAGTTGCGGTAACCTGTGATCAGGGCGTGTATTCATTTCATCTCATTATAATGGGAATTATCATAATGACTGGCCATTGCAACTGTTCACCGGTAAAGCAAAGAAATACTTGGTATCACATCCCAGTGAACATCAGAAACCGCTCTAGCACGCTAGTAAAAAAGTTATATAGGAAGTATTGACGAAACGCTACAAAGTATTTAAAAAGCACCACTAACACTCTCAACGCATGTGTGCGTGCTGAGAAAGCCGTATGTGGAGGCGCGGGACTTTCTATAGTAAATTATCTCTACCGGCTTTTAACGAAACATAAAACAAATTCTTAAGTATACGTCACTTGGGTAATAAATTTTATTTCACAGTTTCAGTAAGAAAAATATGTACAGATTCATCGCTCTACAATTCAGATCTTGGCATAAATGCATTTTTTTTTATTAAAGTGACTACTACTACTACAGCCTATTTGCGTCCCACTGCTGGGCTCAGGCCTCCTCTCATAACGAGAGGGTTTGGGCTATAGTCCCCACGCGGGCCCAGTGCGGATTGGGGACTTCACACGCACCTTTGATTACTTCACAGATGCGAGGTTTCCTCATGATGTTTTCCTTCACCGAAAAGCTCAGTGGTAAATTCAAATTGAATTTCGTACATAAGTAAACTTAGCGGTGCGAACCACTAGGCCACCACGGCTCCAAAAGGATTAAAGTGACTGTCAAGTATTTTTTTACTTATATTAAATTTAATGATAATTATACTAAACATTTAAACGAACATTAATTCAGGCTTCACTTGCTAAATTGGCCAATCAATCATCGAAATACTTTATAATATCTCTGGTCAAAAATAATTACACAGTGCCATTCATTTTCTATATTTTTTGTCCAGTTTCAAGTCCGTCCGTCAGTCACTGGAAGCTGTGTGCCTTATCTGCGAGTGACAAAAAGTGGAACTAATATCTTGTCATAATATTACCGGTTAAACATACTGGTGTAGGTACCATTCGAGGTACAAAATTGATCAAGAGTTTTGAACAATTCTAGTTTAGCTTACAATTTAGGTATCAATTATGAGTAGTATAGTGTATGGTTGAAATGTTAAACAATACGTGATCAAATCTGGTTGACTATTTGAAAACTGAAACCGGGTATAAATGAACCAAACCTTTGCACACCTAAGTACTATAATATGGTGGGTCGTATCCTATAGCAAATAGTTAACCCACAGTATCAGGTTTTAAATTTTTTTAGAGTTGGTAAAAAAAATGTATGGGATTCAGACGTCGCTCACACAACCAATCTCATATACAACTTTCTTTTACCAACTCGAAAAAAAATTTAAGACCAATATGCTTAGAATCGATAGCCGATACTGTGGGTTAATTATTTGTTATAGGATCCGACCCACCATGTATTTGTATAGATATTAACGACACCCTGCACTGATTTATTTACGGAACATTATAGCAGCATCTACACGCATTCATCAATCGAAATCTTGCGCCGGAGTCTCAGATCTAATCGACGTGTGAGACAGTGGCTCTAAGCTGACGGGGAATAAACAGGTGCAATAAATTAAATAAACT
The DNA here is from genome assembly GCA_963971205.1 of Aethes cnicana. NCBI lineage: Eukaryota > Metazoa > Arthropoda > Insecta > Lepidoptera > Tortricidae > Aethes > Aethes cnicana. Next base: position 5,504,636 of record OZ020285.1, read on the forward strand.
GACTTAGTCACCGTATCTATCTATGTAGTGTCAAGTACAAAAACATGTTATTTATAGACTTTTGGAACCCAATTCCTTCCTACGCGTATTTATTTTACTCGATTATATTATATGGTCAACAGATGTAGACGGACAGTAGAAGGGACCGCAGGTTTATTTCGACCAGAAAATAATGGCGTCTGCAAAAGTTTTCGTTTAATTTAATTCAAAGACCAATTATATAAACTTAGCAGCTTTGTCGGTAAATCAGCTACTTAGCAATTTCTTGGATAGGTAATATGTTATGTTATGTACACACATAATGAAAGGAAGTAAATTGATCACTTATTATTCACCTGATGTAATCTTTTCATATTTTTAAGGAAGTGATAAATCAAATGAATTACAAGGAAAAGTCAAAGTTTCCTCATACTTTGGTATACCTACAATAGATAAAACTCGTTAGTGTTGCAGGTATACAATAATAAGTGATACACTTCATGGCAATCATAAGCCGCTTAATCAATAAAACAATGGGTCTTGGAAGCGCTAATAAATTCATTTCTGACGTGTAAAAGTGCCCAGATGTGGCCTACTTGCTGAATAAATAATTTGATTTGATTTTTGATAATCATTGTGAGTGATCTTTTAGCACGTAAATTTTTCAGCATCCAGCTAGTTTCGTTGACTATAATTTTATTAGTAAATTATTTTTCCGAGATTTTGCCTGTGTTGAATTAGGTAAGAGCGTTCCCGTGGGAACTGTGCGTTTTTTCGGTATGAAAAGTAGTCTATATGTTGATCCGTGTTACAATCTGCCCCCAAAAAATAGAACGTGATTTTCGTGAAATCCTCAGAGTACTTCTAGCAAATACACATATGATTCATGGTCTTATTGCTTTTTTATATTATCTGTGAGTGTGTTAACGTCTATGTTTTGACGTTCCATTAGGTTTTTTGCGTGGGTCCGACAGGGCTAATGCGCGAATTTCACGCGTGCGCGTGCGCAGGTGCCGTCGCAAACCATCCGGCCCACCACCTACCGTTATGCTTTGACACACCACATCAGATACAAACAGCGAACATACATGCACAAAAAATGTGCGTCTTGGTGTAGCCCGCTGATAATATTTCCCATATGCTTATTTATAAGGCAGTTTACACTGTCACATTTAGTATCATTATTGAAAATACACACACAAAAATGATCCATCTTTTATTATAAATACAACTTAGTCGATATTACATCGACTACGTTCAAAGTATGAAATTTTCATGGCGTATTCATGAAAATTACATAAATGAGAATGAAGAACAGATAAAGAAATATATGTTCTAGTTCTTTATTATTTAAAAAACACTTTTTTGTACATTCTGGTGTACACAACGGGAATGCAATATCATTTAACTTTTTGCTTACCAAAGCTTTTCCCGCAAGATAATTTTACTCGACTACATTAGTACCCATACTATTACGACGTTCATTATGGTATTCTACTCTATGCCATTATGAAATGAATGTAGCATTTATTGGTGTAAATTAGTATTCGTTGTAAAGCTCCCGTGTTCCGACAATCGACCATTCTGTGTGAGTATCGATAAAGTTTACGCACAATATACTTAGTGGTTTTAACTGTAAACCTTCAGTTAGCTTCAATAGCAAGCCATTATTAGTTCCAGCGATAAGCTATAGTGTAACGGAGTTTTATTACAAACAAAATAGATATAGGCCGTGATTTATTTATACACGTATTTCTATTCATTTTTCTTCTATAGACATAATAATAGAATAATTGTTAAATTGATAAATATTCAAACTCTACTAATTTATTTAGATTTCTTATCGGAAAAGCGCAGTTTAAATTAATTCGTTGTTTTCTTTCTTTTGTTATTAGATACTTAACACAAAAATCTAAAAAAATATATACATAAATATCTATAAAACTCTTCCGTTACTGACTGACTGACTGATGACAACGCATAACCAAAACTACTGGTCACAGCTAGGAAGCTGTAGCATGTGGACAGTATAGGGGAGGAAAAAACGGCCAAGTGCGACTTGGGCTCGTGCACGAAGGGTTTCGTACGTATTATCTAAAAAAAAGTATCTATTGTATGGGAGCCCCCTTAAATATTTATTTTATTCTGTTTTTTTATTATTTGTTGTTATAGCGGCAACAGAAATACATTCTGTGAAAATTTCAACTGTCTCTGTCACGGTTCATGAGATACAGCCTGGTGACCGACAAAAAATCATATCTGTTGTATGGGAGCCCCCTTAAATATTAATTTTATTCTCTTTTTTATTATTTTTTGTTATAGCGGCAACAGAAATACATTCTGTGAAAACTTCAACTGTTTAACTATCACGGTTTATGAGATACAGCCTGGTGACAGGCGGACAGACGGACGGACATCGGATTCTTAATAATAGGGTCCCATTTTACCCTTTGGGTACGGAACCATAAAAAAAGAGATTTTACATGTTAGTGTTTCTGCGCATACGAAGTCGCGGGCATAAGCTAGTTACTGTATATTAATCTACCGTAAAACGGGTAAAACAGAAATCCCTTTGATCTTGAACGGATTATATCTTTATTTAGCACACAATGCGTCGTCTTATAACGAACTCATTTGAATTCAATGCTACAGTTATCTGATAAGATGAGATGGTAGCTAGGTCTTGCCGCCTCTCACGCGGAGGGCCTGATGGTATGGGGTTCAAACCTCCGCTCACACCTTTGGGTTTACTGGGGTCAAGCAAAACGTTGTGACGATATTTTACCCACATGATCAGCTATCGATTCTAAGCATGTTCCTTTAGGTTTTAAGTTCTTACTTTAAGTTCTAAAATGAACAAAGTATGGGATTCAGGTATCGCTCACACCATCAAATCTATTCTTTTTTAACTTTTTACCAGCTCGAAAAAAAAAACCTAAAAACATGCTTATAACCGATAGCTAATGCTAATGCTAATGGGTAAAATTATCGTCACGTTTTGGTTGACCCCGCACAAGGTGAAAAGAAACCAAGTGAGGAAACCTTTGCGTATCTTGAAGTGTTGATATAATAGATACATGAAGTTCATACATGAAGTTCCCAATCTACACGGAGCCTGCATGGGAACTACGAATATGTACATAGCCTAGCAGTATTATAGCATAGCGTCGGTGGGATTTTAAATAGACTATTTTTTAAATGGTAGGAATAGAAAATTCACAAGATTTATGTTCATATACTGCTGACATCTTTATTTATCACACAATGCGTGTGATATATGCGTGTCTTATAACGATCTCATTTGAATTTAATGAACCGTTGTCTAAGAAGGCCAGTGATTTAGAGCGGGACGCTATCCTTCTCTTTCTGATGTATAGCTGCGTCTCTATTTCTGTTCAGAGTCTGGTGGCTTAATTTGGTATAATTAAATTTTGATCTTAATATTGACCATACAGGGCTTGAAGAATTCTTTATCCTACTTACTTTTATTGCAGTAAATATGTTGTGTTTTTACTATTTAATACCCATTCATATTAAATTATTAAATTTTGCATCATCATCATCATCATCATTTCAGCCGAAAGACGTCCACTGCTGGACATAGCCCTCCCCCAAGGCTCGCCAATCAGACCGGTCCTGTGCTACTTGCTTCCACCGGTTTCCCGCGACCTTCACGAGGTCATCACTCCATCTTGTTGGAGGCCTACCGACAGCTCGTCTCCCGGTTCGCGGGCGCCACTCGAGAACTTTCCGGCCCCATCGGCCATCAGTCCTGCGAGCAATGTGCCCCGCCCACTGCCACTTAAGGCTCGCAATTCTTTGGGCTATGTCGGTGACCCTAGTTCTACTGTGGATATCCTCATTTCTGATTCTATAACGCAGAGAATTTTGCATCAAAAAGTCCAAAACTATTTGATATCTGCTGGAAGTAAGCTAGACATTGAGTCGTCCGTACAAAAGACATCAACGCGCGCTCTTCAGAATATATCGATTTTTCTTTTTGTAACTAGAGAATTAGGCATTAAGTCCGCTTTCCAAACAGAAAGCGGACAGAAAAAAAAACTTTTTTTTAGTGCAATAAAATTGAAATAAATATACTAGTACGTATAAATTACGTACAATGACAACGAAGATTTTTCATCAAACCTCTGAATAAAATATAACTACGAAAGGTATTTCGATTAAACTTATAATAGGAAAAGTCCACAAGAAATACGAGACGTTTTAATTGATTTAAACCACAACAAATATACCGCAGGCGCTACAGTTACTCAATGCCAGCCAACGGTACACTTTTTGTCACAAGATTGCTTAATAAGATGTTTGGCAGATAAGGCTATGCAGTCTTCCGATGCACCGACACACGCACACAACGCATTTCAAGCACACAACTGCAATCAACGTCAATACTAATAATAAGTCTGTAGAAGAAGTCGCTTCTGAAACTAGAAAATTGAAAGAAACTATCAAGTCGGGGGGACTATATAAACAATACTGAACACAAAATAACGATTTTTAGAAGAAATGTCCGCATATATGTGTGTATGTATGTATATCTGGATTTAACTTGAAAAAACACAAAATAACGGATTACAACCAAATTTGGTATGGTGGTAGTTTATAACACTGGTCACCATATAGGCTACTTTTTATCCCGGAAAAACGCATAGTTTCTGCAGGAACTCTATTACCGAATTACACGCAAACGAAGTCGCGGGCAGAAGTTAGTTTTTATAATAAAACAAGTGTGAAAAGGAGAAACACGCAGGATACTTAAGTTATGCTGGACTAAGATTTGGATATATTCATATGTATCAACAAAGTTGACGAAATCATCATTTCTAAATACACTCAACAGCAATGGAAACGGGTCACTTTGTGGAGAAAATCAAATACAAAGTGACCCGTTTTCATTGCTGTTGAGTGTATATGACACCGATCTGTATCTCCATACAGACGAGTCATCTTCTTCATACTGAAAATCGTGACGGATATAGGTATTCAACAATGATGAGCCTGTCAACATTCTTGATGCAAGGCTAAGTTCGAAACACTGACGAATGCATCTGAAACTGAATCTTTACAGGAAATTCGACCTTAATAACGCAACGTTAGAGCCAAAACCGCAACCGCTAACGCTTTTGCCAATCAACCGATCATAAACTGAAGCACTTTTAAAATAGGGTTTAATTTCAATCGTGTGATTCAAGTGTAGCGTTGAAACTGTGAGGTGTAAAAGGAATGTTGAAGAGAGGTTTTTTAAGGTTGAGAATGGATTGTGAAGTAGAAATGCAACTGTCAAGCCCGAGTGCACGCGGCTTCCGCCATTGTTGCAGTTGTCTGGGATGTGTGTCAGTGTTATAAGATCGTCACGTCACCTGGCTTTACCGTAATCTATTAAATCGGGGTGTGGAAAAAGGTGGAATAGAAAAATCATGATTATATCCTTTTTATGTGTCATTTAAAACACGTTAGTCGGAAAGAAGAGCTCCAAATTAATGTTTTTTTAGTCTTGTTAGTTAGTACATTAAGATTTTTAAAAAAACTGTAAATTTAAGTGCTATTTGTAGTTTATTATTAATTTCTTAAGTTATTATTTTCTGAATAAAAATTTCCATTAAAAGTTTTCATAAAATTATGACGACAGGTTTGGCTTGGCTCGGTTCCGACAGTCGCGGGTTCGAATTCCGCTAGGGGCGAACTTTGTGTGATGAGCACAAATGTTTGTTCTCGAATCATGGATGTTTAGTATTGATTTACATACTGCAACAGCCTATTTACGGCACACTGCTGGGCACAGGCCTCCTCTCATCACGAGAGGGTTGGGCTATAGTCCCCACGCGGGCCCAGTTCGGATACATATACATGATAAGTATTTATTTACATGTATGTTGTCTAGCACCCATAGGATCTTCTACTATCTAAAGACCCGCGCCTTCACATTTCAAAACGCTTCAATTATTTTTTTATTTTTTAATAAGCTCCACCAACACTCTCAACGCATAGTTGATGACTGTCTCAGCACGCACACATGTGTTGAGAGTGTTGGTGGTGCTCTTTAAATACATTGAAGTGTTTAGAATTTTGGAGAGGCGGGACGACTTTAGATAGTAGAAGATCTCTACAAGCTTTGCTTAGTTTTGGGCTAGGTTAATTTCTGTGAAATGTCCCAAGATATTTATTAATTTCGTTTATTTAATTAAGGTTCTATAAGTGGAGGCACGTAAAATTAATGTTTTATTACTAGAAAATGAGTACTCAAGTCATATAAACGAATATAACTATTTTTTATGTGGCAGTTACCGGCCACTTCATTGCAGAAGTAATTTTCTTGGACACGTAGTTACCCACATACGTAGATTTATTGAGGAGGTTACGAGTAACTATAATTAAAAATGGAGTGACAGTTATTATAAAATAAAATATCTTGGCACATTTCACACTTATTGACCTATACTAGCCCCAAACTAAACAAAGCTTGTACTATGGGTGCTAGACAACGATATAAATACTTATATTATATAGTAATATACATACATATATAAATACTAAACACCCATGACTTGAGTACAAACATTCGTGCTCCTCACACAAAGTTTAACCCGAGCGGGACTCGAACCCGCGACCATCGGAACAGAAGGCAGGGTCACTACCAACTGGACCAATCCGGCCGTCAACCGCCGGCCGCTATAACGTCTATTATTTGTTAATGATATACTAATCTGAGAACACTTGCATTAAATCAAAGAGTTTAGCAGCAAAATAACAACAACATAACGTGATCGACCAGCAGTGGCATTGCGTTTGGCCATACGTTTGCGATGCGGTACTTTTTCAATACGATTTTAATACGAGTGGTACGCACAAGGTTCAATTTGGTTACTTAGCTTAAACAGTTTTTTTATGTTATGATTTCCATAGCTCCGCAATTTAAAAAAAAACTGAATGGAACCTGGTCATAAATATTAACGAGAATCGGTTAAGATAATGACCTATAGTCAGGAGTATAGACATCCGGACATACGAAAGCATTTGAGGCCAAGGTCTGTTATAATAAATTTGTTAGTGGTAGGGCCTGGTGCTAGGTCCGTCCGGGGTGGTACCACCCCACTAGCCTGCCGCCAAATAGCAGGTGCTCGCACTGTTGTGTTCCGGTAGGGGGTTAAGGCAGCCGGTGAAATTTCTGGCACAGGGGCATTCCATCTTAGGCCACAGGGTAGGCAACGCATTCGAGATCTTACGGTTTCTTAATGGGGGATCATAGGATTTCGGTGTCCATGGGCCGTAGGTATAAAAAATATATATAATAATTTAAAATCCATACTAATATTCATGTGAAAGTGTGTTTGTTTGGCCTTCCTTCACATCACAACGACGGGACCAATTTGGATGAAATTTGGTATGGAGATAGCTTGAAAGACTTTTTATCCCGATATTTCTACGGGAACGGGTTTTCCACGGGTCATACCAGTTTTTCAATAGGTACTTCTATAACTATACCCACCTATATGTATAGTATCATCGGGAACGCAAATTCTGACTACGCAGGACGAAGTCGCGGGCATTGGCTAGTAGGTACATATTTTCTTTTTACTATGTGCTTTACCTGCTGACTACGTACGTACCTACGTCTAGTATCAACAATCGTGTTATTTTAAGATAATGCTCCATTCAAACTTAATCGACGCAATCACCTGTAATAAAGCGATAGCCACTTTCACGGAAAATCGACTATTTTCTAGCCCAGTTCCGCAGCTTTCTCGGACCTTTCATGGGATTCCATTCTCAACGGAGCCGATCGGCCGTGGCGTCGGATCTCGGCCGATAAAGTTTGATCCAATTGGAAATATGGGCCGAAACGGATTCACAATAATTGTTATTAGTTTACGGTTTTCTGTCGGCCAAATATATTTTCCCTCGAGATGACCTTGTACGTACAGTCAGCAGCAGAAGTAGATAAGCTGTCCAGGTGTTCAAAATGACCTACACACGCCCTTAACGTCTTCAGAATAAGGTCGTGTGTAGGATATTTTGAACACCTGGACAGCTTATCTACTTCTGCTGCTGACTGTACGTGAGATGTTCATAGAAACTGTTGAATAAGGGTCAGTTTTACTATTACTTGATGTGTTTATACTTAAGTATAGATTCAGCCTGAAGAAAAACTGAATCGTACTTTTTAAACGACAATGTGTAATCACTTATCTTGACCTGTGATTGTTCTGACTTATGCATGTATCTATCTTTTTTTTATATAGAATAATACCTAAAGATTCACACGCCTGCCCCGGCAGAACATATTGTAGCAACACGATTAACTGCTTTTACCATTGTAAACACCTATTGTACTATTGTGTTTTCGTGAATAAAAAAATAATAATCATTCTTTGACGTAAACTCACTCCTGCAGTTTTAGGAAATAATTATATGGCAAAACTAGTAGGTATAATGTATTAAAATAAAAATAATATTTAATAGAAAATTATTTAAATGCATCCTCTTTAACAGTGTTACTGCAACTACCTATTATTTATTATTATTATTTATTATTATAATAAATAATCTGTCTATTTACGTAAAAGGGTTATTTGTCTGTCTCTTTTTTAAATGTCTGTCTGTTTGTTAGAGTTAATCGCCAAAACTACTGAACCGTATCGAATTCAGTTTTCAAAGGTTGATAGAGGACCATTCGGAGCAACATAATATAAGCTATGTTTCATTAAAATCGGATATCGGAAAGAAAAATTAAGTGCCCGCAATTTCATGTACCGCGCAGACAAAGTCCCGGGGCACAACTAGTAAACTAAATAATCCATTTACTTAGTCTAGTTATACATTATCTTATCTACAATGAACTCTGCTACTTGAAAGGGCATTCTAACTTACGCACAATTTAAGCAAAAGTGACCTCAAACACGTCCGTCACATCTTTGCCCGCTTCGAAAGCGGCGCCGGCGCACGCGCTGCCATACTTTTGCACAACCTCGTTTATGCAAATTAACCCTCTTTGAAATGACTATGGTGTTAAATGCGAACCCTATTTACACTAATAATAAGTCTGAGATATCACGTGACCACATGATTGTACATATGTATGTTTACTCGAGGTCGGAATGTCACTAAATTTGGGGGGTAAATGATAACACGAATCAATATATAGGCTACTTTTTATCCGGAAAAAACGCATGGATTCCGCAAGCTAAGTCGCGGGTCGAAGCTAGTTTTTAAGAAGAGAAAACAACTCTAATATTAGTCCGTCGGAATTGGGACACAATAGGCATAATTTGAGATTCATTTTCGGAGTCACCTCGTGTTTTAGCAAAAATTTTGCTATACAAATTACATAAGAGAAATAGATACTTAATAGGATTTCTTTACGAAATCCACATTGACCTCTCTTCGTCCAAGTTTCGAACGGATTTCTAAAATACGTTTCATATGATGTGGTGTGAGTAATTTGATCTGAACTTTCACCTCAATTACGATGTCACAAAACTCGCAAAGTAATCACACTGACAATGTAAATCATGTTTGTTTACTTTCCACTTGCAGCCTCCGAGACCGATTGGACCGGGGCAGATTAACGCGGCGTAATTTGAGGAGGATTTTGTTAAAAAAAAAGCCGTGGTGGCCTAGTGGTTCGACCTACCGCCTCTCATGCAGAGGGTCGGGGGTTTGATTCCGGCTCGCACCTCTTAGTTTTCTTATGTGCGAAATTAAATTTGAATTAACCACTGAGCTTTTCGGTGAAGGAAAACATCGTGAGGAAACCTGCACGCATCTGCGAAGTAATTCAAATATGTCTGTGAAGTCCCCAATCCGCACTGGGTCCGCTTGGGGACTATAGCCCAAACCCTCTCGTGATGAGAGGAGGCCTGTACCCAGCAGTGGGACGCAAATAGGCTGTAGTAGTAGTAGTAATTTTGAGGCTGCGTCGGAAATCCTAACAATACTCGACCCGATAGCCGAATTTCAAAGGCAATTACCCGTCTAACAACAGTATACGAATAAAACGATAACTAGCTACAAAAAGTCAATGCATCGGCCAGAAATTATCTAACTGTTCGATACTACAGTAGTGTCCGAAACGAGATCGGAAATACTTGGACTTTCTAAGGCGGATTTCACGGGCAGAAGCATTGTTTAAAACGAATGCCTAATAGAAAACATCTGGGTTGCGTTGACAGCTGCAAAACATACAAAGCGACATCAACAGGTTATGGCGGCGTTTAGGTTTGTCTTTGTGTGCACATAATCCTAATCGTTTTTTGAGTAAATGAGTAGGTTTTCAAAGATAGACTCGCTTGCTGTCATTGAGTGAAATAAATCATAGGGTTTTCTAATGAAAATCAAGTTTTTTATTTAGTAAGTATATAAAAACATGTATAAACAAGACTGAGAATAAAAACCCTTTAACACAATAGACATATAAAATGTACTTAAATATAATGAAAATTCCATCAGTGTTTATTTGTACTTGAAAGCAAATTGCTTTGTTCAAGCGAGTGATGTTTGTTTAAACTAAATGGCATAAACGACAAAGAGGATCTACGCAACTATTTTTTCTCACACAGTTTGTCTGGGAAATACGTATTGTGGGTAGTTGTGAGAAAAGTCTGCGTGAATGCGATTGCAAAAAAGTTGGTCATACGAGTCGTCTTACCAGGTCGCTCTAAGTACCTAAAGGGAACTTCCCCACCCATGGTAATTGAAAGCCTATTTCCTAACGTAGTAAAAAATAGTAAATTACCTATTTATTATTATTATTATTGGGGGTTTTGTAGGACAATATGTGTGTCACCTCGACCATGGCTGATCTATTGTGACGGCCCTCTTGAGTTTTGAAATCTCACCTGAAATGCCGGTTGAGTCCAGGAATTTCCAGATTCTTTGGGCGGTGATATTTTGTCGTATCTCTTTCGGGTGTATACTTACTATGCCTCCCTAGGTAGATACTACGTATACAATAAATTACCTATATACCTACTTCTAATAACTAAAAACACAGTGAAACCATTGAAAAAGTCAGGTATAGCTAGAATGACAACATTCATACAAATCAGCGTACGCCCGAAATACGTCTTAAATGCGATAATAGATGTCTCTGACTGGCGCCTGGATATTTCTCACATACAGAGCTTTTCCGATGTTCGTCGCAACGTAAGGAGATTGACTGCCTGTTTAATTACGTTGTCTCTGGTGAAACATAAATTCGTAAACAATTTATGAAAAAAGAAATGAAGTCACTAAAATAACTTGGTACGTAGTGATCTTCTACTATCTAAAGTCCCGCGCCTTCACATTTCAAAACGCTTCAATGTATTTTAAAAGAACCACAACACTCTCAACACATGTGTGCGTGCTGAGACAGCCATCAACTATGCGTTGAGAGTGTTGGTGGGGCTTTTTGAATAATAATGAAAAAATTGAAGCGTTTTGAAATGTGAAGGCGCGGGACTTTAGATAGTAGAAGATCTCTACCCTATCGACATTCTTGGTCCACTATCTTTTCACCCTAACCCTATCGAATACGAGTCATCGTGTTCTCAAGGAGCAGCGATTGTTATCGATACCAGCGATAGCCCTCGCATTGACATGCTTGAATCGGTTACAGTTGGAGGCATCCGCATTGGTCGATAATTACACAGAAGTTGCCGCGAGGGTAGGAAGTGAAGCGTGCGCTAACTGTCAGCGGATACAAATCAACGACCTAGACCTACGCAGCAGGTAAATCACTTAGGCCTAATTGCATCAACGGGATGTTCTAGAGCGTTTACCTAAGGTCATAATACAGTACCTACATAACTCTAACAAACTTATAACTGGTTAAGTAGAGGTTTACCTAAGTAGATTGTTGCAAGTGAATCTTAAAGATAGAATTGTGCTTTTTGTATGCAATTCAGTAAATCAAAATGTAAACATTTTAGTGTGTAGTTAAAGTTAAATTCTTTAACTGGACGCTAGGCAGCTCAAACATTGCCTAAGTACCTACGTAAAAATAAGGAATACATTTCCCTGTTTATTTTATTGACAATCAAACGTGTTATCAATTTTTAAGATCATAATCGTTCGACAATAAATAGCTGTAAAATATTACTAAGATATTGCCCAGGTTTGCCAAAGTTTGGGCAACTAAGCAAAGTTTTCACGTTTCACGAATTTCACGATAGATACTCTTAAATGATACAGATTGAAGAAGATACCTGGTCTACGATAAGACGTGGAGATCTCACCAATGATTAAACAGTTCAGAAACATTGGGTCACTAATTTAGGCCACAAACATGAGATTATAACTCTATTAACACTCATATGGGTTTCTATAGTAACCGCGCCATGAATCAGCATGGAGAAATCGTTAATCTGCGATCATTAAGCTTAACAATGCAACAATTAATTAAGAATACGCGCACAGGGGACGGAAGTGTGTCAAAAACGCCTTAATAGCTACTAATTAAGACGAGCCTTACATTATGCCGATGTGAAAAAAAAACATTGTTTACCAACGTTTATTAATGTTGCAGCTTCTACGAGCTGAACACAGACTCAACATACACAATAGATTCATACGTACATAACATACAGGGATATTGCTGGCAATCGAGGGAAAAAACGAAAGTATCAATAAAACAAAACAATAAATTGATTTTCTCAAAAATGGCGGGGAAACTCGTCATTGTCTGCTTTCTATCAGACCGCAAAGTGCGTCATTGACGATCAGTCAAAAATAAAAAAAAAAAAACTCAACTGCATGCCCCGGAAATTTGTATGACTTTACTTCCGCGGCATGTATAAGCGCTGGGAATGTTGTATGAAATTTCATTATCGTACAGGTACTTTTTTTTAAACTGATAAATACGCGAAGGAATTCCCAAACAGCCAAGTCTGCATGTTCTGTATCTGTCAATTGACGCGAAACCAAACGTTTTTATCCGTGTCTGAAACAGCGCAATGTATTTCAAAACGGAATTTAAAAAAAGAACGATCCATAAAGAGCGGGAGTTCTTGTCTTGTATCAGACAGATTTGTTTAGCTAAATTTCATGAAAATAGTGTACTAGTTTGGTTTAAAAATTAATAAAAGGTCTTAATTTTTATAAAAAACGAGAAATCTACATGCGAGTTTTTAACTTGCCGTGTTAGTGTGTCTGTTAAAGTCAAATATCGGTGAATACGAAATAAGACTGGCGTTCCATTGGATTTGTTGTAAGTACTTGACTACCTTTGCGTGCGTGTCAATGCTGTATTATGAATACCTAATATCAAGGTTTTTTTTAATTTTTGAGAAAAGCACTATATAAGCCTCGGCACGTGAAAGGCTTTGCAGGCTTCGTACATATTAAAGGGCCTCGGCGAAGCCTCGGCCCTTTAAACCAGTACTCAGCCTGCAAAGACCTACTTTCCCGGCCACGGCAATAATGTACTATTATTGCTTTATTTTATTGACACTTTCGTTTAGACATGCACGTCTCGTCTCGTTGCTGTTTTCACGCGTCGTTGATAAGATTTCCAGCGCAATGCGAGTGCATCGATGCAGCCGAGTCGGATCTACTGCAACTAGAGCGTGGAGACGGTTTCTCGAATGACGCATCCTACGCTAGTTGACTAGTTAAAGTTAAAGCCTCGTCAGGAGGCTCGATTCTCCATATAAACGTAGTTATGTTATCTTTCGCTAACTGCTTTGATACCCAATCAAACTAAGCTAAAGCAATCTGATGATTGCCACCGAATTCTACAAATATAAATGTTGTTTGAAATACGTATTGTATACGTGTTGTCCTATATATTCGAAAATGAAGAAACTTTGGCTTTTTCAATGCAAACCATTAATTTGATTTTCATTGCATTTTATTTTACCTAGACTTGTCCTAACGCTGCTTACTCGCGAATCTTATATAAGTTAGGGGTACACATGTTGTATGTTGATAAACACCATAAACACTCAGAAACAGCAAATCTCTTCAATATTTTCTTTTGATATTGTAATCCTGAATAACTTCTCTCGAAATTGAAAACTCGAGTAGCTCAAAGTAGTTATAAGCCAGTCACTCTATAGCTTAATGTCTGAGCTAATTAATTTAAGGGAGCGCTCGATAATAATTCACCCCAAAGTTTGCTATAGGTACTTACAGGAAATAAGCTGCATTTACTATTATATTTACAATTTTTACTAACGCGAGATCCGTCATTAAAGTACAGGAAGAACTATTTATAAGGCGCGCGCGATTATCAGAGACACAATAAACTTCCGCCCTCTCGGCGACATCGACGCGACTTTTTCACTCTGCCAATTAAAACTACTTACTTCTGCGAATAGAAATGCATTATTCAATGATTCCTAGAAAGTTACAGTCTATGCTAATGTATCAATCATTGCACACAAGCTTATGGGATAAAATTACTTCTCATGTCTCATATGTAACTGTAAATTAGCACGATGACATTGATTAGTGTACAAACAGTAACAGAAGTGCCTTTAACATCAAATATCAGAATCAATATATGTACCTAGTATCTTATATTAATTGCAGTTTCAGTGTAGTTTTTACAACGCTTTTATTAGGTCGTCGTCTAACTAACACACAAACTATATGCAAACAAATAACACTTGCAAGCTACATTCCACCCACATATACTTAACTCAAAGATTTAAACTACTTAAAGATGAGAACTAGATCTGCTAAAACTTTATAAAATAAAGCTACATTTTCGGCGAGTAACATAGGACACTTTATGTCAAAAGGGAGTTGAACTTGAGATAATTTAATGTATTGAAAAAAAAATGTTTATTAAGAAGAAGAAGAACATGACTACACGTCAGTCCGCAAATTGTGCACTAGTGCAACAATGCGCGAGATCGCGACAAAAACCGCTCGCGCGGCCCGGTGTCATTCACCCGAGGAAATCGCTATTTACAATCGATTAGAATCGACAGAAGACTAAATCGATGTTTTATCCGACGTTTTGTCATTTGCAATTTGCCACCGCGTCCGGGAGGAAGATGAATCGCGAGCGAGAAAATGACTGCGCACGCGGCGCTTAGCGACAGCATGCTGATTTACCTAGTTTTCTGTTCCGCTTCTATAATCGTATTAATTGACGCAGTTCAAATTTAGGTTATGGTGTTTAGTTAGATTATGGTTCGACTAAAATGTTTTAGTGTGTCTACAAGCAAATCTAATTAATAACTATGCATTATTTACATGCAAGACGTACGTAAGGAAACCAGTGCTTGAACCTACCTATGAAATAAATAAACCAAAATAATTAAATAGTCTGTATTAATTTAGCCCCAAGTTAACGTTTTGCCCCATTTACATTCGTTTTGTCTTGGCACCCTTTATTTTAACGGTATAATTTCTATTTCAGACGTATTGTGGTCGACGGCTGATCTCTCTTAAATACCCATTCTGGATATTTACAAGCAATTCATAAAGTCTATGACGGCGAAATGTAGAGTCCAAAACTGTTTTGATCACAATTCACAATCGACAGGACCGTGGCGTTAGCCCAACAGTTAAATAACTTGATGACTTCTTAATGGCGTGAGCAACGGACTCCTTGGGAAAGTTGTCGAGCAGGAACATTAAAGAAATAAAGTAATCATAAGAAATAGGTACGATACTTTGAACTAAGTAAATAATACGGAAGTAGTTTCAAATACTTAATTGAGTGTAGTTCAATCTTAACTTTTTTATATGGTTTTTTACGCAAATTTCCCACACTAAATTAAACCCTTTCAATTACAAACATGGGCCATGTTACATGGCACAGTTTTCACAACAACTGATGTGCTGAAATGTAAGACAAAAGGCTAGGCCATAATAATACATATAACTCACCGCTTGGGCACGCTGAGTCGCCGCTGCCGGAACAGGTGGTCCATTGTTGTTCTTTGTTCCTCGGGCTGGCTCCCACAAGAAATTACCAACTTTCACTTGATCTCAAACTGCATTTACGATTATCAAGTCACAGTCAACAGTATTGACACACGAAACACTTATCGTTCAATATCTGGAAGCGAAGAAAGGGAGTTTCTTCAAGTTGCGTGTATATAATTAAATAAATTGCATAATTGGTTATTGTGGGCGGAAAAGACCGCGAACTTCTTTAGTGTACTTAAGCAATTAAGCCAAAATTACTATGTTTGAGTTTATTCTTTTCGGTTGATACTAACACAGATTTTAAAGTGACATAATATCATCCACGAATGTTTTGGCAAGATTACATGTGGAGAAAGTGAAGGTGGGCAGTGATCTCCACTGACCGTAGCCATCTTTGCATTCATGTGTCATTATGTAGCGGATCATAGAATTATTCTCTATAATGCAAAATGAATTCGCACATTCTTGGAGGTAATCTTTTTGCTACCTTAAGCCAATGCGTATAAAAAGTGGTATCTACCACATATAGAAGTGAAATGCTCCGGCCACTTGTAACTTACTTATTGTACTTTTTGTCTGTCATCAAAAGAAGTGAGTTTATTGCGAGGACATTAAACCCACAGGATTACTTGAGCATGGCGTGCAATGGCTTTAAATGTGCGCATTTTATTTTTATTGCTTTATCATTAAGTAGACCCTTGACGTTTATATTATACTTAATTTAGTTTATATTTGTTAAAAAAAAAACATCGTAGTCTAAAATGACGATTACACTGTTCTATAAAAAAGCAGCGTGGTGGTACTTGAAAGCAAATGTCAACAACGACGACGATGCACGTAAATAACATCAATAAAGAAAATGAAATTGTGTAACGAAATGAGCGCCCCAGTTAAACGGGTGAGCTCTATTTAAGCTAAGCAGATATTAGAAAGACTATATGTACCTACTTCCTTATCTACAAATATGCATGTATATGTTAAAATTTATAATGTAACCACATCCATAGCAAAGTGCTATTCCTAAACCTACATAGGTACTTATGCTTTCTTGAGTCGCTTGGCGACATTCAATCTGTAAGTTCATTTAGGTTTATTCATGTATGGCAAGTACACATACGTCTTCGTACATATTATTTATTCTGGCTAACTCGGTATGTGAGTTGGTAAGCGGATTACCTATCATATTATGGCCGATTGGCCGCGACATCTCTGTTTATAAGACATGGCTTTTAGTTAAGATATTTGGAGCTTACAGCTCACATCCGTAGATTATCTACTTAAGAGGGTTTATTCGGAAAGTTGGCAACGTCGCATATAGCTGTCAAATGTTTCGCTGTTTTTATTAATTTCTCAATATTGTTGAATTAAAAAAGCCGTGGTGGCCTAGTGGTTTGACCTACCGCCTCTCATGCAGAGGGTCGCGGGTTCAAATCCGGCTCGCACCTTTGAAATTATTTATGTGCGAAATTCAATTTGAATTTACCACTGAGCTTTTCGGTGAAGGAAAACATCGTGAGGAAACCTGCACGCATCTGCGAAGTAGTTCAAAGATGTGTGTGAAGTCCCCAATCCGCACTGGGCCCGCGTGGGGGACTATAGCCCAACCCTCTCGTGATGAGAGGAGGCCTGTGCCCAGCAGTGGGCCGTAAATAGGCTGTTGTAGTAGTAGTAGTAGTAGTAGTTGAATTAAAAATGAAGATATCATTCTATGGTTGAATAAAGCGTCTCGTTTTATATTCGTTGGTTAGGCATTCAAATGACAAGATTACATTAAAATGCATGGAAAATGCGATGGAAAGTTTTCAAAAGATATTACCTCCATAGTACTAAAAACTTCGTGATCCTATGATAACTGTTTCAATCCATACTTAATGTTTTATTCAAACATAGAGCGATAATTCATGTTTTCATTCAGTAATATTCAAAAATTAATGAAAACAGCAAAAAAAATACAGCTATTTGCGACGTTGAACTTTCGGAGTAAACCCTCTTAAAAATCATTCATAAATCATAGGTACTAGTGACTTGACCTCACATACACCCTTGTGCCCAGGGGCATCAAAATCTGACCATGAGAAAAACAATACTTTAGATTGCTTATTATTTGCCACCAACCGCAAATAATAATTTGGTAATAGTAAATTTGTATTGTTAAGATTATCAAGAATTTCATTTTTAATAATTTCATTTAATGTAATTTTCTGAATTATGCTGAATTACGTGCGCCTAAATTTATTTCCCGCCCACAAATAATATAAGTTAAATTTTGAATACGTATTTAAAATTTGAAAAAAAAAACACCATTAGATACTTTAATCCATTAATACTTAAATCATAAAAGACCTTTACCGGGAAAAAAAAATCCAGGGTATCACTTGTTTAACAATTTTGCACGCTTCGTGAGCGACTTTCTACCGCGTGCGTGAGGCGACGGAGAACGCGCGAGCGAGCGGCCGACCACGCTGCCATGTAACCCGACACTGACGGACTACCACGGAACACTGGCAACACCGAACCGGGGCGGGAAAACGACAAAAAAAATCTGAACTGAAACAGACAAGAGAATGTTTCATAACGCGGCGTATCGACCCCGAGTCTTCTGCTTATACGTACTTTCTTTTTGAAGCCGCTCTATTGTGGTTTTTTTTTTCCTTTTCGTAAGCATCGCCAGCGGTCACATTATTCCTTATAGTCGCGATGTGCCCTAGATAGAACACTTTTTTTTATAATTTATTACATCGCTTTTGTAGCTTAATTTGTAAATGACTTTGCAGTAATTTATAGAGTTAAAAAGAGAATCCACCATTTAGTTTCTATGGACAGTCAGTAATTAAATTCTCTTACATACTAGTATTTGCAATAATTAAATGAAAGGTAACCAAAGGAAAGGTAAAAAAGGTAACCAAATTTACTAAATCGATTTTTGAAAACAAAAACGGACTGCATATTTTTTTTTTTGATATACCTACTTATCCAATGTCACCCTCACAATCAAAATGAATCTAACGACACCTCACAAGCTAAAATCCATCGAGCCGTTTAGGATACAGAGCATGCCAAAGAATAATACATACACATACACTCGAAAAACATAACCCTCCTTCTGGCGCAATCGGGTAAAAAGTGCGTTTACAGTGTAGAGACTAAATACTTTCACACCGAGTGACAGCTGTATACCGAAAAAGTTGAAAAGAACAAAAAACTTGGTGTTAAAATATTAATATATGTTATAATGCCTATTAATATTAAAGTATTAAAATACCTGTGTTCTTTTCCCTCTTGCATGACGGAAAATCAATAAATTCGTTTATTCTTTTACTTTGTATTATACTCATACGAATATATAATCCAAGGGTAATATAAATAACCTACTATTTCACTTCATCTGTATGCAAAACACAGTTGGCGCTGACACTTGATAAAATATGTAAGTAAATCTTGATAAAATAGCCCACTGAATTCTAATACGGTAACCATTAGATTAAAATTCAATGGGCAAGTACGTCAAGATGGTGTTTACAAGGGAGGACCGGGAAGGTAAACCATAATAAGAGCATTGTACTTTTACAATAACACTTGGTTTACTATAAGAGAAATTCACATAACTATTGGAAATATATGTCGGCGCAAAAATGTGTCAATTAATACAGTGCGCTTGCGTGCAGCGCGCGCGCACGCGACGCGTAACTGTTACTTGTTACTGATCTATAGGCACACGAGCACTGCCATGGCCACTCCTCGGTGACTATTTCATCTCATTTATCTGATTCAGTTATTATTCCACTCAAAATAGGCGCAATCATGATTTCGAGTTGCGGAAAACCAGCCCGCGCAAACCTTATAAGTACCTGATACAGAAGTGTATTTATCTAAAACATCGATTTTTGAAAAATAATTAAAAAAACAACCGCATACAAACTTTTGATACTTATACATAATACAGTGTCACTGTCACAATCAAGACGAATCTCAACACACTACAAAACGTGACAAAAAATATACATACAATACATGCCTACATACACTCCATTGACCTATAATAAGTAATAACATATGGACGAACAGTGCCTAACAGAATATTTCGGAATATATGGAGCAAACTGACATTAGAAAATACGTTCCAATGTGCTAATCGCCTCTTTATAACGTAGGCCAAATGGGTGCCCGAGCCGTTCGGGCACCCGTTTTGACGAGGCCATTTTTCTCCGGCTGATTGTGAGTCTTTACTTATAATAGACCAATGATACACTCGAAAAACATTACCCTCCTCCTGGCACACTCGGTAAAAAAAGGTAGGTATTAGAGATGGGCCGACTACGGATTTTGCCGACTGGCCAGTCGGCCGACTAATCGGTTTTCAATTTGCCGATTAATCGGCCAACTAGTCGGCAATGCCGATCGTAGGATTTTTCTAACTTCCTGATCGAGCAGAGACTAAATTTTCTACACTAAATTTGGCTTTGCTGGAAAAATATAAAATAAAAATAATAATATACATTATAAACCAATTTTCTACTTCTACCTATCTACGGCGGTATGTGAAGGTAACAGATTTTTGATTTCAGTTCCTACATGTTAATTACATATTTCATAAAAATATTAAATTTCATAGATAAAATAAATTGTTTAATTTCTATTTCCTATAGGCAATAAAGTGCCGAATATTCGGCATTTTTTGCCGACTAGTCGCCGACTAATCACCGACTAAAAATGATGCCGAATAGTCGGCTTTCCCGACTAATCGTCGACTAGTCGGCCCATCTCTAGTAGGTATGGATAGATTGTGTGATATGCTTAAAAGGGTGTGAACTCTGAGATGACGGCTAATTGAGGGATTTTTTTATGTTGATGGTATAGGCAAACGAGCGCACATCCCACCTGATGGTAAGTTGGTCACTGCGGCCCATGGACACCGAAATCCTTTTATCCCCCATTAAGAAACCATAACCTACCCTGAGGCCTAAGATGGAATGCCTCTATGACAGAAACTTAACCCCATACCGGAACACAACAGTGCGAGCACTCCCATTTGGCGGCAGGTAAGCGGGGAAATGGAAAAAATGACGTTTATGATAAATTATGAAGAACTATCCCCGGACACCAATAACCAAGCTCTTTTCTACTCCATCGACTAGGACCAACCTCGGATTGCAATCGCCATCGGTACGAATTTGCAATGAATATAACCTTATCTTGAGCAGGAGCCAAAGCATTGACATATTTCATCACAACCTCAACCATTTCAAAACTGAAATTCTGCGACAGTTAATTTAATTTAATTTATAAAACTAATTAATTTTTATTTTTACTAAATTCAAAAGCATTTTTCTTAACTTAATGTAGCTCATGTCATACACTGTCATTGTTATGTACTCCGTAGATAATTGTCGTATATATCAGAATTGTCTTTGTTTTCATGTTGTTTACTACTACTAAAGTGTTATGTATACGATGTGGCTGTACTTTTAAATAAATAAATAAATAAATAAACATTATAAAGAAGTACTTAGCGAAGCGGTGAAGCCTTAGCCTTTGTGTCTTACATACTAGTACGACACCTACCGCCTCTCATGCAGAGGGTTTATCGGAAAATCTTAGTATGCTTATGTGCAACATTGAATTTTTTACTACTGAGCCACAGCCACTCTATATACTACATGCGAATGAGCTCTCCGGTGAAGGAAAACAGGGTATGAGGCTCCGCGTGTGGATTATAGCCCAGACTCTCTCGTGATGAGAGTATCCCAGAAGTGGGAACTGTGGGAATAATAAGTAGCGTGTTGTGGTTGGTTGTGTTAGGTATATTATCTAGTTTATCCAAGGATTTTTACCTACCCGGAACATCAATAACATATTGCACCGGGTCCTCATTCCGGACGCAAAAGGGATTTCATAGGGAATCTATAGGGTAACGTCAAACAAAACGTCACAGCGCTCAAATTGAACTTTAAATCTAGCTATCACGTTTTGACGTTACCTATAAATTCCCTATGAAATCCATTTTGCGCCCCGTATGAGGCCCTGGGCAATCGTAAATTAACGGTAACCAAATCAAGTAGGTTATAATCACTATGATTCTCTGCAGTTTGATAGGTAATCGCTGAGAACATGCCTGTTATTTTGTTATTATTTGGTCGTTAAAGATTTGCCTAGAGCTCATCTAGACAACGTGTTAGACGGTCGGTAGTTATAAATTGTTTATGAAAAACCATATGAACAATTTTACATACATACATATCGTCACGCCTATGTTCCCTTGCGGGGTAGGCAGCTTCGAGCGTTAGTGACCTTCAAGGAAGGAAATGGAAGGAAAAGGAATAATACAGACGGGGTGTGAGGGCGGTGGACAGGAAGTAGGTAGGTGAGGATACTATTATCTCGGAAGGAAGAGTATGAGACAACAGCAGCTCAGGAAGCTGGGTTCGCGTACCCGTGTAGGTGTCGGCCTTTCGGCTTAAATAATACATAATATGATCCGACAAACGCTATACTATATTATGATACCCGAGTTCAATGTCTAAGGATTAAATAATGCATATGTGATAGGAATTAGAGAGACCTACGTCGAGAGGTCAATAAAGCTTCCACAAGCTTATCCAACAGGTGAGGTCCGTGCTGCCAACGTGAATAGGATCGAGAGCCACTCATCGTGGTAAATCCTCTCTTATGTGATCCAATTCCTTGTCATCACGGATTCTCCTTGCTCATCTCCAACTGCGGGACCAGTAGGTCCCTGGAGGGTCCTCCACCTTCCCCATAGACCTTCCCATTCCACCGTCATTAACGTTACTCTTACTTAACCTCGCAACGTATTTCTCTCGTATAGAAAACATAAGCACTCACCGGGGGAGTCTTCTAATTACCTCTTTCTAGCCTCTCATACACTCATACCCTGAAAACAGTCTCGTTTACTTCGCTTAGTAAGTATCGACTTCTAAGACACGTTCCCTCCGTGCCTGTCAAGAATCATAGCGTTTTCCCGCCCAAGTTCTGTCATTCGTAATACCAGTACAAAATATCGTTAAGTCTCGTTTACACTCACCTCGATATAGAAATCGCTATAATTAGCGACACTCCGGAGGGCGAGCACTAAGAACAAGGGCAGCAAGCAGACGAGTGCACTCTGCGATCTTTTACCTCGCTTTTATCGCAGCGGCTCGTCTCTCGCTTCCAGGTGTATAAGTCTCTCCATCTTCTTTGATAGATCTGGTCCCAGTTGTCTCTTCACAAGTGGGTAGATTATCACTCTCAATCTCTTCAACATCTATTGGAGCCACCGAGTTACTGGCTTCACTGTCCATGTTCTCTTCATCAACTGTGACTCTTCTGTTCTCTTCTTATCAAAGTATATTTCGATTTCCCGGCTCTGTTATGTGATCGGTTTTGTGGAGATCGGACACATGGATCTTTAGACAGCCGAATCGTGTAAGCTCTCATCAACTAAATCTATCTTGGAATTTCTCCCCAAGGTAGTCTCGCTCTTCAAGTAGCAACGGGTTAAAGTATCTAATTGATACAGTGACCACACTGTCTCCAACCTGACATTGGGCTACTCATTGATGTCCATTAGAATCAAACTCTTTAATAAGTTTGATGTTTCTACCGACCGTCCAAGTGGCTGGGTTCCTCTATTCGACCTCGATTTGGACGGGATCTCCAATGGATCGCGCTTGTGTGACTACCTAACAGCAATTTGGGTGAAGGTTGGTACCAATCTCTTAGACTCGTTGGTTATTGATTGACAAACATGTTCTTAAAATGTTCTAACATGTTCTGGCCTTGTTTCCAACATTCAAGTAGATTCTTCTCTGTTGAACTATTTATTTGGTCTGTGTTGCAATCATCTGACATCTCTAGGTTTGAACATAAATATAAGTCCGAAGCTCTGAGAACTAGTTCAACCTCAGTTCTTTCCTATTCGAGTCACTGGTCTAAGGTTCTTTACGTACAGTGTTGTACTACAACCACGAACCTCTCGTATAAACCTCGCCACGGAGCAAGTTGCGCTATGAACTTCCATGTTATCTTATTTCTGATGCAGTATTCGTCATTGAGCACTTCAGCACTCAGCTTTACTTCAGCATATAGTGCGTTATCTGAGATGACTGTTGCCGTTGCCTGTTGCCGACATGCGATTTGATATGAATCTTCTTAAAGCAATTTATACATTCGTCAGCAGTCAAATTCTGAACTGCCTCTAGGCTAGGTGTATTGCTCTCACCGCTAAACACGTGAAAAGAAATCCACGTCTTTTGATGCTCGTTATCTGTATCTCCATATAATGGACAGTCCGTATGTGTAAACGGTGTGCTGTAGTTTCCTCTCTCTCTCTCTCTTGGTAAAGCTCCTCTTAGTACTCTCTCTATTATGGACCGAGCCGTAGGTATCCAGTATTGTTGACGAATGTGTACATCTTTTATGACATTTCTCGTGAAACCAGTCTCTGGGCAAGAGAATAATGTGTGACATGTTATATGATCAGTCAGTCTGCTTCATTCAATCTCTACTTCTCAGTAGGCCGTCTACGTCTGTGAATAATTCCAAGTTGCGAGCGAGGTTCATCTCATTACCTCTGATCTACTCTGGAGAGTAAGTCTCTTGCAAGTTCCTTATAATTTGGACTTGGGAATTCATATGACTTTACTTTGGCGCTGTTACTGTATTGATGTAAGGCTCAGGAGCCAAGGTATGTAACATAATCTGGAGACTGTGTCTCCAGACCCTCCGCCTATAAGGCGGCAAACAACTGGCCTTAGTGGTTTCTCTGGTGGATATCTGCAGGCCACGTCTTCTATCCCTGGACAGGAAGTTGGGGCCATCTATTCATAATTGTTTCTTCTGAGGCCATCTTGCGGCTGTATCTGCTGGATTCTCTCTTGAGTTACGCTTCCACTACAGTATTCTGCCTGTTCTCCTTTATTTGATTCGCTACAAAAGGTAGTAGTTACTTATCTGGATAATCTAGCTAAGTACGATTAAACTGTCTGTCCCTATGGACAGAGTACCTATGTACTGCTTGGCTCTTGATAGTTTCAGATGGTATTTCAAGTAGGACAACAGACAATAGTTACCAATAACACAGCCTTGCTATGGGGTTGTAAGAATCTTCCTTTTATTCGCATATACCTGAGTTTTCGTACACATTTCGTTTCTTTCAAATAGGACAAGTCTACTCTTTGCCCTCAAAAGAGCAGTCTTTACATCGTGATAATTGCTGATTCGCAGGTATACAACCGCTGTGTGTGAGTCTTTTGAGGCATCGGTGAAACAATGCAGTTCATATTCTACTGTCCCCTTCAGGCTCCTTTCTACATATTGTGGAACTTCTCTGATTCTGGTTTGCTGAAGTTGGTTATAATAGTCTCATATTTCTTGATCAACTCTTCAAATATGATTGCTTCTCACTTGTAGCTCTTTCCTACAATTTCCATAGAAACAGCTGAACCTGTAGAATGATCGGAGACACAATACCGCAGTGTCTTTAGATCTCCTTTTTTTTTAACTCTCGATAATCATTAGTAAACAAAGCTTCTTTCGTATTTATTGTCAGTACATCTTCACTGATATCCCATAGGATTTTTATTGTTCTGGTATGTCTCACATAAACAAGTTCTTTGATGACCAGACTCATCAACTCAGATTCATGGATAGTTCTTCAAATGTATCTGTATAATCTGAAGTTTAGAAGTAACGCAGTCATTAAGACTCTTCTGCTCTCTTTTTCTGCTGAAGCATCTCAAACCATGCGTCTACCTCTTCAATGATGGTAACATCTCATTGCTCCATTAGATCATCACCATGGTCTTGTATGGTGAACTAGTCAATTCACTGCTCTTTCGTAGCATAGACTAACTAATTAGTTGGAATGTCAAGAAGGTGCGTCTAAGTTAATTTTACAAGGTATCATCCATTATGGTAATCTACGGTCTCATTAAAACATTGGACTGCCTCTTCTTCTCTATTGGCTTTTACAGAATCTGTTGTAACAACGTTTCCAAGACTATACAATGTTTTCAGGAAAGCACAAGCACATATGGCTGTTCTGGTGGCAAGTCACTCCTACTGTCAATGTATTCATATTAATTGCCTTTGTCTACATTGCCTGATACACACAATCCATCCAAAGTCAGTATCTACTAAAGCCTTTTGGTCAATCTTAACTATAATAAAGAAGAACTAGTAGTCACTTCCAATGACAATATCTTCTCATATCTACCTTTGTAGATTCATCATCTGCCTATAAATCAACCAAACTCTTTGGGAAGTAGAACTTGGTAGCCCATTCATAATACAGGGTATAAAATTGACATGTTGCTTCCTTACTCACTAAACCTCTTCCAATCCTTATTGTGATGTTCAAGCATGGGCTTGGTGTCTCAGGAGAATAATTTGAGACCCAAAAGTATAGATATAAATTATAGGTGTCAATCCAAGGGGTTCTTGACAAGTCCGCTTCTAAAAGTAGTTTCTTTTGGCTGAAAATGCCAATGCTCTTTAATGCCAAAATCCATGGTTGTCTTGTCTGTTAACTAGATCTAAATTCTCATGGAACTCTTTTTCTGGTGCATGAGCACACTTCGGGACTTTATTCAGCGTTTCACAGTGAGAATCAAGTTCCTTTATTCTGTTTCAATACTTGGCCTTCATGGTGTCCTTTTCTTTGGTGACACTTAAACCGTCAAGGATTTCCTTGGCTGTTCCTTCCCTTGGTATACAGGAAGGGCTCGAACCTGTCCCTCAAGAACTGTTCCACAGTAGCGGCACCGTGTATTGATGCCCTCTCTCTGTAAACGAAATGGTCGCTTGAAATACACGGTACTGTAAGCGCCTGTAATTCGCCTATGTATTTATTGCACTATAATGTTCCATATGAAATGTATATCGCGTATTTCGCTTCACGAAAAATTATGGTTTCCTTAAGGCTTACATAAGGTAAGGAAATGCGATTATGCCATTTCATGGTTCATGTTTGCGTTGGCGTTCCTTCACAACTACAGTAATTATTAATTCAATGTATCACCGAAATACTCACAATCGATTTCACTGTATGCACTGATTTGAAACACTTCACGAATTAACACAGTACCTTTACTCTGCACTTCACTTTCACACAACTTACTATTAAGTTGAACTTGAATTACTCGAACTTGAAAAGAAGAAGAACTACTTTGAGATAACTTTGAATAAAATTCATAAACTTCTAAAGCCGGTAAGTGATCATAATAAACAAATAGATTCACAACACGGTCTGTTCTTAATTTCCATATATGTACGTAGTTCAATTATTACTCTTGTTGAAGTCTCGCGCTTATCCAATAGAAAAATTCGATGCATTTGCAAATCTGCAGTGCCAAGATTCTGACCAATAGGAGCGCTTGTTTTTGTTCACTGCATGTAAAACAGAACAGTGAGAACTGTCGTACTAAATGTTGCCAGATGAAACTCGATATGACTCGAATGAAAGTCGCTGTCATGATCCGCTTTCCACTCGATAAATCATTTTTAGTCAAATCAACTGAGTGTCAGTTGAATCGTGATTGAATTAATCGATTTTATAATATCGATTTATTGTTGGGAACCTCAACCAATTTTTACTTGATTTATCTTTTACACCGTACACTTATCGTTATTATCGTACACTGTTCGGCCTACAAGCCAATTACTTGACACTGGCGAAATTGTCTTGCACATAGACAGAAGCTAGTATTTAAAAAGAAGTCAAATCGACTATTTGACAGATTTATTTGACGTTGAATACTCATTCAAATTTGCCACTATAAATAAAACCATTTTATACCATTATAATTTTAACCATTTCTAAATTCGTGTCCATCATTCTAATGAAAATCGGTACTGAATACTTATTTTACCAATTGAAAAAGGAAAGACCCGAGTATTAATAACAGTCGGTACTTACTACGTGGTCTAGTCGTCATCGGGCGACATGCACAACATTTCTTTTATCGCGTCCACAACACAGATGCCACCGCGATCATGTTCTATCGTTCTGTATCGGTGACTAAGAAAATTCTGCCTTGTAAACATCTAATTTCTCACCACTATGCTCAGTGCATCTCACTCGCATGTCGTGTACGAGTGAGACACACGACAGTGTCGTCCGGCCTATCATCGCACAGCCTCATTCATTTCACTTGAAATGACATAACACCTAAATATTGTTACTCACGGAATACTCTGTCTCTGGGTTTAAATATTAGGGTGGCTATACCAAACGAAGCGTACAATCAGATTCAGGTTCAAATGTAATAGCTTGTCTCTCTCTTTGTCCAACGCTATGACGATAGACAAGGACAAGGAAAGGCAAAAGCCAAAACTTGGGCCCATTTTTCAATGGTGAACGAAAACGACCTTACATAATTATCTAAACTTAATTTCCATCGTTTCGAAACTAACACGTCTCGCTCCGGACGTATTCCTACGAGCTATTTCCATTTTGTCATCGCATCGCCGCGGTGAATGAATGAATCGAGTAAATAGAACCATCAGAATAATCGATTAATCGACTTGGTGTCACTCGGATTTGGTTATGGCAACTTTTTTATAACTGTCATTTAACTTTTATGTAAATAATCGCTTTTTATTTGTACATTTCTAAAACATGCCGAAATTTATAAAGTTGGACGTAATTTTCTTAGTATTATGGATTATTACCATAAGGAAGAGAACAATGAACACATATGGACCAGCATACTTCAGTTTCTTCTAGAAAATATGCTTACTTTTGGTTGATAACTTTTACAGCTTGTTCAAGGGAAAAAACTTCTACCAGTTCTTGTTACTGAGACTTAATTTGTACTGCACTAACTTATCAATGAATGAGCACTTGGGCTCTCATGCTAGCTTTAGCATTTCATTACAAAGTTTACTTACATGAAACTTATTATATTTTTTGTCATAACTCTTCAAGTTACTCATTGCCACTAAGGGGGCACTACTGACACTAATGCTCTTGAACACTAACATTTTCATGGTACTTATATAGGCTCTTGGGTTGCAATGCTTTGGTGAGGTTTCTCAAAATATAAATTTAGGATCTGACATTTGTTATGCATACTCACTGAACAGTGAACACTTAAAGATCTGATTCTTTAACTCTGCCTACTACAGGCTTACAGCTACACACATCAGTTGTCTCTACTCTGTATACTCCAAGGTGCTGTGTCTACAGTGATACCCAGGCTCTCGGGTAATGATATCTCAACAAAGACTCTACTATGGTGCCTACCCAGGCTCTTGGGTGCTGATTGCTCAGCGGTCTACTCTCTTAGACAAAGACAAACATGCTGTAACAACCGTGGTGCCTACCCAGGCTCTTGGGCGCTGATTTCTTAGTGGAATCTACTCTCATAGACAAAGACAAACATACTGTAACGGCCGTGGTGCCTACCCAGGCTCTTGGGCGCTGATTACTCACACTCTCAGACAAATGACCAAACATGCTGTAACAACAGCGATGCCTATCCAGGCTCTTGGGACGGATTGCTCAGACTCTCTCAGACAAACAACAAACATGCTGTAACAACCGTGGTGCCTACCCAGGCTCTTGGGACAGATTGCTCACACTTAGTTATCCAACAGGACTCTTTAACAGCTATTTGCTACTACCTCAACTGTACCTAATGCAAGGTTCTTATAATTTCCAAACTTTGTCTTATCCAACACAGGACTCTTCACTTACTAGTACTTCCGGGGTACCTACCTACTACAAGGTTCTTATAATTGCCAGACATTGTCTTATCCAATATAGGACTCTTTAATTGCTAGTAATTCATCGGTACCTATTACAAGGTTCTTATAATTGCCAGACATTGTCTTATCCAATATAGGACTCTTTAATTGCTAGTAATTCATCGGTACCTATTACAAGGTTCTTATAATTGCCAAACATTGTCTTATCCAATACAGGACTCTTTAATTGCTAGTAATTCATCTGCACCTATTACAAGGTTCTTATAATTGCCAAACATTGTCTTATCCAATACAGGACTCTTTAATTGCTAGTAATTCATCTGCACCTATTACAAGGTTCTTATAATTGCCAAACATTGTCTTATCCAACACAGGACTCTTACTAATACTTCCGCGGTACCTATGGCAAGGTTCTCATGTTTGGCAAACACTGGCTCATCCAATACAGGACTTTTAAATTGCTACTCTTTTAGCGGTACCTAATGCAAGGTTCTTATGTTTGGCAAACACTGGCTCATCCAATACAGGACTTTTAAATTGCTACTCTTTTAGCGGTACCTAATGCAAGGTTCTTATGTTTGGCAAACACTGGCTCATCCAATACAGGACTTTTAAATTGCTACTCTTTTAGCGGTACCTAATGCAAGGTTCTTATGTTTGGCAAACACTGGCTCATCCAATACAGGACTTTTAAATTGCTACTCTTTTAGCGGTACCTAATGCAAGGTTCTTATGTTTGGCAAACACTGGCTCATCCAATACAGGACTTTTAAATTGC
This sequence comes from Aethes cnicana, assembly GCA_963971205.1. Lineage (NCBI taxonomy): Eukaryota > Metazoa > Arthropoda > Insecta > Lepidoptera > Tortricidae > Aethes > Aethes cnicana. The sequence goes on from OZ020285.1 coordinate 5,534,985, forward strand.
TACTCTTTTAGCGGTACCTAATGCAAGGTTCTTATGTTTGGCAAACACTGGCTCATCCAATACAGGACTTTTAAATTGCTACTCTTTTAGCGGTACCTAATGCAAGGTTCTTATGTTTGGCAAACACTGGCTCATCCAATACAGGACTTTTAAATTGCTACTCTTTTAGCGGTACCTAATGCAAGGTTCTTATGTTTGGCAAACACTGGCTCATCCAATACAGGACTTTTAAATTGCTACTCTTTTAGCGGTACCTAATGCAAGGTTCTTATGTTTGGCAAACACTGGCTCATCCAATACAGGACTTTTAAATTGCTACTCTTTTAGCGGTACCTAATGCAAGGTTCTTATGTTTAACAACCACTGGCTTATCCAATACAGGACTCTTAAATATCTACTCCTTCAACGGTGCCTAATACAAGGTTCTTAACAATTGATAACACTGATTTATCCAATAAAGGACTCTTGGTTGTTGCTCAATCTGTATTACAATTTAAATTTTATTTATTTTATTCTATTTATTTATTTTTAGTCAGGCAGCAATTTGCCGATGCGTCTAAATCCTATCTTCACTTTTAGAGTTTAGCATTATAAAATTAAACCCAGCATTTCTCCACCATTTTGTCGGCCTTTCGGCTTAAATAATACATAATATGATCCGACAAACGCTATACTATATTATGATACCCGAGTTCAATGTCTAAGGATTAAATAATGCATATGTGATAGGAATTAGAGAGACCTACGTCGAGAGGTCAATAAAGCTTCCACAAGCTTATCCAACAGGTGAGGTCCGTGCTGCCAACGTGAATAGGATCGAGAGCCACTCATCGTGGTAAATCCTCTCTTATGTGATCCAATTCCTTGTCATCACGGATTCTCCTTGCTCATCTCCAACTGCGGGACCAGTAGGTCCCTGGAGGGTCCTCCACCTTCCCCATAGACCTTCCCATTCCACCGTCATTAACGTTACTCTTACTTAACCTCGCAACGTATTTCTCTCGTATAGAAAACATAAGCACTCACCGGGGGAGTCTTCTAATTACCTCTTTCTAGCCTCTCATACACTCATACCCTGAAAACAGTCTCGTTTACTTCGCTTAGTAAGTATCGACTTCTAAGACACGTTCCCTCCGTGCCTGTCAAGAATCATAGCGTTTTCCCGCCCAAGTTCTGTCATTCGTAATACCAGTACAAAATATCGTTAAGTCTCGTTTACACTCACCTCGATATAGAAATCGCTATAATTAGCGACAGTAGGTACTATCAGCAACTTGTCGGACAAGGAAGCTGCCACTTCGTACCCCTGACCTAACAATTTTACAATTTTTTTTTAACAATTTTAGTATTTTAAAAATTAGATACGGTGGATGAAAAGACTACAATAAATTAAACCGTGAATATACTTAGATCACTGTTACCTACTCCAAAACGACCCAAAACAGCCCGTGGGACTAACGGGATAAAATCTATTCTATATGGATAACAAATTTTCTCAAAGCCAGTAGTTATATTGCGTTAAAACTTTCATGATTGTATGTATTATTTATTTAATGTTAAGGTAAATAACCTATTGTATTTAATGTTACGGTAAATAAGTAAATTTTTATTTCATTTTCAATTTTCATTCATTTCATTTAGGTATACCTAAATAAAAGAACCATAAGAACGGTATCCTAAACTCACCATGTCGATTAGCGCGCTTATTTTAAAATATTTTACATCATCCTTGGCCATAAAGTGGGATTTTCTGCCCGCTACGCGGAGAGAAAATCTCACTTATTGGCCAAGGCTAGACGTAAAACTTTTGACAAACCACGGGCGGTAATTCGTAAAGCCCCAGATCGCATATTTATGGCCCTCACCTTCGGTTCGGGCCACAGAAATCTGCGATCTGGGACATTTACGAATTCACCACCCTAGGTCTGTAATGTACTATTATTTACTTACCTGCTTACCGCGGTAAGTAGGCAAATAATATATTTCAAAGAGTAATAAAAATACCGAAGGTACCGATAAAAAAGGTTGGCACTAATGTTATTAAAATTCATCTGCGGTGTGCTGCGGTGTGGGAATGACGGCACATAAATAAACTGACAGCTTCTTGTTCTATCCTGCGCGGGAGCAGCCAGTCCGATTGGTGTTACTGGAGCATATACCTACGGAGTATGACATTTTATTAATAACATCCATACTTAATATTATAACTGCATAAAAAATAATATTATCCATACTTTAATATTATAAATGCGAAAGTAACTCTGTATGTCTGTCTATCTGTTACCTCTTCACGCTGCAACCGATGGACCGATTGAGATGAAATTTGGCATGGAGATAGTTGGGGTCCCGGGAAAGGACATAGGCTACTTTTTATCCCTGAAAAACGCATAGTTTCCACGGGAACGCGATAACTGAATTCCACGCGGGCGAGGTCGCGGGCAGAAGCTAGTTAACTCTGTAAAAGTGACTGTGTCTGTTTCTCTTCTTCCTCTTCACGCTTAACGCATTCACTGCCACCGACGCATATATGCGTTTTGCTGACTTTCCCGCAGTGCCTTGAACGCACATGTGCGTTGCAATGTTCCCTTAATTACAGATGTGGCACCTGGCGAAAGTTCGTAAAAAGAAGTGGCAGTTGGACCAATTCATATGAAATTTTGGGTATGGAGGTTGTAGTGTCCCGGGAAAGGACATAGGGTACTTTTTATCCCGGAAAAACGCATCGTTTCCACGGGAACGCGATAACTGAAAGTCGGCAGAAGCTAGTAAGTTAATAAATGCCATCTGCCATATGAATGCCGATGACCGAGGTCCAGTAACTGATAGGTACATATTGAAAACTACTTGGTTGTAATCCGCATCGCAAACGGATGACCAAACGCAATGCCGCTGCGGGTATCCATTCAGTGGATGACGCTAATGCAGGTTCCTTGTGTAAATGCTGCAAGTTTACATCGTTGCGGCGGCTTCGGCCCATAAATCAAATTGGTTGAGAGTGCCGGCTGAGACGGTGTGCTTTTTATTGGCCATGAGAGAAAGTTCTTAATTACCCGTTGGTTTAGACGTATAAAAGTAAAAACAAACGGAATTTTACGAAGCTAAGTATAAACTGTAATTTATCAAGGTTTGACTGATCATTTGAGAGGAAATAATGCTAATGCTTTTGACATTTTCTGTTTAACTGAACATTTTGAAAGTCCTCATCACGATCGATTACATGAGCATGACCAAGAGCATGACTGTCAACACTTTTAGGATTTCTCTTTCCTCTCCACGTGATCATGATACATGCTAATAAATACCTATCAGACAATTATATCATCGCGTTGAAAATTACGCTAGGCACCACGCAAAGCAAGAATAGCAAGTAAAGTTGTGCTGAGAAATTTACCGGCGGCCGACCTTTTTCCTTGAGTGAAATTAGGTGAAAATGAGGTTATTATGGAATCCCTTTGAAATCGCTTTGCATCCTAAATGAGGTACAAGTTTTAAGTAAGTACAGTAACCCGATTCTAAATGTAGCTTACTTTTCGTTATGTTTCACATTTCATTCATCCCTTGAGCGGAAAACAGGTCAGTTTATCAAGAAGCGACTTGAAAGCGACCTCGCTCCAAAGGCTGCATGCATATTCCATGTCATCTTGATGTGGATTTAAAAATCTCGGCTGACTTTGTCTACAACTGTCTTCGATAACTTGGGGATATGTTCTCCAGCAGCCTAAGTTTACAGGCAACATTTCTCCTGTCTTCTCTCCTCTTCTTCTCTTTAATACCATTTTCTTCAGTACCATAGTAAAATATTTAACGTTAACTTTCACGGACAATACAATACAATACAATAATTTATTCATAACACCAAGTTATAAGTCAATATATTATGTACATTTAAATTTTCGTAATATAAATTTTAATCAATACTACTTTAGTAGTTATACAATATTAAATCGCTACTAATTATTCATCCATTATTATGTATAATAATAGTATAATCGCTAAATTAATGGCATATCGTAGAACTCCTTTAGGGTATAAAAGGTATGCTCGAGAATCCATTTGCGTAATTTCGTTTTGAATGCCACTGTGGAAGTTGCAGATACTTTTATATCGTTCGGCAGCCAATTGTACACGGATGGATGGACCCATTACATATACAGGCCTCTCGGACTTGCGAAGTTTATGATCGGGCGTGACAAGCCGGTGTGCGAATTTGTTACTGCGCCACGGTACAGATGTGTTTACTCCACTTTTCTGAAAGATGTGCAAGTTGCTATGCGTGAAAAGAGCGACCTGATACACGAGCTCACATGCGAGAGGTATGATGTTCAGCTCTTTAAACAGCTCCCTACACGAAACATCATTAGATGCACCCACGATGGCCCTCACCGCCTTTTTCTGCATGCTAAAGACTCGATCGACATCCGCGGCCCGTGCCCACAGTTCCACACCGTATGTGAGTACACTGTGGATAGTTGCGAAATAGCACGATACTACCACACTGCGAGACGCGGTGCCGGCCAGTCGTCGTAGTGCAAAGCATGAGCGGCCTAATCTGGAGCAAACTCCATCGATGTGGGTGCTCCAGGTCAGGCCGCTGTCGATATGGAAGCCTAGCAGTTTGGTTGTGTAAGCCATTTGTAATGGAGTATCACCGGCGGTGACCTTACAGGCTGAAGGTGTTGTCCCGTTGAGGTGAAATGCCATAAAGCAGGTTTTTTTCTTTGTTCAAGGCTAGGCCGTTGAATCGGAACCACTGCTCGAGCTTTCGAACGACAGAGTTTAACTTCACCTCCAGCTCGCTCGCCGTCGGCGCAGTGATTATTGCAGCCACGTCATCGGCATACATGTATGTCTCCGCATCAGTCACGGCTTCGGGCAGGTCGTTGAGCAACAAGCTAAAAAGCGTATTGGACAGGCATGAGCCTTGTGGTACGCCCATCTCATTGAAGATTTCAGTGGATTTGACTTGCCCGTGCTTGCCAAACACAGTCTGCCATCGATTTGTCATGAAGGAAGTCAACAGGGATAAGGCTGGACCGCGTATACCATAGAACTCCAGTTTATTGGCTATGGGTTGGTGGTCGCAGCATAGCAGCGCCACGTGCAGCCCGGCCTCGCGCGCGCTCAGCACTCGCCACACAACCTCCCGCACGAGGGCCGTGGTGGAACGCCAGTCCTATATGCGTACTGTCTTTCCGACATAGTATTACTCACTCCGATGAAATCTAAAAACCTTTTGTTGATACCCACTTCCAAAATTTTACTAATGGCAGGAACGAGAGATATTGGTCTGTAGGATTTCATCTCTGACTTTTTACCTTTCCTTTTGTATAGAGGTTTGAATCAACATTATTATACCATAAATAATGGCTTCTGTCTATGTGCAAGACAATTTTGTTTTTTTATTATTTATTGAGTGATTTGAATATAACCATAATATAACGAAATTCGAGAGAAAAGAGGCGGAATTTTGCAATTCCCATTGAACGAAACCCACGAACCAACGAAACCGTATCTCTTAACTCAATTTCAATGGTATTTTCCCTATTACCCTACCCTTACCCTACTACCTTTTTACCATTTAGGATCTATCGTATTTCAGCTGCTCAAAAGTTCAGACATGACGCGAAAAATGCGACGTCTTTTGTTACATCAGATACCCGAATTGTAGGAGCTCGATTTTTTACAAAGTAAAAAGTTGTCAGCTGAACGGCGATGGCATCTGTATAAATGTCACTCGCTGGCGGTGTAGAGCCATATTCAGATGCACAGGTTTCTTCACCATGCTTTCCCTCACCGCAAGGTCACGAAAAAATATACACCTTTCCTTTTAATTATAGTTTTCTTGACCTTTACACTCAGCATCACGGCTATAGGTCACGTCTGATATCAATGACTGTAACAGAATCCGTGAGAAAAGCATAATGAAATGGGGGCGCCGGTTCAGTGAGACGCGACCGTATAAATTATTTGTATCTACGGTGTATTCAGCTGGAAAATCCTACTGAACCCGTTAAAAATACGGTACTTAATTAACCCCATTTCAATATTAACTTGGTGGTTAAGATCGCAGGAATTCGCGTGCCTGAAAACAAGCTATCGGTAGGCCTCCAACAGGGAGCGACGACCTGATTAACCACTACTTCTACAGCCTATTTGCGTCCCACTGCTGGGCACAGGCCTCCTCTCATCACGAGAGGGTTTGGGCTATAGTCCCCACGCGAGCCCAGTGCGGATTTGGGACCTGATTAAAGGTCGCGGGTATTCGGTGCATGCGAATGGCACAAGACCGGTCTCAGTGACGAGCCTTGGCGGACTCCAGCAGTGGACGTCTTTCCGCTGACATGATGATGATGACAACGAATCCGAACTTTTAAGTGTAAAGTGAAATCTGCCGTTTGGAGGTGGTCCGAACGAGGGTTTTCTAAAAATCCACCATCCAGGTGGCGACGAGTCCAAATAGCGAGATAGTACGAGTATACTATTTTCTATCTGAAAAATACAGCATTTGATAGTATTCTCGCAATATTTATTTCGTAGGTTTTTTATTTATTTATTGTAAGCAAGCATTTGACCACATTTCACCTGATGGTAAGTAGGTATTTGAATTTCATTAACTTCTGAATTCTGTTCATAAAATACTTATGAAGTTTCTCTAGAACTAAAACGGAAATTCGGAAAATCTTAAAAAACTAACACAATACATTTTGACAGCTTTTTGACCCGACGGCTTGGTGGCACCATTGGCGGAAAAAATACGGCGATACACTGTTTAGTTTAGTGTAATTTCTTAAGTGTGTAAATTTCGAAATAAATAGGCAAATAATTTCCTTGTGTTTTATTAATTTTATTATACAGATCCAAATAGCTTTCCACTACGGGTCGAGTCGGTCATAAATGTAAAATACCTACATTTCTACGAATTCCTTACATTTAACATTGGTTAGTTATTCAATACTCTGACTAGGAACTTAGATGAGTTTACTTTTATATTATATTATTATTTTATACTTATGTTATTAGCACATTCAAATATTGTGAAATGATGAGTAATTTTATTTAAAGTGTATGCTTAAATATTTGGTGGGCTAAACTTTAAAAAATCTCTATTTTGGAGTTGAACACTTATTATTAAAATGCAGAAGAGTAATTTCACCTCGGTTCCTGGCCAAAGTTACCTGTTTATCGGACACATTTAGATGTTACGTTACATTTCTATTATATACCCCTTACACTTAAAAGTAATGATTCCATCAAACAATTAATTAAATGCGAGTTTTTTAAAACTCGTCGTTTGGTAACTTTTAGTCACCTATAAAGGTTAGAGCTTGTAGATGGATTACTTAGAACAGTCCAGACCGTGAGGCCAATAATAATGAATGGCCATTGGTTCGGCAATTCCGATTGAAAGTGGCCTTTTTTCAATAAAATTGCATCTTGTTTCAATTGAACTATAAACTATAAGATATAATGGTTCACATATCGTTTTCTGCTTGACCCAATGGTTAACTGGTAGAGAATGCCTTATGGCATTAAGTTCGCCATTTTTGTACTATAATTTTATGTGCAATAAAACTTAAATAAATAATTAAATATCGTAGAAAAAAAGACCACTTGTAATCGAGAAGGTCACACCGATAGCCATTCATAATTAGGCCGCAAGTTGTAGTAGATCAAAACACTATTTATTGGCGTTTAATCAACTGCATAACTAAAACAGTCCACACCATCGCTGCCCCAAAAACTCCATCCAAGTACTAATTCTCTAACCAAATTCATTAATGTAATAGTCTAAATGCAGTCAAATGACAGTTCCCCTGACATACAGGTTTGCACAACTTAGAAGGCGCGCGGATCAAGCAATAATAGACTCTGCATCAACGACTGAAGAGCTTCGCCACGCGCCTTCTAAGTTGTGTCGTGCTATACCTACTAATATTCCAGTCTTTCTACCACAGTCTAATAAACCATACAGTAGATCGACAAAGCCGTCTCATGACAGAGCAATGAGGGTCACCGCGAGTGAATTCGCCGCTTGAGGCGCTTTTAGGTGCAGTGTTGCCAATTTAGCGCATTATAACTCATAATAGCTAAATTGGCAACACTGAAGTCTCCAAAACTTCAAATGTAACATGGACGTTGACACTTATGGAGGGTTGATGTAAAGGAGCGCAATCTGGACATCAGATCGGGTAGTTTGGGGGCGCTGCGGTCGCCAAGTGTCAAGCCACCTAGGCCCTAGGTGGATAGTTTGCAGTAGCGCCTTCAGATGGCGCTGCTGAGGCGAAAACGGTTGTGAGGAGTGTGTTTTGTTTTGTTGCTTATCAAATCCGCTGGACACGTTTTCAACTGTTTCGCCATATAAGATTGCGCTCCTTACAAAGACACATTCCACACTCCATAGTTGACACTATTGTATGGAATGGCACCTTTGACACTGACAGCCAGCTCATCACAGGAACAGTGTTGCCAACTGATGAGCAGGAATGCAGTGGCCCTCATTGTAAGACGGGGACAGAGAGACAGGAGTCTTGACCAGTCTTGTCATTCATCCCTCACAGCATTTTTCACGAGATTAAAGTCGACCTACTGTATTTTTATACCGTGCGTTCTACATACCTGAGAGAATGATGTTAATGTAAATATTTTACAAACATCAGCAACACCATACACCTAACTACAGCACGACGACACAGGAGGAGCGCGGTTAAGCAATAACTATACTGCATCAACGGCTCAAGTGCCTCGCCGCGCGGCTTCTAAGTTGCGTCGTACTATAAAATGTATCATGTTACATTGATCATAAGTGGATAAATATCTATCTAGCTTAATTTTATATTAGCTATCGTTTAGTTTAACCTTTGACTCCCACAGTCGATAACAGCTTGCAGCGAAAATTACCTTTGATCGGTCGCGTGAGTAGTTAAAAATGGCGCTAAACTTGCAACTGGCGTAGCGGTCAAAGGGCTAAAGACGAATCAATAATGAAAGATGAGTGGAGAGTAAGCAACTCGTTGAGCAAAAGGTACTATACCTAATTAGTCCGGAATCTTGCTTGAGCCTTGCCGCGTGTTTTTTGTGTGCTAGCGGTTGGTTCTACGGGCGCTGAGCTTTTGCCCCATCCCATGTATAAGAAAACCGTGGAGTAGGAGTACATTATGCCGTAGTGCGGGCCAGTTTCGTTGCGGAAACGCTTTACAGTGTTCAGGAGGCTGTCTGGTGGAGGCCGCGCTGGGTGGTTGATGCCCAGTTCTCCGTTGCCATAGCAACCGACGATCCTGGTCTGCGGGAACGAAGCGCGGAAGTTATCCTGCTCCACTTCGTGCTTCTGGTCGCGTCCGAGACAGGATAACTTTATCGCCACGCTGTACTCGTAACGAGGCACCTGACCTGCAAACTGGAAGCGAAAAATGGTACCTTATCAATACAAGTTCAAATTGGCGTGAACAATGCATACTGAACATGTTTGCATCTCGTACTTGTTATTGTTACTCGACCAACTGTCCTCTCTATCTATACTGATATATACCGAGCAAATTTTGTTTGTTTGTAATGGATAAACTCGAAAATCCATACTAATACTAAAATGTGAATTTGTGTTTGTTTGTCCTTCCTTCACATCGCAAAAAGTGGACCGATATTAGTGAAATTTGGTATGGAGATAGTTTGAGACCCGGGCAATAATATAGGATTTTTCTTATCCCGATATTTCCACGGGTCAAACCAATTTTTCAATTCTTCTATAACTATAACTGTCTATATGTATACTTCACCGGGTACGCAAATTCTAAGAAGTTCGCGGGCCAAACGGCTAGTTACTGAATAAAATAAAGATGGTGGATGATTGTTATGAAATCCAATGCGAAGTAGCGGGCGAAAGTTAAAAAAGTAACTTGTAAAGATTGACTTAAGTACTTTATAATATGGACTCAAAAGCAAAAAATGTTACAGAAAATAACATTAATAAAGCATCCTTTCAGAAGAAAATACTTGCTTAAAAGTCGAAAAAGCAACTTTCGCAATTTTAGGGTGAAACCTTGTAAATGTGTCCTTATTTTTACAATTTATTCGCTTCCGATTGTGCAATACCAGAGAAGGAAATATGAGTAAATTTCTTTGTAATAAAGCTTTTTTATCTTACCAACTTACCTCTGTTATCGCCCGCATTATTCTTGATTTAGCCCAGTCAGATGTATCAATGATAAGCGAGTACATTTCGAAGTTATACCTATCAGCTTGCTCCGTATTGTCCTCACCCTTAGGAACCGAGAAAATACCAATTGATATTAGATTCTCAGTTATAAAGTCTTTGCCCTCATTGACAGTTCTAATAAAATGATCGATGTCACTCTGTTCATACATGGTGTCTTCAACTATACAGCCTCCCAAAGCGTATGGTATATCTGGCTGCCTGAAAGGAAAAAACCAGATCATAAAATAATGAATTCAAAAGAAACTATTTTATATTATGTTAAAACAGCAGACATTAATTATTATTTAGATTCAATTTTGTAGTTTACAAAGAAAATACGTATTATTTAATCTGTTCTCTGTGTGCAAATAAATAAATGGCAAACAAGAAAATTAAACTTACACTTCCTTGAAATAATTCAAGAAAACGATGTCTTGAACCGAATGTAAAAGGTACTTCTCCGTAACATAAACAATCACCCCCTTGAACACTCTGGTCTGCGACAGCCTATTCACTTCATTATAGAAGTCCCTTTGCATGTTCCCCTTGGATGTTATATTAATCACATGGAATTCCACGTCAGGTATCTGAGGTATGTATACTCCTCCTATGAAGGGGTTCGACCGAATGGACATGTGGCGCGTAATGGTGTGCTCGTAGGTCACCGAATGTGGCAGTGGCATGTATGAAAGGTAGTGTGCTCGCACAGTCAGCATACAGTCTTTAGGAGCACTGACATGCCTGTGCACCAAATCTAATACTGTAAATAAAGGTTTAAATTAGTAAACAAAAAGGGTAAACAAAAACAATGTTAAAGAGACCAGTACAATTTCTTACTTACAACTGTGCTCCTTCTCACAAGGTGGGTCACAAGGACAAGGTAAAATAACTTTACATTCGCAGGATATGTTGAAGCCAGCTGTGTTGGCAAATGTTAACACTGCTAGGGGCTCTGTAGCAAAATTGCCAGACTTCTTGTACTGTATCCCTTCTCGTGAGGTGCAGCATGAAGGGAGGTCTATTACAAAATCAGCCGGACTCAATTGCTCTCTTTGCAGTGTACGGACTGCGGACAGCCAAGTGCTACATACTAGCTCGGCCAGCATTTTTTCTTGCCAGCACAAATTGCTAATGATTTCTTTGGCAATGATATAATTAGATGTTACTTTTTCCGACAAACTGTGTGCAGGACATGCAAGCTCATATCGGAATAGGTCCCGCTTTTCAATATGGGCTAGAATATTAGATGGCAGTTGTAGTTTGATGCATTTTAAGGTCAAATCAGTGGCTGTTGTCTGGCCATCCTCTGCGCTTGGCGCGCCTCCATCGTGGAGAGGCTCTGCCATTGCTGCTGTTATAGCTCCGTCACTATCTCATCGTCGGCCGAGCGGTTGAGAGGGTCGCCCTTCAGAATCGCAAGAATGAAGCAGTACAGGTAAATGAAGAAGAAGATCAAGTAATAGCCGACATAGATCATGACATCGCGCAGGTGCTTCTTGAGCTGTCCGCGGTTGTGGATCTCCGCGGGGTCGTACGCTCCGAGGTTACCTTGTGGTATAGTAAAATATTCGTAAGTTAACCAAATGAACAATGGTAGATTTAACAGGAACAATAACACCTGTCCGTGTAGTAGTAACAGAAACGTTATAAACGAGTGCCCTATGTATTTCGGTAGCAGCCAATAATTGAGTTTATCACAACACTCTTGAGCGTTCAAATAGTCACATTCTAGGTCGGATAAAGTTATTATAAAGTAAACTAAAAGAAATAATATTGCACCACTATCGATTAAAGACAGAGAAAACAACAGAGTTTCGCCCAATATCATAACTTGGTTGGAGATAAAACCTTTTCAAGTGAACTAAATACAGTAAACCATCAAAAAATTTTCAAATTACTTCAGAGTCACTATCAATAGCCGTTAACAGGATTGAACGAAATCAAATAACTTATTAAAGCCGGATTGATTGATTTCACAAAAATATCCGTGAACTCGTCCGGGGGAAGACAATTAATGTATATTTTCACGTTCCGCCATTTTAAATTATACTTCATTTGAGACCACAGATTAGTATAGATGATAATACAAATACAAGGCTCAACACAGAAGTACATATTTGTGTTGTGTTGATGTAAGTCATTGAAATCATTATAAAACTTTTATTAAATAACATTAACCAATCGCTTCACATTTATTGAGAAGATCTAACGTCTTGATTTATATGTAAAAGTTCTTACCACAGCGATTGAAAGGTTCATGTTCTTTTATTTACAAAAAGTTTGCAAACAAGAAGATGATTCAATTTAATATTACAGCTGGCAAGGTGTATAATTATAAATACTATTTCCACCTTCGACACGTTCCTTTACAGACAAATTATTTTAGATAACAACTAGCTGTCCGTTTCCTTCGAATTTTTTTATGATTGAAGCCTTTTCGGTCTGAGCCTTCGGTATACTTCGGTATGTTAACCTGGGTCTATTATATAGGTCCTATTTTTCCCGTTCCCGTAGGAAATACTCTCTTAGCGCTACCGTACACTCCTCAACCCTCAACCTACATGCCAAATTTCAGCTTTCTACGACCAGTAAGTAGTTCCTGCTGTGCCTTGATTAATCAGTCTGTTTCTTGTTTTATATGAGTAGCGTGGAATTCGATCAGAGCGTTCCCGCGGGAACTATGCGTTTTCAGGATAAAAATAGCCTATCTCCTTTCCCGAAGTCTTAACTATAATTTTACCAAATTTCATCAAAATTGGTTTAGCCGCAAATTGTAGAAATTTCAATCAAAATTTCAACCCCCTTTTTTACTCTTAGGAATGAAATTTCATCTTTTCTGCTGGGTGCCTGCGTCACAATAACCGATAGGTGTACTAAATTTCAGTCCGATCCGTCCTGTAGTTTGAGCTGTGAGTGGATAGATCAGTCAGTCAGTCACACTGTGAGAGACAGTCTCTGCAGAAATAAACGTACATCGCATCGGCGGAAACTATCGTCAGTTTATTACCTACTTCTTGGTACAAACCACGCATCTGGTCCGAGAGGATTGTGTCTGGGATTGGTAACTTCACACAAATCCTTGAACTGAATACATGGGAGCAGGTTTCTTTGCGAAGTTTTACTGTATCACGGTAACTGTTAGAAAGCTTGAGAAATTGAAAAAGACGCAGAAAGTTCACATACCTACCTGCATGAACCCAGTAATAATAATACCACCAGAGCACACTATTTACGTCCCACTGCTGGGCACAGGCCTTCTCAAATCACGGGAGGGTTTGGTATATAGTCCCCATGTGGGCCCAGTGCGGACTGTAAAGCCGGCAACCCACAGCGGCGCACACGGTAAACGTGGGTGCATTGTGTCGTCCATGCGTTACTGTGGGTTGCAGCTTAACTTACTTAACTTATATTAATTTATAGAATAGACCTTATAAATCCGCAAGTAAAACAAGATTTATTTGTGTCAAAACGTTTAATGTAACATTCTTTCCTTAAGATAGTGAATATTTACACAAGGCTTCAAATACGGGCAAGGTATAAAACTTTGATTACTAGTTACATACATCCGATTGCATTATACAGTTATCACATCGTATTTATTGATTATTGGCTTTTCTACTTTTTGCTATCTTAGTTAGCCAGTGGACTTAAAGCCCGATAATGATTTATTCTACATTACCTAATTAAGTATATTTTGATATCTAAGATTTTGTGATATTATAGTTTAATTGTTGAAGCAGTACCCTTTTCGTAATTGCTCTCTGGAACACACCTCTGCACTATTTGGAATAGTTACATACAATTAAAAACCGGCCAAGTGCGTGTCGGGCCACGCGCAAATTATAAGGTTCCGAAGTTGAGGATGCCCACAGTACCTTTCTAAGACTTATTAGCATCTAGCTAGCCTGTGATATGACGTGCCCGCCCGACGCCCCTGCCGCTCGAGAAAAATCATCATTATAAGTTGGTCGACTATTACTCGTAAGTTTGTACAGCCTACTTAGCTCTGATAGTTTTCCTTTCAACTACGTTATATATGCCACAACCGTGATTTTTTTCAGCTATCCAAATACCACCATTTAGCTGGCAGGGGGGGGGGGGACACGTGACTCTAACAAAAAATAGCACTTTAAAGCTTAATATTTCACAAACGCATCACTTAATCAAAAAATGGTTTTAACAAACCCACGATATTTTTTTAAGACCAATTCAACGAAATGCCGCACCATGGGGTACGCAAGAAAAAAAAATTACATCCCCACTTTACGAGTAGGGGAGGTACCCTATAAAAAAAAATATTTCAAAATTTTATTCTACCACTTTGTCAGCGTAACTAATATGCATATTCATGCCAAATTACAGCTCTCTAGACCTAAGCATCTCCGAGCAATAGTGCGGACAGACGGACGGACGGACGGACGGACGGACGGACATGGCGAAACTATAAGGGTTCCTTGTGGACTTCGGAACCCTAAAAAAGGATGATTTTATGTAGCTTTACACATTCACTGACAGTATTAAGTCGAGAGCATTATGTTTGTTTTGTATCACTAATTATGGTTAACGATATTTTTTATTTTAATAATCTATTTTAATTTATTTTTGGTACTTTAGTACCAAAAAAAAACTTTTGACCAATCAATTCATTTGTTACCGGCGATATAATGATGAGGTTTCGAGCATTTGCGATAAAAGTACACCAAATTACATGTTTAATATGGTTACTTGAATTATTGCAATAGTAAATTGCGAAGCCAATGTATAGTTAACATTATAAATATTGCAGAGAGCTAAAAGTACAAATGTTAAATTCAGCATAATCGAATGATCACTTCGGAATATAAATCTAGTTAAAACAAATATTAAAAACTCTCCTAAAATAATTACAACAATAACAAATATGCAGATAATATACTATTTTATCAAAACATTAATCTCACTTAGTATCTCGTTAAATACATTTAAACTAGCTCTCGGAGGAGAGGTAAAAAAGCCATGAAACACACAAGCTTGTTAATATGGGACTCAATACACAACAACAAACAGAGTAAAATGTCTGTTCCCTCGTGCTGACTCGAATAATTGCCTAAAAGTGAACATACAATTTCGATAATGAGCAAATTGTTTTTTTTTATAAATATTTATAGCTAAAGGGTATTGCTATAATTTACTTAGATAATGGAATATTACTTAAGTTTACAGTTTTCTTAATATAACCAAGCAGCAACATGATGATACCAGCTATACTATTTCGGTTTTTCGTGTTGTAAATGATTTTAATAGGTAATTAGAACTTAACTCTGCGGCACAGGCGATAAATATAAATTTTAGTCGTTGAAACTTTAGAGCCACACACGGTACTCATGCGTACACATATACATTCATTTATTTTTAATACAAATCAGTATTATCTTACACATCTATTAGCACCAACCCTTATGTGACTGTACTGTAAAATAATCGTGTTTTATAGTACCGTCACATATCATAGCCACCATCGTAAATTCAAACCACATTCTGTGTGACACTGTTCGTGTATAGAAGCCAAGTTTACTCTTTTGATATTTGCATTTTTAGATAGGATATAATACAAATAGTTACAAAGTATTGCCTGAATATTGTATCCCATAAAATAGTGAAGGATGACTGTAAAACTATTAAAACAGAATTGGCACATGCGGGGCAGTGACGCCACATTCGTTGTCGCTATCGGTAGTTTGATATATTATAAATGCAAATAATGGCAATTTACCTTCGTAAGTATATTTTTTTCTCTTCCGTTTATTTTGATCATACTTAAGTTTAAACAATAACTAACAATACATTTAATTAATATTAATATAAATAAATAAGTGAAGACTTCGCACATCGCACTGAATACACCCGATCAAAACAGACAAGTACACTTGAAAATGAAATAAATTATAAATAATGCATCCAAACAATTACGCATACAGAGCCGTGCCTCGAGTAGAATCCGGCCCTTGTGGATTTTTCCATCAAACAGCAACTTACTTATAATGGTCGAAACCTATCCTACACTTTAGACGATAATAAATTGGAATGATATATTTTCAAGAATGTAATGTTTACGTGTGATTAGTTTTCTAGTTACAATTTAACAACGAGGATTGTACAGGTGGCACTCTTTAATAAGTGGTCATGAAGGCAATTGAATACTGGTTTAATAAAAAACCGTATAATATGAGAATTGATAAACGAGTGACTCGGTCTGTTGGCGTAATTGCTTGTTTGCGCGGAGCCGGCTCCCTACTTTACTAAAGAGTTCGTATCTAACATTGTTCCCGACCTGGTCCCACCCATGACGATGGCTCGTGAATGTGCAATGTACTCTCCGATGACCTACTCTCACTATTGTCATAAATAGCCAATAAACTTAGCATAACTCAAGCCAAATGATGATAACTGCTGTTTCTGATTCAAATAGAGAGGCAAGTATGCAGGAGCACTGCAATTTGCACTTCAACAAGACTGGAATGTCATTTAATGATTTGGGAAATATAGCGACAGAGAGACAGCGTACAGCGTTTTTGTTAACTGACACAACATCAATGCAAAATTTGTATTAAGTATAAATAAATAATAATTAATACGAAGTGTACGTAGCAGGTGTCTCGATTGATTGTCAGTGTGCCAGCAAAAACATCTTTCCTAATGATAATTTTCCCTTATGTTTTAAGTCATCGGGCGGAATGCAGAAATCCACAACTATGTTGAGTATTATTACATTATAACTTTCAATATATACATAAGTAGACAATGCCTATAAATAGTACACAGAATGGATCATTAGTCGAGCTGAGGCGCATGCGGCGACGCAAGCCCGACGCTCCGGTAGAGTAAAATGAAAAATTTAAACTATTAATATAACTAGCGGTTCAAACGAGTCGCCTCAACTGTTAAGTACAAACACCAAAGTCTAAACTTATCACACTATGTGCGGAACACCACTGAACTCCGATTCTAGTCATTACTAATAAAATAAGTCACCGTCTTGGAAGAACAAATCACCGATGCGATCACATTGACTCGTCGTCGTCGATGACGGTTGTATTATTATTTTTAAATTCACGTTTGCCACGCTCATGAAATTCCGTGCACTCACTGTTTGACTACCACATTGTAGATTTGACGTGGTGAGTAGGACTGTAGGTCCGCTAGGCGAGGCAGTGTTTGCGCGGCGGAGGTCAGGTGGCGTCGAACTCGATGCGGTCCCAGGAGTAGTGTTTGCGCGCCGGGCGCGGCGGCGGCCGCGACAGCACGGCGCCCAGCAGCGGGTCGCACTGCGGGACGTGCCCACGCCCGAACAGGTTCGGGATCAATTCCCGGTCCATGTAGTCGTACGCGTCGCCGTCGACGGTCATGTTCGAGCTTAAATCGATGCCGAATTCTTTGAGATCGAACTCGCGGGGTCGCTCCTGGATCATGTCTTCCTGGAAGGAGGGCAGCGAGAGGTCG